>PVIU01000342.1:0-348331 GCA_004026605.1 Ondatra zibethicus | reverse complement strand
CATGTGGCTTTCTGCCTCTCTCCCATTCTATACATCCAACTTGTTCTGCCTCTCACTGATGTCTCTCACAAGCCTACATTTATCTCCATTTCCTCTCTCTCTCCAGAAGTCCCACCTATTCTCTCCTGTTATATCCTGCCTAGCTACTGGCCATTCAGCTCTTTATTAAACCAATCAGAAGGCACCTTTCAAACCATGTGACCAAATGCCCTGCCACATCCCTTTCTCATTTTTTCCCTCATCTTTTCTGCTTTTCCCTCACATCTCTCTTTCTATTATCCTTTTTCACATTATTTTTCAACAATCTTTAAATGTAGCTAAGGTTGGTCTCAACTTGCCCTGTAGCATCAAACTAAAGCCTTCCCATCCTCACTTCCTAAGTGCTGGGTTACAGGTATGTGCTACCATGCTCAGCCTCAATTTTCTTATCTGGTGAGACTGACTTGAAGTCAACTCTTCAGAGCAGTGGCAAGAGACTTTCCCTGCCCCCATCTCCTTCCTAGAGTGCTTTATTCTAAAGTTTTATTGCCTCCAATCAAAGCCCAGGCATCAAATAGTTAGTTGATATTTCTGCTGGCATTGTAGTGCCTAGGAGACGCACACACACAGACACACACACACACACACACAGACACACACACACACACACACACACACACACACACGTTCCTTCCAGGTCCTAAATAGGAGCTCACAAAGTCAAAATGTAAAGTGCATGGGCATGAGGTAAGTGTAGGGAGCCTTATTTGAAGTTAGTGGAAAGTTGTACTATGCATGACTCTGAAGGAACCCGAAGGAAATACAAATGTAATTCAAAAAAGAAAATGCAGAGAAAAGAAAGTGTCTGCTTTCACAGAACTGAGAAAATCCTAAGGTCATAGTAAACCACCGACTTCAGGGACAAATGGAAACGTACAGCATCCTATCTGAGATGGGGCAGGTCAGCTCCAGTACCACTTCCTGTTCTTGCCTCCTCGTGGTCCAGCAATAAGCAGCTTAATACAGGATTGGAAGCCACTTTCTAATTCAATCCTCTGGGCTCTGGAATCCACCCCATTCTCGCACAGTCTGGGGCCAGGGGTGGTACTGGAGGAAACCAGTCTTCCATTGCCCTCTGATTCCCCTCCCCCATTAACTAACTTGAGCTTGCTGTTAATAGTCAAGACGAAGTGTACCATCTCTTCCCAGAGTGTCTACACTTGGTTTTTAGGATCTGGCTGGAATACTTTTCTTAAAGGCCTGTAGGCTCTCATAGGGTCCTATCCTGGTGGATTTTGTTTTGTCAACCTGATATAAGCTAGTGTTATCAGGGAAGAGGAACCTCAGTGGAGAAAATGCTGCCAGCAGATTCCCTGTAGGTAAGTCTGTGCGGACATTTTCCTGATTGATTGATGTAGGGGGTCCAGCTCACTGTGAGTGGTGCACCTCTGGGCAGGTGGGCCTGGATAACTTTAAGAAAGCAGGCTGAGAAAGCCATAGGGAGATGCAAGCCAGTAAGCAGCATCCCTCCATGGCCTCTGCTTCGGTTCCTGAGAATTGCAAGATGAAATAAACCCTCTCCTCCCAAAGCTGCTTTTGGTCATGGTGATTATCGCAGCAAAAGAAACGCTGAAATAGAGGCTCAGGGAACCTGTTGAGACTTGAGGCATTCTTGGGACAAACGCTCCAATGGAAATATAGGCCATGACTGTCTGAGATCAAAAAATGCCATAGATGTAGGTTTTACTATTCACAATTTCCTATTTCATCTAAACTCCGGTGAACAAGAAGAATTTCTTCAGAAGTCTTCCACATAGTTCCAGGGAGAGAATTTCAGTGCAGCTGTGTGACATACACTACCCTGGAACAGTAAGAACCATCACTCCTGCTTCACAGATGAGAAAAATGAGGTATTGAAAACAAATGCGGACTCACAGTGACAGAGTTGTGATTCCAGTCCCGGTAACCATGGGGAAAAGAGTCTCAAATCTAGCTCAAAGGATATGACAAATGATCTACAGCCATAGACCCATTGGAAAGTTTTTGAGGATGTATTTATTTATTTATTTGTGTGTGTGTGTGTGTGTGTGTGTTTGTATGTGTGTGTGTGCGCGCGTGTGCTGGTAACTTTGGAGACCAGAAGACATCTGATCCCCTATAACTAGAGTTACAGGCTGCAGTGAGTTGCCCAACATGGGTGCTGGTACCTGAATTTTAGTCCTCTGCAAGAGCAGTAAGGGTTCTTAATCATGGAACCATTTCTGTTACTCCACCATTGAAAAATCCGATGGTATTAAATGGAATGAAGAAATCATGTACTATTGTACAAAATCCTAGCACTTAAGAGGCAGAAGGATTGTCACAAGTTCAAGGCCAGTCTTGGCTACCCAGTGAGTTTAAGGCCTGCATGGGCCACATCCCAAAGTAAGTACTGGGTTCAGAGAACTTCCTTGCTGGTGAGCACACCAGCAAGTCCAGAGGGTGGGATTTCACTTGTAGCCTATTTTTCAGACTCTTCAAGTCTTGCCCTATATACTTCCTTGTTTGGCTGTTCGCCTGCACTTCTGTTTTACATTTTAATGATATAATTGTATTAGTTACCTTCACTTCGCCATGACAAAGCACCTGGCAGAAATACCTTAGGAGGGGGAGAATTTCTTTTGGCTCACAGTGTCAGAGCTCCTCAGACAATGATGGCAGGCAAGACTCAGGGGGAGCTGGCTCCTCATCTTCTGGTGGAACTCTGATGTGGTTGAGGTTTGTTTACTGTTAGCATCTAACCCTTAGGGAGATTCCAGTTGCTTAAGACCAAGGTCAGAGGCCAAACAGGCAGAAACAGACACCTGTGAGCCTCCTGTTGAAGGTACATTTTGGTAAGAATTTCTGAAGGAATTCTTACCTTCAGAAGCATGATCATAATCCAGACCTCAGGCTTTCACCAGGTTTGTGACCCCCACAGAAGAAGAGGAATTCAGGGTAGTACTCTCCCTGCTCTTCCTCCCCACCCCTACCCCACTTGGGAGGGGAGCCTTAATGAAAACACGCAGGACAAAGAGAATAACTGACTTCTGGATTTCCCAGGACTCAATCCCCAACCCCTCAGCACAAGCTACTCTCCATTCTTTATACCTATCCCTTTTCCAGCATTCCGCCCTAAACTTCCCTGCTTCCGCCCACAGAGCTTGGTCCTTCAGCCGACCTACTGAGCATGTGCAAAATCTAGAACGCACGCACCTCTCTGGGTCCAATCCAAGTTTCAAACCCGAGGAAAATGGGCGTCCTTCAGCGTGGGGCGGAGTCTCTGAGCCTAAAATCGTGTATGATTGGCCAGCCTCGGGGTCCACATTCTTTTGTGGGCAGAGCCTCGCCCGGAGCCGCGCCTGGGAAACTGTTCTCCTAATTTGGGAAGTGTCAGGCCGGGAGGGGCGTGGGGTTAGCCGGATTTGGTGTGCGCCTGCGCCGATCGCCGGGACAGGGTGTGTTCCTCTTCCCAGAACCTGGTTTTGGCTTTATCGAGTGTGTCTCTCGCCACCCGAGTTTCCCCTGCAGGCTCCCACGCACACCCGCCAGCTGTTGCCCTCTGTGGTGAGTGCGCGGGGTCCGGGCCCTCCCACTCAGGACTCCGCGGTGATGCCCATGCTCCCCAAGACAGCCCTGGAGACCCTGGCCTCTGCCCTTCCCTCCCCCTCTCGCCCCCACTCTCCACACGCTTGCCATCGCCCACGTGCTTTGTTGTCCTTTGCTGCAGAACATGTCTAAGTCACTGAAGAAGCTGGTGGAGGAGAGCAGGGAGAAGAACCAACCGGAAGTGGACATGAGTGACAGGGGCATCTCCAGTATGCTGGATGTCAACGGCTTGTGTAAGTTCTCGGATGGTTGCTAAGTTTGCTAAGAAACTGCACTCCTGGGAGGCGACTTTCAGAAGGCTTCCATCCCACCTCTGCTTGTAAACGTCACTTGTCGGGAGCCTGGCTCAGAAAGTTTGCAACCACAGTTTGTTTTGCTGGGACTGGTAAACCAGATGAGAACCACACAGGAGGTGTGCTGCAGTTCCTTATCAGCTGTTGAGATGGCTTCATGACTTCAAAGTTGATTTTCCATGCAGTGTCCCTAATAGCCACTTATATTTTTAATTTGGAAGTCACTTGACTCTATATGGATCATGAGCCAGGGGCACTCAAAAGTTACACGATTAAAAAATTAGTAAGACTTTTTATGCCAGGAGTATTTTCAATCCTTCCCCTTCATTATTTCGGGACCATTTCCCCATTTGCGCTCAGGCTTGCTAACTCCTGTGCTCCAAGCTCACCACCACTTTGCCTCTAGTTGAATGTCCCGTTTAATCAGTCTGTTGCTTTCAGCCTTAAATTTGTGTGACACCTATTGTATTGTGTTAACTCATCTGTAAAATTCCGTTCAAGTGGGAATGGTCATGAATTCCATTGCCTACGCCCCTCTGGTAGGAGGTAGTGCCTCTCAACACCCGAACAGTTGTTACCATGTGTGAATGTTGAACCAGTATTGCCAGAATTTTTTAAAAATTAATTCCCAAATCCAAGTTTTCATAGTTTTTAAATGTTGGGAACTAGTTGTGCCATTTGAAAACACTTTCTACGTTAGACACAACACTTCTGCAGGTTGCGTGTAACTTTGTTTAGACCAGTGGTTCTCAACCTTTGGGTCCCGACCTCTTTGGGTCCATATTGGATATCCTGTATATCAGATATTTACATTACTAATCATTACCATAGCAAAGTTGTAGTTATGATGTAACGATGAAATAATTTTATGGTTAGGGGTTACCAGAAAAATGGGAATCTGTATTAAAGGGTCGCAGCATTAGGAAGGTTAGGAACCACTGATTTAGACCCTCTTAGTGTTTAACAGTTGACGGTGGTGCCCACATTCCTCAGTGGGACACACAAGGTCGGACTCTGACCATAAGTGGATCCCTTTCACGAATCCAACAACCAGAAGATATTGAATAAACTCCTCTGCTTGAACCTGAGCAGTCAGCTCTCCCTGCCTCGAGAGAGTCTGTTGTTTCCGCGCCCCTCCCTTTCCACTTGTAGCCTTTTAACTTGATTGCCAAGAGCCAGCTCAGACATCACAGACTATGAAAAGCCTTCTCTTTCTTCCTCCTTCTGTGAAATTGGCCTTCCTTCAAGGTATTGATTACATAGACTTTAATTGATTTATTTTTCATCCAATAGCCTCTCTCCCTCATTCGATACCAGGAGAACCAAAGATGTGCAGTATTCATGCTTGTGTTCTTGAGAATAGTATCTGGACCACAGGAGGTGCTCAAAAAATGCTTGATGAATGAAGCAGAGAGTGGTGGGGGAAATTTATGAGTTCCTGAGGGCCAGAGCATCTGTCACGGCAGGGTCAACTAGAGGAGCTGTCCAGAGAGCTTAGAGATGGTGGGCGCTTCCTAGGCATGAAGAGAGTAAAATCGGGTTTACTGTGAGTTTATCGTCCGCACTTGGGCCACAGGGGGCGGGATGTTGCACACATCTTGCATTTGGTGGGCATCATGTAGAGTCCTGCTTTGACATAGGTTTTAGCATTTAGCATCTCGACCATGTCTTGACTTGCTTGATACATGTTGGTCTCTTGCAGGAAGGATGGGTTTGTGATGTATTTTGGTACTGAATTGGCTATTGACAATATAGATGCACTCCCATTGCTTTGGCCCAATTCTGGTGATCATGAATTTTATTTGGGTCCCACTGCAGTAGAGGAAGGAGAGGCTAAGCAGAAAACAGGGAACCTGGTACATCTGTGCCCTGCACACTCCCTAGTTCTCTGCCTGTGGCATCCTTCCCCATGGACTGAAGTGTGAGTCAGAATTGGGCAGAGCCATTTTATATTCTTTTGGAAGATGAAAATCCATGTAATATTAACAAATGGCAAGAGTGGCTTAGCTATTTAAATCCAGCTCCATTATCTCTTTGAAGCCTTGCTTCCTGAAAACAGAAAATGCATCTGGGCTAGCACTTGGGGGGGGGGGTAATAAGCAAGGTCGTTCTGTAATTGCTCAAACCAGAAGCTAAGGGAGAACACTGGGACTTCCTGGAAAGTTCAGTGGATATTTGGAAACGTCACCCCCTCTGGTGGTGTTGGCTTAAGGAAGGGCTGCATATATTGACTCCCTGCCATCAGGACAACCTGGAAGATTCTAGAATGTTTACTGGAAGCCTGTTCCTAAACTGGCTTTATCTATCAGCCATTCCCTGGATAGGAGCTCAGTGGTCAAGCATTTGTGTAGAGTGTGTGAGTTCTGGCTTTCATCCTCAGCACCACAGGAACACATCTAAAGCAGCAATCAGTTAGCATACAATGTGTGTGTCATAGGGCAGGGTTACTTTGTGCTTACTTTGTGTAAGAATGTCTATACTTTTTTGCTTACCGAAGTTTACCTTCAGCTGTGACATTTTGTATGTTAGTATCCTGATTAAACACAGGAAACAAACTAACTTGGACGTAGGGAATGATAGTTTTGTATCCTAAGCTTTCCTTTTTATTGCCTTTACTTTCATTTCTTAAAAATAATTTAATGATTCAGCTTTGAAGATAAGAAAGGAGGATTTGTATTACCTTGAAGCATTTGAAATGTCAGTTTTTCTGCTTGGGGGGTCGAGCTTATGAATGAGCACAGCAAAGTGTTTCCTCAGATGTGGTGAGTTACCTTGTTTCTTTTCTGAGACAGGCTCTCCTGTAGGCCAGAATGGTCTGGATCTCACCTCATTTTGTAGGAGGACCCTCCTGCGTCCCTCTCCCACATGCTGGGATGGCAGGTGTGTACCCCCACACCTGGTTTATACTGTCTTTGAGAAATGAAGAGAGGGCTTCCTGGTGCCGGGCAAGCACTGTGCTAACCTCCTTTCATCTTCAGCAAGTAGGTTACTTTTTGAAAGACGCTCTGCGCTTATATCACACTCTTCTGAACTGCATTAAAGGGTTGCAGTGTTAGGAAGGTTGAGAGCCACTGGTCTAAAGCAACATGCAAAATAAACAGCCAGGACCACCGCAGCCTGCGCTAGGTTGTTATGCATGTTGTCAATCTCGGCCATCTTTTGGACAAGTATCAGTGAGGGTGGCAGAATGGGTATATTTTAGCTATCGTCTATTGAAATCTTTTAGTTTTGAAGTTGATGGACAGGCCCAGCTTTGTGTCTGGAAAGTGCAGGGATGCCCATTTCCCTTCTGTCTCCTGCTGAGCCCTCTCTTTGTCTGTCAAAGCTGTGTAGAGAATAGATGACTTCTCTGACAGTGATTTCCCATGTCCCCTCCTCTGGGAGGCTGCCATCAGCTCCCTCCAGCTTGCTGAAGAGTCTTGTCTGTCCTCCTTTGTTTAGTGCAATACTAGGGGAAAGTTTATGAAATGAAGAATGTTACAGCTTCTTGGTAACATTTTTGTTTGGAAAGATTTTCTTTTTCTTTTTTTTTTTCGTACAGTATGTTCTGATTGTGCTTTTTCCTCTTCCATCCCCTCCCTACCCTTCCCATTTACCAAATTCCACACCCTTTCTCTGTCTTTAAAAAAACATTCAAAACAAAATAAATCTAAGTAGTAAAAAAAGAAAAAAAACCCAGAAACTCATGCATCATGGCCAGATACTCCTAGACACTGAGAAAATGAAGTCTTCCTTTGCAAGCAAGTATAAGTTGAAGATAGCTTCTTGCTTAGGAGGGGGAGCCTGGGTCCCCATCTCCTCTCAGCGCTGAGACCTCATGTGGCTTTGAACCTGTGCTGACCCTGTGCATGCTGCCATGCTCTCTGTGGGTTTCTGTGTGTCAGTCCTGCTGTGTCTGGAGGACACTGTGGCCTTGAAGTCCTCCACCCACTTGGGATCTCTTCTGCCTCACTCCCTGAGGGGAGAGGTTTGAGGAAGACATCACACTCAGGACTGAGTACTACAACATCGCTCCCTGTTTGCGCATTGTCCAGCTGTGGGACTCTGTATTAGCTCCCATCTACTGCAAGAGGAAGTTTCTCTGATGCTGACTGAGCAAGGAACTGATCTTCAGAGTG
Source organism: Ondatra zibethicus (assembly GCA_004026605.1). Classification (NCBI taxonomy): domain Eukaryota; kingdom Metazoa; phylum Chordata; class Mammalia; order Rodentia; family Cricetidae; genus Ondatra; species Ondatra zibethicus. The sequence continues at coordinate 340,314 of PVIU01000342.1, read as the reverse complement.
TCATTAGGAGCCATTTTATTATATATTCTTTCAGCAGAACACTGGTATTTGGTTTTGGTTGGACCTATGGCCTGTTCGGTCTCAGGTTCTTGGCCACCCAAGCAGTGTCAGGCATGGTTTCCCTCTCATGGGCCTTAACTTCAACTCTGTGCTATTATCACACCAGCCTACCCCGGGCAAGTCTCTGCTGTAGCCTCGGCAGTAGCCTAAGATATTTGTGGGTTTACTTGGGGCCCCTTTGACAAAGACTCAGATATAACCCATTCCTGACACTGGAAGCTTCTCCTGGTGGTATAAGGTTTCTAGTTAGGGCATTGTCTCCTCCATTCTTTGGTTATCCCACTTATTTTTCTTTCATATTTGTACATGTTTTAGGAGGTCCTACAGTGTAATGGCCCTTAGTGTTAGTGTCCCTCCCCATATTCCTTCCCTCACTCCTCTTCCCCATATCTTTCTCCTCACTTACTACGCCCACTCCAGTCCCTCCCTCTCCCGTCTTTCCTTAACAGTATATTCTATTTCCCTTTCTTTGGCAGATCCTTCCCCACCCCCACCTACCCCCCAGTCCCTTACTAGGTACCTAACCTCTGTGGGTATATGCATTACAGCACACATTTCAAAGACCCAAAAGCAAACATCCTCACATAAAGAACTTACAATATCTTTCTATTCTTGGTTTCCTCACTCAGGATGATTTTTTTTCTAGCTCCACCCAATTAAATGGGAATTTCATAACTCCTTTCTTTAAACAGCTGACTAGTATTTCATTGTGTACCACATTTTCATTATCTGTTCATCAGTCGATATGTAGGCTACTTCTGGCTATTATGTACAGAGCAGCAATGAACATGGATGAGCCAATATGTTTGGTGTATGCCCAAGAGTGGTATAGCTGGATCTTGAAGTTGATCTATAGCTTTCTGAGGAGCTAGCACCCTGATTTGCATAGTCCATAGTGGCGGCACAAGTTCGCATGCCCACCATAAATACGTGTTCCCTTTTCTTTGTGTCCTTACCCAGCGTGTGCTGTCTCTTGTTTTATTGATCTTGGCCATTTTGACTGATGTAAGATGAAATCCCAAAGCAGTTTTAATTTGCATTTCCCTGGTGGATAAGGATGCTGAATATTTCTTTAAACGTTTCTCAGCTATTTGTGTTTTATCTTTTGAGAATTCTCTGCTTAGTTCTGTTGCCCATTTTTAAAATTGGCTTCTTTTCTTGAGGTTGTTTTAGACTTAGTGGGATTTCAAGGCATTGCAGTAGACAGTAAATCAGGGAAGATGAGCGGCGGCTCTGGCCCTCCAGAGAGGTTTCTCTCAGAGCTTCTAGAGGGGATAGTTTGTAACCATCAGGACAAGATAGAACTTTTAAATGGTTTGTTCTGGATTGTTTGGGGTTTTAATATATATGTTAAAATGGTATATACACATACAATTAAATTCTATAAACATTTCATTAAGATGAGGAATGAAGCTAAAGAGAAGATGTGTCTTTTTTGGTATGACTGGACCGGTAATGGCATTTTCTATTAAGTGTTTGATACTTGGGCTCCAATTGGCATTGACTTTTTGTTTCATTTTATAAATAGATTGTCTGTGCAGCCCAGGCTAGACTTGAGTTTGTGATCCCTCTGCTTCAGCCTCCCCATATGCTGCCATGCCTAGCTGTGGTACCCTAAGATAAAAATCTAAGATCGAATTTGTTACTACCGACTAGCTTACCACTAGTAAGTAGACAAATCAATAGTCTGCTCTGACCCTTGGCTTCCTTATATATAAACTGAGAATATTTAGTCTTTCTTTCCAAGGGCCTGAAGAGTGCCCAGTATACACTTTGTATCTACTCAGCCTATTTACCCAGTCTGTAAAAGGGAATCCTTTAAGAGTAGTGCCCAGCTTGAAAATGCATTTAGTCAGTAGCTGCTACATGACATGTGACATTTTAACTAATAGTTGGAAAATTGCCAAGTTTTTAAAGTGTGTTCATGATTCTCGGCAGAACCTGAGCCACAAACACATCACAGCTAAAGTCCCATGAATGCTCCACATTTAGAAATTTATTTTCTTGTATGTATGTATGTGTGTATATATTTGTATTTGCTACAGCGTGTGTGCTACAGGACAGTTTGCTGGAGTTGGGTCTCACTTCCTACCACGCGAGTCCCGGAGACTGAACTCAGGGCCTCAGACGTGGGGGCGAGTGCTGTTATCCACAGAGCCATCTCGTCATCCCACGCTGTTATTTTATAGTTGTCCTGTGATTGTATGAAAATTTACAGCGATGTTCATGGCCCGGAAGTGGGAGGGATGGTTTCCAGTGTTTTCTGCTCAGTGGTCTCAGTTCCTCACCACCCTGGCACTCTCTTCCCCCTTCCTCACCGTATTCAAAATCCCAGGAAGTCGCATAATTGTGTACTGTGTGCCTAGTCAGGAGTAGCTGTGTCCCCGCACTGGCGAGTTCAGAGCTGTGATGGTCCAGGAACAGATGGGGGCAGGGAGAGCCATCCACAGGACTTCAGCTGATATGTTTGTGGCTCGGGTTGTGTTGAGAGTCACAAATGCACCTTAAAACCCTGTCAGGTTTTCAACGATTAAAATGCATTGTATCAAGTAGCAGCTGCTGACTGAATGCGTCTTCATGCTGGGCACTACTCTCAGGGATTTCCTTTATATTGAATCTTTATCCAGTGATAAATTAATATTTACTATATTAAGACTATACAGAGTGGTATTGGATAATAAAGCAGATTTCCCCATAAAAACCATGCCACTCACTGCTTTGCCGTTGCACCGTCTGTTAGGAGAATGTGAATCAGTGTGAGAACTGACGTGAATAACAACTTAAAATAACCTTTGATTCGTCTTTATATTTTCCTGAAAGAAAGCCTTTTCTCTGTATGTGAGATCTGCTAAGACACCATAAATGCTGGTGGTGACTTCATGGCTGATAAAAGCCTCCTGAATTTTTTTTATGGAATTGGCACAGTTTTTTGATTTTTCAAAGCCAAAGAGGTAGTGGCTAAGAAATGGTCTGGCTATGTCACAGTTTGACCAGCAGGGGTCAGTGTTGAGCTGCTTATAGGAGGCAGTGTCTCTTTGAGCCCTGTTGCTGCCTTCCAGGTTGCTTTGTAAGCCTCTCACCTCTCCTTTTTGTACCACCTAATGGTGAGGTGAATCTCACCCATGGTAAGATTGCGGTCTGAAACATCTTCTGGGTTGGCAGCCTTCAAGCCTCCTCCCAACATGCTCCTGAGTGTGCGATCCAGTAGGCTCTCCAGCGTGTGTGTGTGTGTGTGTGTGTGTGATGTGTAATTGTGGAAAACAGTGATTTGGATTTAGAGTGTTGGAAAAGTCAAAAAGATAAATGCTACCATAACAAAATGCCAAAGACTGGGTTCCTCAAACGACAGAGATGCAGTTTCTCCTAGGAAGTCCAAGCTGAGACATTAGCGAGATTCATTGCTGTGAGTCATCTCTGCCTGGCTTGCAGGTGCCTGTTTTCTGCCTTTGTCCTCAGACGGACTTTCCTCTGACCATGTGCAATTCTGGTGTCTGTCTGTCTTCCTCTTCTCTTGAGGACAGTGGTCAGCATGGACCAGGGCCCACCCAAGCTCTGCATTTTAACTCACTTAACTCTGCAAAGATGGTCTCTACAAAGAGTCTTCTTCCAGGGACTTCGAGGTCCAGGCCTAGGTAGGGATTTGGAGCACACGATGCCATCCCTACCATCTGCATTGGAGATTCTGAAATGCCCCTGAGTGTTCTTGTTTTCCTGACACCGTTGGGTGCACATGGTCTTTACCAGCCTTCTGTAGATGGGAGGGGCTGTAGTCTGTGGCTGAGGTAGTGAGTGTGGAATCGAAGTGTTGCTCATTAGTACTGTGTTAGATTGTTTTCCAGCCTTGCCCTGCCAAAAAATGACAGGCCTGGAGGGCTGATAAAGAGATAGCTCCTGGGCTGACTGGGCTGCCCTGCCTTTCAGGCTGTTCAACTTCAGTTTTCTTTGGGTGATTTTATTTTTTCAAAGTTTTCGTACTATATATTTTGATCATAGTCTCTCCCCCGCCCCAATTACACTTAGATCTGTCCATCTGCCTATGCAACTTTATGTTCTTTCTTTCTCAAAAAGTATTCTTTTGTGTGCTGTGGGAAGGGGATTAGGGTTATTGATAATTGAATTTGGGGCCTCCTGCGTGCCAAGTAGGCACTCTGCCACTGAGCTATGACCATGGTCACGTTCAATTCTTTTTTATTTATTTTTTAAGGATAGTGTCTCAGTAGCCCAGGTGGCTTGGACTTACTCTGTCATCTGGATAGGCATTGAACTTTACTATGGTCTGCCTTCGTCTCCCGAGAGACAGATTAAAGGTCTGCCTCTCCATGCTTGGCTCAGTTTCATAGTTCCTTCAAACACTGTGTTAGGCTTCTAAAATATGTGCCTCCAGCCAGCTCAGCCCCTGGGTTTGTACAGTGGTTGCAGAGTGCTGTGCTGGAGAAGACCCAAGAGCAGTGTAATCACTATCCAAGCAGAGCCAGCTGGCCTGTTCCTTGCTTTGGGGTTTCCTGAGAAACCATCAGTCCTCACCGAGTTTGATGACCACATGTGAGATGTACTGTTTTTTAATCATTTATCGTGTGACAGTTTTTTTTCTACTGTATATCTTAATTCATATTTTTCCCCGTCTTCAAACTTAGAGCATTAGTTTATGACATTCTATACGCTGAGGTGCTAGAAAAGACTGTGCTGGGAGTCTCTGGCTCCTGTGCGGACAGAATAAACCAGAACGACAGAGAGTTTTAATGGCCTATAGCTCTTGAACAGTGGTTTGTAACTGCATTGAGTCAAATGACCCTTTCACAGGGGTCACCTGAGACCATCAGAAAACACAGATATTTACATTGCAATTCATAACATTAGCAAAATTTACAGTTATGAAGTAGCAATGAAAATAATTTTATGGTTGGGGTCACCACAATGTGAGGAACTGTATTAAAGGGTCGCAGCACATTAGGAAGGTTGAGAACCACTGCTCTCGAAGATTTTTCTGTTTCCACATGCTTCTCTGTGTTCTTTGGACTCAGAATAGTTTTTAATATTAAAAATGAACAGGGTCAAATGAGTGGTATGTATCATCAGACCACGTGTTTCATTGGAAAGGGAATTTGATTTCTGGGAGAGTCGAGAGTGTACATGACTCTGAGCCTTGGGAGGAAAGGAGGGAAATGGGAGAGCATCTACCAACCAAGAGGGGCAGCCTAGGCCAAAAGACACCCCTAGAGCATAGATGAAAGGACCAGCTAACCCAAATAGCTGGGTTATATAGGGAAGGGCAGCTGAGCCCCTGGACTAGAGAAGTTTAGGGTAGGGGGCAGGTATACCATTGGTACCCTGTACAGGTAGTGGTTTGAGGGATGCCAGGGAATCCCTTTGATATGTTAAATAGGCACCCCAGCCATTTGTCCTGAGTTTTAAACATAACTCCTAAAATCCTGAGTTTTTCAGAGATTATTATATAGACTTTGGTAAATAAATGACAGCTTCAATAGTTTCCCTATGTTAATGCATTTTATTATTTTTAAATTATTTCTTCTGTTTTGTGATTATAATGTAATTACATCATTTCCCCCTTCCCTTTCCTCTCTCCACACCCTCCCATATATACCTTCTTACTCTCTTTCAAATTTACAGCCTATTTTTTCATTAATTTTTAATATGTGTGTGTGTGTATTCCTAAATGTATAAGTACAACCTGCTCAGTTTGTATAATGCTACTTGTATGTATGTTTTCAGGACTGACCATCTACAATACAACTCCTGAACCTAGGACTCAGGGATCATTAAGAAAGAGGGGGCAAAAAAAATTATAAGAGGGGCTGGAGAGATGGCGCAGTGCTTAAGAGCGTTGGCTGCTCTTCCAGAGGTCCTGAGTTCAATTCCCAGCAACCACATGGTGGCTCACAGCCATCTGTAATGAGATCTTTCGCCCTCGTCTGGCCTGCAGGCATACATGGAAGCAGAATGTTGTATACATAATAAATAAATAAATCTTTAAAAAAATTCGTAAGCGCCAGAGGAATGGGGAGTGAACTGTGAAGTTGCGTATTTTAGTAGTGTCAGAAGCTACACATATAAAGTTTCACCAGTATGATCGCCGAAACATGAGCTGAGCAAGGACAACATCAACATGCGCACATGGAATGGGGAAAGCCCAGGAGGCCTCATCCGTAAACAAAGCCCATCTATAGACAGCTAAGGAAGGCTGAGAATGGGAGAAACAGTCTTCCTCGGAGCGAGCACACCAGCTGGTTATCCCGGCCAAGTGGCCAGCCCTGAGAACATATTTTCTTCCAGCTTTGAATGTTTAAGTCTTCAGGCCATATCAGATGTAGTTATTTAACATGTGTATTTGTTCTCTGCAAATTGTGCCTTTTGTTAAGAAGGTAACATGCCAAATACATATGTATATGTGTGTATACATGTATGGATAGTGTGTGTGTGTGTGTGTGTGTGTGTGTGTGTGTGTGTGTGTGTCCCCTCCTTAGACAGCCAAGCTGACCTGGAACTCACTGTGTGGCCAGGCTGCCCTCGAACTCATGATCCTCCGGCGCCTTTGTCTGGATGCTGGTATTATAAACGTATCACATTGCTTGGCTTTTATCATGGACCACTGTGCAAACTCTTGCTGATTACTTTTTAAACTCATGGTCCATGTAATGATGATGATCTAGTTAATGGCTGGGGAAACACATGAAGGGAGCCCAAGCAGCGCCAGTCTGTGGTAGAAGTGTTTGAATCCAGGCCTCCAGAATCTAGGAGCCACAGTCTTGGCTTCCTCTGGCTCCTTGTTCCTCCGAGCTTTCCTGACAAGTTACGTACAAACTCTGTGGAGGAGGCAAAGGTAAACGACTAATGAGCACGTGAACTTAATGCCTGACACCACGCTGTTCCTGCCTGGATGGGCTAGTGGCTTCCTGTCTGTTTAGGAGTGCATTCATGGGTGCTGACCTACCCGTGCTCGTATCTTCTGAGCTGAGGAAATTAGAACTCTTTCTGATTTGCGCATGCCTTTTAAAAGATGCCCCCATGAACACCTGGTTAAAGATTTTTCATGCTCTGCATTCAGAGCAGTATAATTCCAGCGTTCACAACAAAAGGCAGCACACTGGTGGCATCTCAGGAGCGCTCCCACTCATTGTCCCCTCAGGGAAGACTATTCTCCCAACCTTAGAAGCATAAATGAATACTTCCTGTTCTTCTGTATATCGCTGGGGGCTGGAGGAGGGCGCAAAGCGAAAGAGCGTAGTGCAAGATGGGCTTCGGTGTATGCTTGCCAGTGTGCCTGGATGCTCATCATTTGTGCAGCTGGTTGTAGACACAGTTTGTTCAGCCAGCCCACCATTGCAGTGCTTTGGTTTGGATTTAAAATGTTTACAAAAGGTTTAATTCCTGTCCTGGTGCTTTTGGAGGGTGGTAGAGACTTTAAGATGCAAGGAGACTTTATGAGAGGCAGTCACTATGGCGTGCCCTTTAAGGGGATTTTAGCGTGCGGCCCTTTCTCCTTGGTTTTTACTCCGCAACCTGGAGCTCAGCAGGTTTGCTCCAGCCTCAAAGCAACAGGCTATCTCAGCCACCCTTCCGATACTGTGAAGAGACACCAGGACCAAAGAAACCCTTATAAAAGAAAACATGTAACTGGGCTTGCTCACAGTTTCAGAAACTTAATCCATTATCATCATGGCAGGGTAAATGGCAGTATTCATGATATTGGGGCAGTAGTTGCGAGTTACATCCTCATCCCCGGGTACCAGACAGAGACTGAGCCTGGCTTGGGCTTTCGAAACTTCAAAGCCACCCCTGCCTGCCCACCCCACCCAACCCCCCATTACATACTTCCTTAAACAAGACCATACCTCTTGGGGCCCCTTCTTATTCAAATCTCCATCCTCCATAAGGGCCAAGCAGTCAGGAGCCGAAACCTCCAGAATGTGAACACACATCAACCTCTCCGGAATGTGTTTATGCACAGTAACACAAAGCTACCTGCCACAGGTATTCTCCAGGTAGGGCTGTTATAAACAGCGCTGCCTTGAGCATATGGAGACACGTTTTGGTGAACATATGCATGCACTTCTGTTGGTTAAATACCAAGGAGCAAATTGCTGGGTGGTGGAATGTGCGCCCATATGCTTTTGAAAATACAAAGTGAGAATCACCAAAATAGGGGGAATATTTGAGAAGTATGTGGCTGACCTGCACTGAGCACTTTCAAGTGTATACTGGGTTTTTGAAAGGCCAAACAAGGAAGGCATTTTCTAGAACCCCTTTCCAAGCAAGCTTTTTACATCTCAGACCCTTCTCTGAGAAGTGCCACATTGAGGGGTCCATCTGATCTACACAGGAGGCTTCCAAATGTGGCTGTACATCAGTGTCAGCTGGGGAACCACTAAGACTGGAGAGTGCAGCCCATACCCCAGACCAAGAGCTATGAAGGTCTGAATGCGGCGTCCGTGTCAGCTTTGGCATTGAAGAGTAAGTTTTGCTGCTGCCCAGGCTAGTCTTGTCATAGTTACTGTAACAAGCTCAGACTGTTAACGGCGGGAAGCCGCTTCTAGTTCTTCAGTTCTTTGGACAAGAATATACCCTTTAATAATTCCCGTGCACTCTGGAGTGTTTTCGCGTCCTTCCCTGTTGTTGTACAATACCCTGATAAAAGCAACTGAGGGAGAAGATTTACCCTGGCTCCCTGTCCGAGTGACCGGAGCTTGAAGCGATGAGCACATGGTGTTCAGGGTCGGAAAGCTGAGAGCTGTGCAAGTAGCATGTATGCCCAGCTTATGTCTGTTCTATATGGTACAGGACCCCTGCCCAAGGGGTACTATTTTTGTATTCTGTCCTATATTTCATTTTAATAAATGTATAGGTTTTGTGTTCATTTCCATTTTTCTTTTCTTGTATTTCAAGTTAGTTTTACGATAATAACTTTCCACCTTCTGTTGTCTCCCAGACCGTAGCAGCTCACGAATAGATGAACCAGCTCAGCCCTCCTCCCCCCTGTACTGTCCCTCTCCTGCGTCTCTAGAATTTCTGCCTTGCCCAGTCTTGATTCTGGGCTCTGACTTGATAGGAAGCCTTTGGTGGTCATTTTCCAGGTCATAGGCTGCTCTTGTCCCAGCCCTCAGCTCTTACTGGCCTTGCCCTTCTTTTGGAATGGACAGCCCTTCCCCGTGTTAGCTGCCCTCTGCTGAAGTTTTGAGTGGGCTTAGTTGGCTCGCGTGGCGTTCTCTGTTCTCTGACTGGTTACCATTTTAGTTTTCCCTTACCACAACTGTACTGATGTCATTGATATTGTGGCTTTGGTTTGTTCCCACCTTCGTAAACTGAATTTTTGTAGACTTTGCATTTTCTTTGTTTTATTGGAATCATTTGTTTGTGTATGTGTGCACGTGCATGTGTGTCTGCATGTGTGTGTGTGTGTGTGTGTGTGTGTGTGTGTGTGTGTGTGTGTGATGGGTGTGACTCATGGCAGGGTGTGCCTGTGGCTCTTAGGACAATCTGCAGTACCTGGCTGTCTTTTTCACCACGTGGGTTCTGGGGATTGCACTCAATTCATCAGGTTTGGCAGCGAGCACCTTTACCACCTGAACCATCCTTCTGCTTATTTTGTGTGCTTAAATGTGCAGATTGAGCTCACGCATTCAGTTCAGCCTTGTTAGCAATCGCTGTAACCAAACCCTAACCCTAACCACCGAGCCATTCCGCCAGTGACTGTGTGCATCTGAAGGTGGGGACTGAGAGTCCTTAAGATGTGTTGTTACGTTGTTGCCATCTTCCCAGAACTCTCCTTTTTGTCTATAACCTAGCAGAAGGAAGTGCTTGATGGGCTTTCCTCTCTGCTGCAGGCCCTGTGTCTCCCCACCCCCACCCCAGCAGGCCCTGTGTCACTCCCTTCCTTCCCTACTGCCCTCTTCAATGCAGGCCGCCTGCCACACCCTTGCCCTAAGTTTTGGGGGCTGGAAACTTTTGCTTCATCCATTAGCACAGATTCTCTGCAGTGAGCTTTCTTCTCTGTTTGCTGTGAAATAAGTCACCTGGAGTCCAGGCTATGCTTTGTAGACAAGAGACCCATAAAGGATGGCTTGAAGAAAGCAGCTTTCTTTCATATCAGAGGCAGAGGCAGCTGTTGGGAGTCAATAAACATCTCTGTTTTTCTGCAGAGACCTCAGTTTCTTTCTAGGTCCCTTTGTGTGCAGCTTGGGGCAAGTGGCCCTTGGTAGTCTTGACTTGTTAAGCTGATGGAATGTGGAGTGTCTCTGTTTGTAAGGAACCTAGATTACCTGTCTCAGTTTCTCTTGGTAAGAGTTACTGTGCAGGTCCCAGATATGCTCTGTTTTGTGCTATACCATGCTCAGTGTCTCAGGTTATTCTGATGTGAACCTTGTATCTGGGAGACTCATCTAGAAGGACCAATAGAACAGGATTCCTTGAGTCCTTGCATGTTGATGGTGAACACAGATCTGTGCCTTTGACTGGAAATCCAGTTTTACTATATACAATACTCAACTTCTTGAAGCACTGTAACTATGTTTTTCCGTTTTCTGCTGGCAAACGCCATTGCTGTCCCAAGCCTGATGACATCCATTTTGTCCCCAGGGTGAGCCATTGTTCTTTTTCCCTACATGCTGAGATTTTAACATTTTTCTTTTACTCCAGTTGTGTTAGACTCCAGTTGCTGCTGCAACAAAGCACCACAAACTTTGGGCTTCCTTAGAACATCAGAAATGTACTTATTCCCAGATCTGAAATCCATAAATCAAGATATCCACAAGACCACACCCACCAGAAACAGTGGGGGAGGGAGCTGGATGCTGGTATCTTCACCAAGTTCTTCAGCCTCCACTAAAACATTACTAGGGGTGGAGAGGAAAGTGAGTTTTGGTGGGGAAGACACTGGTTACTGCTCACTGGCACACCTGCCTAGTTAGAATCTTAGCCTCTCTAGAAAGAAAATAACATTTTTTTTATATTGATTCTTTTTGTGTTTCTTCAAGTGCCTGTAGAGTTGACTGAGGAATTGAGCTTCAAATAGAAATTCATTGTGGTCTGAATTAATTCCTTTTCATTGCCATGCTCGGAGTACCTGGCAGAAGCATCTTTAGAAAGGAGAGGTATTTTGGCTCACGATTTCAGAAGTTTTAGTCCATCATGAAGTAGAGTCTGTGGCAGCAGGAACAGGAAGAAGCCAGTCACATCAGAGCAGTGCTCAGAAAAGTAGGGGAAGCAGTCAAGGAAAATCTGGCCCCAGGGATCCATCTGCTTTAAGTTCCACAGCCTTCCAAAACAGGCCAGCCATCCGGGACAACGTGTTTGAACAGGTAAACCTGTGCGGGGCAGTTCATATTCCAACTGTAACGTTATCGTTCGTTAGTTATCTCTACTGCTGGTCAGATGTCATTCCATGGCTCGCCCTGTGCCTTTGTCCTGGATTTCGTCTTTGTTGAGATGAGAAAAGCATGGTTCTCCTCAGAGGAAGGCCGATGTGCTTATGTGTTTGTAATGGCTGGGGCGGAGCAGGCACTCCAGATCCTCATCACCGTCCATCGTTAGATTTTGTGTCTGTTAAGCTGAGTCTCCTATCTCTTTTGAAGATTTGGATGTACAGGCTTGTATGGGTCAGGGGTTAGGAGGTGAAGAATCAAATACCCGAGTGGTGAGGATTTGATGGGAGTTTATGGACACCATGAGTGACATCTCTGTGTGTTGAGGGGGACAGACAGGTGGACCAGATTGTAGCAGGGTTGCTGGAAAAGATGCATGTACAAAAGAAATCAGAGGAGGGTCTGCTGCTGCCTGGAAAACAGCCCCATGTAGGCTCGGTCAGTTATGAGGAGCACTGTGGGGTTTAGTGTGTGTTCTTCCCTACAGGTACATCTGTATAAGTGTGTGATTCCAAGATGGCGGTGCTGTTTGTGTGGGTAGCAGAAACCATGGCAGGTGGTGTGCTTAGCTGGAGAAAGTGTGTCATTGGGGTTCTGCCACTGATAGGTTTACCTGGCTCCTGCTTCTTGGGGCCTTATTTTGCTTCCTGTCCATCTACTGTGAATTGCTCTGCTTCTACAGACCCTCTTCTGAGAACCAGAAGACTCTTGTGATGTTAGAAGGTCAAATTCCATCTTCTGATTCTTTGTCCGTGTGTGGGTAGGGAAGGAGAGGGGGCTCGACTTGCCTTTGCCAGGGAAATATGGACAGATTCAGGTGAGATGTATAGGAGAAGGCTGAAGTACAGGCAGAGAGCTATAGCCCAGGGCCAGTAGCCAATGAGTAGAAATGCCAAGATCAGACCTGGTAGGAGAGAACCTCTGCCCCCCCCCCCCCCCGCCCCGTGTATGCAACAGCAGCATGTTCCTCTGCTTCACTCCAGCTAGAAGCCACACCAGTCAACTTATGCTCTCTTGTGTCCTTTGCATGACAAACAGCTGAGTGAACTGTGGATGCTGTAAGTGGCGCATTTGTATGTTGCTTATTTGGGGGCAGCAGCTAGTGTTAGACATCATCCAGTTTCTTGTTTGGATAACTTTAGAAAGCTTCTCTCTGCCTGCAAGCTCGGCAGCCATGAGCAAGTCACTTGACTTCTCCTGGTCTCCTTTTCCTTGTCTGAATCTGGGAGAGGTGCAGGTAATTAATGGAACCATTACTTTAAAGGGTTATTCTGAGGGCTAGGCGAGTTAAACTTCTTAGATCTGTGCCTGCCGTGTTGTGAACCTTTGGTAAGCATTCAGTATTATTATCATCCCAACACAGCATATTGATGTCACGGGTCCTGGACAAATACTCATTCCTGTCACAGAATCAAATACTTTAATTCAGCCTTTCATTTTAACATGAGGAATTTGTGCTCCTGGGGGATCTAGTGATTGTCTCAGGCTCTCATAGCGCTAGGACACAGGACACAGGACACAGGTTGAGCTCATACTGCCTGCGTCTGTGTCCTGTGCTTTCAGCGCAGTTCTTTTATGTAACTCTCATATTTTTTATTCAAGATAGAATCTTCCCATTCAGGTTTATACTATTTTTATTATGATAAGATTTTCTACTGTCTTATAAAGAACACTCTGACCAAGTGTGAATATTATATTCCCAGTTTAGAAACAATAAACTCAAGATTAAGAATCGCGAAACCAGGATGTAGTCTCAGCTTTGATTCAAATGCTCTGTGGGCTCTTAGGAAAAAATACCCAGCACATGGATCTTGTGTTCTCAGATTTCAAACATGCTGCAGTTTGAGTGTGTCCCCGAAAGTCTATGTGCCAGCAGCTTCACCCGGAAACCTGCCCTATGAGGAGGTGACTAGGCTCTGGAGTCTTCAGGAGTTCAGTTAATGCCATCTCGGGAGTGTGCCAGTCTTCCTGAGAGGGGTTGTTGTAAAACTGAGTTGGTTCCTCTGGTCCTTTCACCTTCCCCTCTCTTGTCCTTCTGCTTTCTGCCATGAAATTGTGCAGTTAGCAATCCGTATGTAGATTTAGGCCTTTGAGCATGAACTTTCTAGATTGCAGAAATAAGTTATTATTTTTAATTGAGATTATAATTACATCATTTCCCCCTTTCCTTTGTTCTCTCAAAGTCATCCTATGTTACCCCCTCCTCTTTTTTAAAATTAATGACTTCTTTTTTTCTTTATTTTAAATTACCAAGTCTATGGCATTTGATTATAACAACACAAAATGACCATGATATAGATTCCTTAGGCTCCAGTATTCTGTAATCGTCCGGTTGCTTTTTTGGCTGTGATAAATACCATGGCCCAATGCAACCAGAACAAGAAACACGTTATTTATTCTGGTAGGATACAATCCACCATCGAGGCAAGCCAAGGCAGGAACTCTGAGCGGGAGCTGGAAGCTGAAACCATAGAGGAGTGCTGCTTACGGGTTGCCTGTTTATGCAGCTCAATCCCACCTGCCTAGGGACCGTATTGCCCAGGGTGAGCTTGCTCTTCCAACATTAGTTATCAAGGAACGTGCCCCACAGGCATGCCCACAGGCCAGCTGATGTAGACAGTTCCTAAACTGAGGTTCCTTCTCCTTAGGAGACTAGTTTGGGGCAAGTTGACAAGAAAACTAAGCAGTGAAATAACCATAGTTTCTAAAATACATGTTTACGTTACACAAATACAAAAGTTGGTGCTGAAAAAAAGTTAGTTGATGCAAATAAACAACTCAGAGGAAAAGGAAGTAAAGGAGGAGATTGAAGTTGGAGGGCAGATGTGGAATTATATTGACTTTGGTTCTTGAGGATTTTTTTTTTAACTGAAACTCTTTAATCTTTTCTTTTAATCTTTCCTCTTTTCATAGACAGGCTCTTCTACCCTCTATGGATACAGAAATTGTCAGTTTTATACAGACATGTACAGATTTAGAATGAAATTTATTATGAAAGTTGTCTCATGAGGTTACAGAGGCTGAAGATTCACATTTTTGCCGTCCACAAGATGGAAAGCTAGAGAGATAGGTGCTATAACCAGACTAAGAACAAAGGCCTGAGAACCAGAGAAAGGGGAGTGGTCAGTGATGTAATCCCAGAGAAAGGGGAATGGTCAGTGATGTAATCCCAGAGAAAGGGGAGTGGTCAGTGATGTAATCCTAGAGATTGAATGCTCAGCAGTCAAAAGCTGTCATGAGCAAGAGTGGGAGACGGATGCCCCAGCTCCAGAAGAGGAAATCCCACCATCCTCTCCATTCTTGTTCTGTTCTGACCCTGAAGAGTCTAGTTGTTTGAAGTCCTGGCAAACTCCACGCTCTCAGTTAGTGATGTGATCGTGATGTTTTTCTTACTCCTAGGACAGAAAGACATATCACATTTTTGCTTAGTTGTCATCTGTAATAGTCTGCATTCTTGTTGAATGAAGGACAAGAGGTAATCAGAATAGATAACCACTTTGTATTAAATAGTAGCCTGGAGAAGATATGGAGTAAGGGGAACAAATGCTCCTCCATTGCTGGTGGGAGTGCAAACTGGTACAGTCTCTTTGGATTTCAGGGTGGCAGTGTTTCAGAAAATTAGAAACAGTGTACCTCAAGACTTAGCAATACCACTTTGGGGTATATAACCAAAGGATGCTTAATCATACCACAAGGACATGTGCTCAACTATGTTTGTAGCAGCATTATTTGTAATAGCCAGAACCTGGAAACAACCTAGATGTCTCTCAGCCAAAGAATGGATAAAGAAAATGTGGTACATTTACACAATGGAGTACCACACGGTGGAAAAAAAATATTGACGTGTTGAAATTTGTAGGCAAATGGATAGATCTAGAAAAAACCATATTGAATGAGGTAACCCAGAAAGACAAATATAATATGTACTCATTCCTAAGTGACTTTTAGACATAAAGCAAAGAAAAACCAGCCTACAGGTCACAACCACAGAGCACATTGACAACAAAGAGGATCCTAAGAGAGACATACATGGACCTACATAGGAAGGAGAAAAAGACAAGATCTAAGTAAATTGGGAGCATGGGGGTAAGGGGAGAGGGGATGAAAGGAGGGGAGCAGAGAAAAATGTATAGCTCAATAGAAACAATTTTTTAAAAAGTTATGAAGTAGCAACAAAATTAAAAAAAACACTGACCCGTTTGCAAACCTGCATAATAATTAGCTGTGAAATGAAGAAAAACTTTCATACCACATTGATTTTTGTTTAAAGGTTTAAATTATGAGAAAAATCCAAAACAAATGTTTTTATGATTCTGAGTGTGTTGATGAATATGTTTGAGTTATATCTTAGTATCTGACATTTTATTGTCTGTCTTCATTTTGATATATTGCCAGAACCTGCATGCGTAAGAGGGCTGAGTCTGTATTCTACTACCAGGGGTGAAATAACTTCCACTGGGTGACACAGGCAGGCATTTTAATCACACATCACAGAGATGCAAAACTCAAGTTGGTCATCATTGATACTGACAGCTGGTCAGTGCCCACGCTCCTATGGTGCCTTTGAGTCAAGGTTACTTAAGGCTGTCTCACCCACTGGGACACCAAAATGGTATTAGGATCATCTTATATGCAAAGTTCAAAGTAATTCTTCTTTAATAATTTACAACTTTGAGTGGGTTTATATTAACATGGTGGTCTCTATGCTCATCTGCCAATGATATTGTTGTTCACAGTAGAATTGCGCAGAATTTAAACAGTGTCCCTTGTTGTACAGTAAGGTGACCATGTTGAATATCTGAGGAGGTATGTTATTGATCTGTCGTGTTCCCTTTTATACCAGAAGAGCCACCAAGATACCAAGATTCAGGAAGCCATTTGTGTTCTCATGATAACAGTGCCTCCCAGAAGCTTTTGCTATATATAGCACACAGCCTCGAACGCTAACTGATGGCTGACATCCTGTTAGTGGGACCAAAATTACAGGAGTTTTCACTGGGAAATCAGTAGAGACCAGTTCTTACCAGTGACAGTATTCGTGACCACTTCAGGCTCTGTGCCACTTTGTGTGTTCCGGAGCCTTACAGTCTTTTCTGTCATCTCTGGATGTAAATGTCATTCTCTGAAGCCAGAGCTTCCCTCCCACATGTAAAGGGCCACCAGAGGAATCTTTTGCATCCCAGTTTCCCCACGGAGAGCCTTGGAGACAGCTCTTAGTGCTCCACGTGGCTGTGATATGTGGGGTTGCTTTGGAAATAGCTCTACAGTGTGATCATAGGTGCGGTGGCTTTACCCTGCTGATGTTTTGTTGTTGTTTTTCTCGTGTTGGCTGTTTTATGCTGAAGAAGAAGGAAAAACACGGGACCTGGTTTAAACAATAGATGCTTTCCTGGAAATAGTGATTCTTTTCTAGGATTTTGTTTGCATGTGTATGTGTAGGGGGACCTATGCATGTGTACATGCTTATTGTGTGCTTGCACATATGTACATGTGCCTTGGAGGACAGAGGCTGATGTCTGGTGTCTTCATTTATCAATCACCATGTTATTTGTTGAGACAGGTTCTCTCGCCAAAGCTGGGACTCACTTACTGGTAAGAATGAGGGCTTTGCCTGTCATACTAGGACCAGAGGGAGACTTTGCTGTCCTTCTGAGTCTCTCCCAGTGAAGGCTGAGGCACTGGGGTTCTTGATATGGCAGTGTGCATGCCAAATAGTATACCTTCATTCAGGACTTCCCAGGCTCGCTATAATACCTACCCTGTAACACAGCTTAAAGAGATTGAAGGGGAAGAATAGTGAAGGTACCATAACGCATAACTTGTGGCACATTTTCATTCATTTAGTTGAATTTTGATATAGACTCTACAAATACTAGGGCAATCACACTTGAATGTTGCTTTTGGAATTTTGCTAACAGTTTGTCCTGGTGGAGCTTATGAATAGCAGAGCCTACCCTTAGAGTGTATTATTAACACAGCAGAAAACCATCCCCGGGTGTGATTATGGTCAGCGAGGTACCAGGAGCAGGTCAGGGGGTGCAGCCTGTTTCCATTTCTTTGGCATGTTTAACAGGGTGGCTTTTGTAGTCTGAAATAACCCATTCTATTGTGGCCAACCTTTTCTTCCCTCCTAACCACACAGTTGTCATGTTAGAGTCACAATGAGCCTACCTTTCCCAAGTGACAGGGAGTGGCTGGCTGGATAAATACATCCCTGTCACTTGGTCTGTTCCTGTCATAGGCTTGGCGGGTTTCTCTTGATCCTGTCCGACTTAACTGCCTTCCCTGCAGACTCAACCTTCAGCCCTTTGTTGCCTAAACATTTTCCTCAGAGCTCTTTTATAAACTTTTTCTTTCCTGCTCTAGTTTCTCTCCCTCTCACCTACTTTGGCTTGGAGCCCTGTAACAATAGTGAGGAAAAAAAATACATTCTCGTGGTGTGGTCAGGAGGAACAACAACGTGTGATTAAAGAGACAGCTCAACTTTTGAGCTCCGGTGCCTTCTCGCCTGCTCAGTGATGGTTGCAAGAACAGGATGAAATGATTGAAAAGAGTTGGCTTCTCCCAATTAAATCTGTCACTGTCAACTTTGCCCATCATTAAGAAGAACAGATTGGTTTTTTTTCCCTTTCTAATTAGTTACTTGTTGATATCTGAGGAAAAATTAAGGCAGAAGGAGATAGGAAAATTATCAATTTTCTTTTGTAATCAGAATTGATTCCTGTGACATCCAGATGTCAGCATGAGAGACTGCTATTTATCTGCTAGATTTAGTTTGCTCTTTCTTGGTAGTAAAACCTCAACTTTTTTTCCCCTTTGGCTAATTAGCGGTTGCCTGGAATAGAGGCTGTATTTCCAGCCTGTCCTGCAGTAGGTAGCCTGTATACGGAAAGCCTGCGAATAGGTAGACCATGTACAGGTTCTCAAAAGAGCCTAGAAGGAAGACTTGCTTTCTCTTCCTTCTTCCTAGGAAGAATGGAGGTGTGATGGCCGACCTCAGTTAGTCAACTGGTATTATGATGTTTTTCTTTGAGTTTGGGTTATTAAAAGAAATACACCATACGCTGGGGGGCTTAAACCCTTCACGGTCCTGAAGGTTGGCATGTTGATGGATCGGGTGCCAACAGTTTTGGTGCCTGGTAAGATCCCCTCTCTTGGTTTACAGAGGGCCACAATCTTGCCTGGTCCTCACTTGCTGGAGATGGCAGCAGGAATTTGGAGAGGTCACCTCTCTTTTGTTTCTTGTCTGAAGGTACTGATGCCACTCATGGAGGCTTCACCCTCATGGCCTAATTATTAAAGGCCCTACCTCCAAATTCATTTGGGGATTAGCGTGTCAACACATGCATGTGAAAAGACATTTGGCCCACACGAGATGAGAAGCTTGGGCACCCAAGGGACCTCCAGACTGCTTGTGTGTTACACTTGAGATGCCCCTGTGCAGCTATAACCCCTGCCATTTGTCATTTTCTCTCAGCAGGAAGCAGAACATAATCTTAACAGATTCATCTGTGGACTTGTGTGGAGGCAAAGGAATTTTTGGAGATTCTTGTCATGTCAGACTTCTACACCTCTGAAACAGAGTACTACTTTATCTAGTCGACAAGAAAATCTGAACTCTTACCAGTAAAAATGTGTGAGGTTTTCCACAGCATCCGAGCTCTCAAATGTCACATGGGGCCACCATGATGATTATCTTACAAACCACAGGAGTGTTCTGATTCGCCTTGATCTCTTTCCTCCCCTGTGGTTCTCCGAAATCATTAAATGGAAGTGGAACAGAACATTCAGGGATGACCTAGGGTGGCATGTGGGACAGGAGTGGGCAAGAAGACAACCTTACAGAGTGGTGTATCTTAACCCACACAGAAAGAGGGCATCTGGTGGCCAGCAGCTGGTCATGGGCCAGCATCTGAGACTACTGAGGGGGGAGCCAGGCTGAGAGAGGTGGGAGAAGAAGGTTTGTCATAGAGATGCGCATGTCTTGTCTCCAGAGCCTGTTCCCCTTTAGGACTTAGGCATGGGCTATATGGATCAGCAGGAGAAAGCAAGCTCTGTGTCTAAGTCTACACTGACCCAGTACAGCCAATCAGGGTGGCTGCTTAGTTGTATAAGGCACATTTGTGAAACCACCAAGAGGATGTAAGGGGGGGAGTTTCAGTTCCAGGAGAGCCTGGGTAAGCATGTTCATTGCCTTTCATGTTTGACTGACTGGTCATGGCCATGTAAACCCTGGAGCTACAGATCTGTGCCCTGGCATTCTAGGAGACATTTTCAGTGATTTAGACCATTGCTGTCTAATAAATACTTAACGAAAATCATGTAAAATGTTTTAGATTTTTCTAGTAGTCACCGTAGTCATTACCAAGTAGCTTGTGGGAGGGAAATGTGCCTCAGTTGGGAACTGAAAAACAAGCAAATTTAAAGTTGGGCGAGGAACAGAGCATGGGTATAGCTTCATATAGCCTTTTCCCTCCACATGCTTACTAGAGACAATGGGCTAAATTGATGGTGGGACCTGTGGTCACAGGAAGATCCTAAGTTATAGGCCAGTGTCACACAGACTACTGGGTAGGGTGCAGTGAGAATGCATTGGTACCAAGCACCTGTCAGAGAAACGTAGCCGAATTCATGAGGACCAATGGATGGGAGAGTCCAGGCAAGGGGCTGACCCACAAGTGCTTTGCCTTGCTACCTGATGAGGGATACTTAGGAAATCGAAACAAGTTTCTTTTGGCTCACAGTTCTGAAGACTCAAGTCCAAGACTGCAAACCCAGTCTGTCTGGCCCTCTTCTGAAAGCTGTACATTATGGAGGAAGCATGTGTTATACTGAATGCCCACACCCCAAAGCCAGGAACTCATTGGAACCATAGCAAGGACATAATGAAAAATGATCTGGCTGCAATACTCAGTCACCAAGGCCATGGAAGCCAAGGACAGGGGATATTTTGAGACTAAAGGACACCGAGAAGGTTTGGCAGTGCCATGAATTGTGGATTCAAAGTTTGATCCTTTCTTGCAAATAAATGGGGTGCTTGTTGAATGGGAGCTGACATTACACTTGGCCATGATCTTGGTTTGGATGGTCATGTAGGACCTCCCTCCGCCCCCACATTCCCTAAGTTTATGGGTTAGTGGCTTGGTTTCAGTGGACCAGACTAGGAAGGTTTGCTCTTGAATTGTATTTTGAATTCTTCTATAATGATGAAATGATAACAGACATTAAAAATGTTAGTTATACTTAGGGGCAGTTCTTGCTGTTTCCAGAACAAGCTGGCAATTTTTCTTTCTTATCTCTTTAAACAAAAATTTCAACTGCATTAAAAGAATGTGCTTAGAGACAGAGTGTTAGAAGAAAATTTACACACACACACACACACACACACACACACACACACACACACGCACGCACAGAATTCTGAGCACCCTGTAGAGTTTTGGAACCCAGTGATCCATGGCAAGTTCCTTGGGGACACAGATAGAGCCTCTATCACTAGGCTGGAAACTGGCAAGCAGTACGTATTCCAAGTCAGTACTTTCACATATCAACTAAATTATGTCTAGATGATGTCAGAGAGGTTTTTCTCTGATCCTGCAGTTCTGTGTAGAGGAAGTTCAGTGTGGACGATGGGGAGGAGCTGCGCTCCTTGTCATATCCTTATGTCAGTTGGATATGAAGGTTTTGTTTGGTATAGGCAGGGCCTCCAGTTTCTCTGCAGTCTTGGACCTTTCTTCTGAGCTGCACTGTATTGAAATGGATGGTTTGAGTTAGGCCAGCTGACCAGGCCACCAAGTAAAGCTAAGTGGTCCTTGTAATGTTTGATCTGTAACAGGAATCTCATTAGCTCCAACTTGCCGTGCTAATTGCACCATTTATTGCACGGCTTCTTTGCCCGGTCTAGCACTGAGAAGACAGTTTGCATGAATCCTAGCTTGTATTCTGAGTGGCAGACAGCTCAACCCTTGAAGATAATTTTGCAGCCCACCTGGGAGAGAAGGGAGTGCAACTGTAACATTCCTGACTGTTTTGTTCTTTCCTTTCCAGTCTCCTTGGCCCATATCACACAACTGGTGCTCAGTCACAACAAGCTAACAAGTAAGTGAAGCTTCTTTTTCGTTACGTGGCTTCCCGCCTACGTTTTGCCACAGCGCCGCTGATTCCGTTATTCTTTCCACTAAAGAAAGTAATGAGAAGTGATCCCTTGTGAAAAAAAATTAAAGTTTATTTAGGTGACAGTGAAGATATATATGTTCCCTTTCTCTCTCTCTGCATTCTGTGCTTGCCTCTACTTTGAGAATTCTTTCCTATCCAGAACCTGCTGGTGAATGGAAATGCCTGGCCAGTAGTTAGCATTTCCTGAGGAAATGATTAAGCTGGGTGTGGCCGTGCACAGCTGGAGCTACAGCTGTGCAAGAGGCTGAGGCAAGAGGATGTCTTCAGCCCAGGTGTTCAAGTCCAGCCAAGGGCACAATCCTGGGTGCCCCACCCCCACTCTCAACAACAAAACAAAGCTATATTAGAATAAAAATTATTTTCTTCTGTATTTCTTCCTACAGTGGGGAAGATTTCATTGTTGAATATGCTTTTTGTCCCTGCTTTATAGATGGACAAAAGCTCACAAAATTTTCTACATTGAATACATTTTTCTCTTTTTTTTTTCTTTTTTGAGACTGGTTCCTGGGCCCCTCCTGCGGGATTCTCGTAGGCATCCATGGTGTTTTGAAGTGGTTCACATGCAGCAGAATTAATACCTGTTTTAAAAGGAATATCAAAAGTGAATGATGGTCCATTTCCCTCTTGGAGTTAAGGCTTTAAAGGCTTTAATGACCGGGGCCCACTCTCCTTCCTCATTCCTAATTGACTGTCATATCTTCCCACTTGCCATATATCCTGCAGACTTGAATGATTTTCTAGTTATGTGGCAAGCATTTGTTAGGGGGCTTTCCGAGTCCGATGGAGTTGAGCGGAATGTCATGTTGAGGGATTTGTGTTGTGAATTTATGTGTGCATGTGTATTATACATAGCTGGAGGCAATGTCACCGAGCTGTTGATTATTGGGGATTAAGAGTGGCAGTAAAGGAGGGCCCCTCATGTGCTAGAAACAAGCCGATTAGCTCATTTTTAGGCAGAGTGCATGCTTGTAAGGAAAGGCGGAGGGCACCACTGTCATGTTTAAGTAGCAGTGACCACAAAGGCTGAAAATGAGATCTCCATGCCTCACGTAATCTTTGTTGTAACAGGTAATGTGCTGCTTGTGTTGTTTTTATAGCCCCGGTCTTGGTGTACTTGGCGACCATAATTCCAGTTCAGGGGAGCTTTGTAGTTTGTTTTGAAAAGTGCCCCCCACATGATCTCAGAATTCCCTGGGACTTCCCAGTAGGAATTCTCTATACTTCGAGTTTGCAGTTTATGAAAGTGTCAGCTGATCAGTAGGTCTAATGTGTGTTCACTTAGATTTGCGCAAGACAGTCGGGTGCGTTGCATTCCTATAGATCATTCGTCGATCTAGCCTTTTTAAAAAGCATCCCAATAGCTATCGTTTGTTTCCTTTTACACACCTGCAGACCAGAGCCGTAGGAATCAACAGGTCAGTCTGTCTCTTTCTCCATCAGATACTTTAGAGAGGTGTAAATCTGGTAAACTGTAATAGATTGACCGTGAAAGATTCTAAACTTCGTCTTCTTTTCTCCATTTGCCTCTTCTCCCTCCAAGTGAGATGCTCTTGACCTAATCCAGTAAGCATTAATTAATTGTCTTGGTAGACTCTGTTTCAAGCCGTCCTGTAGTGTCAGTGACACCCAATCTGTTCTACTAAGGTCAAATTAGCATCTTTTACTATTTTTCTGGCATTTAAATGAATGACTTTGCTGTGTTTTTTCAAGTGTTTATAGTAAATATGTCCATTTGATGGAAATATAAATATGCATTAAACGTTCACGGCTGAACCCACCCTCCTGTCACTTTCTATTCTAATCAGTGTCTTTCACTTCCCATTGTTCTTTAATAGGGACTGGCTGACAAGGCTACATTAAAACCACTGGGACTCAAAATACAAACCCCTCAGCACCTCTTACTTTTGTCTCGCTAAAATATTTGTGTTTTTCTCTCACTATGCCAATTACCCTGCTCTCTGACATTTCTGCTTGCCTGCCTGTGGAAGGAATGACTAGCTTATTCAAACTGGGACCTTGTCTGATGACACCATTTGCTTCTAAGTTAACATCTGCAGAGACATCTGATCACTGTGGCACTGGGTTGACAGCCCTTTTCCTGTTGGGGTTTTGACCTTGACAGCTCCATGTAGGGCGATACACTACAAGGAAGGTTATCAACACCCTAAGGCGGCCTTTATCATCCTGAGGTTGTCCGATATTTTTGTGTGCAGAATGTGTGTGTGTGCACGTGCGCACATTTGTGTCATGTGTTCATGTGTATGGGTACATGAACACATAGACACTGGAGCTTGAAGCCAAGTATCTTCCTCATTTGTTTTCTAGTTACTTCTTGCACTGAACATGGGGTTCGCCTTTTTGCCTAGGCTAGAAGCCACCTGTTTCTACCTCTCCCACCTGCTGGGATTACAGCTGCATCAACCTTCACGCTGTTTTTATTTGGGTGCTGGGGATCTAGACTTGGGTCCTCAAGCTTATAAAGCTGCTCTAGAACTGTATTTTAACTTTTTATTTTACCTGAACTCATTCTTTCTTTATGTAGCTCTGAATTTGACTTCTTTCTAAAGATCCATTATTCATTCATTCACTCATTCATTCATTTATTTATTTGCAATGCCGGGGATGAAACACAGAGCTTTGTGTATACGAGGCAAGCATACTACCAATCTGAACTATATCCAGAGATTCTTGAAGCCTTGTCTAACTATGAAACAACAAAAATTAAAAATCTAAGGCCCAAGGTATAACTGTTGAAGCTTCATTTTCATCACAAGGAAACTATTTAAATGTAAAGTTGGGAGACTGGGGCTGTGCTGATGGATTCTGATAAAGTCACATAGGGAATTAATGTTAGCAGTAACTTTCCCAGACATGCTTGAGTTTGTGGGAGGCCTAGCCAATGATCTGCCTGCTGGGACGAACGAATCCAGTAAGAAGAGAGACAAGTGTTTATCACAGTTGTCTGTCCATGACCACCTTTGCCATGACCTTTGCAAAGTCCTCGTGTGTGAGTGCTAGCTTTGGATCTTCTCCAGCTGGCTTCTTAATTTGGTCCTAAACATTTTAGAGATGTTAGCGTTATTTCAAAGAATTTCTGTGGGAGACAATCATTTTAAGTCTTGTCCACTAGAGGTCACTGTTGAGACACACATTTGACTCTGGTACCCCTAGGTCTGCTACCTAAGATTGAAAAACAAGTTTGTGTTGTCAGAAGAAATGTTTTTGGCAGCTCTCTGGCTTGGCTTTGTACCACAGGGCATGTTGCTGTTGCCATTTACATAGTGAAGTTTTGTTACATTTACAATAGCTCTTTATCAAAGGAGCTATTTGGTTTTTATGTTTGGTTGTTAAAACTGAAATATGTATTCAGTTCCACACACCACTGTTTTTCACTGTTTATTATTGCTGCTTTCTTAAGTTAGGAACAGTTCTTTTCCCAGTAGGTCTAAGTAGAAGGAAATGTGTTACTTTCTACACTGTTTTGTATTGGGTGTCATTAAGATTTTCTTTAGCAGGATGTTCCACATATACATGACTGTGATCAGATGTTAGTTTACAAATAAAAAATGGGAAATGTTTGTCTTGCTTACATTCATACTGATTTTTGCACTAATAAATAATGCTGTTTAGGGACAGATGCTAGGAGTTATCACATGGGTTTCCTTCAGCCTGGGATGAAAGCCTCTAAACGCTCACTTTCAACGTGACACTTCTCTTAACTTTGGAAAGTGATCCTGTGTGAACAACCGTCTGTAGGTACTGCAAGCACCTTAAATAAAATGACAGCGTGTCTCATTGTACAGCCCCTACAGGTCGCGCATGAAGCCATTATCAGTTTGAACTCAGATCATATCTCTTATCTTTGCTGCCAGTGAGCAGCCCTCTGTTTTAGACAACGTGCCCCAAGTGTGTGTCTCTAACCAAGTGTGTGTCTCTAAATGAAATTGTACACTTGGATGCTTTAACTTTTAACTGTCACGTGGGACATTTCCTGAGGTATTGCCAGTTATGGCCACAGTTTTGGATCTTAGCTGTGGGCTTTATCTTGTCATTTAATGTATTGGAAATGGCTTGTCAGGTAGTAAACCCAAGTATTATGGCCCGATATGACTTTTGAAAAGGCAATTTCCTATTACCGAGAGCTTAGATGTGAATCTGAAATCATAGCGAACAAGAAAATGCTAGGATATTTTCTTTAGTGATTTCATTTTTTAAAAAAACCAAGGTTGATATTCTGAGTACACAGTGAGTTAGGACATTGCTTGTAAATTCTATGTGGACCAGTAGAATATGCACCACCAGTATCATTGTAAATGAACTGAGCAGTCTAAAGAAGAACACACAGCCCTGGGAAAATGTGCAGGTCCAGCTGTAAAGAATAAAATGGAACAGGTTTTAAAAGTGAGATACATTGACAACCTTTCCCATAGCCATAATGGATTGTTGGATGAGTGAGAAGAATTAACTGTCCCAATTCATAATAATGACCTTCAACACTCTCGCAAGACCTTGCTGCTCCTGGGTCTCTAGCTATTTCCTCTCTCATAGCTTATCTGTCATCCCGTATGCAAAAATTTCTGTTCCTGGCTTGGATGAAATTAAAGTATGAAGGGGATATGCAAAATAAATCTCCTGTGCCATGAATTTATCTTGTGACAATATCAAAACAACTTGCTGTTTGCATTTTAACAGAGCACAAATGTATTTATAACACAGAGGCTTTGATCAATAGCTTATTTTTTTAATTAGTGCACATTTATCAGTTTGTTATTGTGCCAGCGTTTGAAAGATTGGAGTTGGAAAAGTGTGCACATAGTATTTTTGAACTTGACAGCTATTAATTAAACAATATCTCTCTGCTGGTCCCGGTCGTCAGGTTACCTTGAAAAATTGCCTGCAGTTGGCCGTGTGCTGTTATTTTTGGCATCAGTAAGCAGGCATGTGATGTCATCACGTGTGAGAGAGTGGTCCAGCCCCAGGTCAGGTCTCAGGCAGTGAGTGCAGTGAATGGAGACTGTTCATGGCATCCCTTGGGTGATGGGCCCTGTTCCTTTTGGTGCCCTGGCTGCTGGTTCCACCCCCCAAAAGTACCTACTTTAGTATCCTTTTTCTTGCGACTTTGTTCCATGATAAAAGGAAGCTACCTAAAATACAGCATATTAATTCTCCGATGGTATCATTTTAAATGGGAGGACATCAATCATAACAGCTTGAGAATGGTGACAGGCTGTGAAAATATAAGATGGCGTAGAGGAGCCTGTTATCTTCCAGATCAGAACTAGCCCATCCTACGGGTTGATATTGAGCAGTTTTTCTTTCTGTTTACAGTTAAATGTCTGTCAAGCAGAAGTGGTTAGGATATGCATATAGTGTTGTTCAATGTCCTAGGACCATGAGCCAGCCACGGTTAAATCAAGGGCAACAAGCATACACACACACACACACACACACACACACACACACAAGAGAGAGAGAGAGAAAGACAGAGAGAGAGAGAGGACATAGAAAGTGAATGTATATATCCTAGAATGTGCAATATACAGGTATGAGCATCTTAAAAAGGATTTCTTAACTTCTTAAATCATTGAGTTATTATTATTACCCTTATTATTTAAAAATCAAAGGAAAGCTGATCATAATCCCTGGTGGGGCTTATGACTTTACTGGCCTTGGGTCCTGCTCTGCCCAGATATGAGTTCTTTAAGCCTATGCATCTCTGATTCGGAAACCCTGGGCTGGAGGAAACACAGGACAGGAAAAACTGATGCTGCTTTTGAAGAAAGTTCCCTAGAACTAAAAAGATGATTTTCATACAGAACGAAAAACTCAAATAAAAAGTGTTCTTATCTACCACTTAATTTATCAGCTTAAATTTACATTTCAAAATAAGGATTTCTAATCTTGTAGCCCCTGGTCTTGAGTAAAATGTGGTTTTATATATATGTATATATTTATATACACACATGTGTTTTTAAGTAATGAATTTCTTTAGAATTTTTCTCTGTCTCTGTCACTTAGTCTATTAGGACAGAATTGCCTATGTAATCACAGTTGGTAGACTTTTGATCTTATATTCAATCTGAACTGTCTTTTGTATGATTTTTATTTTATTTTTATTTTCGGTATTGTTTCTCCTCGCCTGTATGTTCTTTGTTCTACTCATTTTCAGCTCCGAAGCTCTGGCTCCTCTCTCTGAAACCTGCCATTGTTCATACACACAAGGGAACTCCCGTCACTTCCATGAAGTCCTCTTCTCCCGCAGAATGGACCATGACTGTGTGGCATATAAATAGAAGACACCCACGGTCCATCGGGTTGAAGGGCAGCACCTCACGTATGAAATTAACTGAGAATTAAGTGAGACAAGAAATGCCATTTATGGAACCAAACTCTCCTTTAAGTGGAAGAATTAGACTTAATGTGGTTAGATAATCGGAGTCAGAAGGGCTGTGTCCTCCTGCATCCCGAGTCTCTGCACTCACATGTCCATGGCCGCTTCTCTTTGTGAGCTATGTGTGCAGTTTAACTGTCCCAGGCAAGGGAAATCCAGTGCTCCTTGGACCAAGCATTTCTGCAACTCTAGAGTTTTACTTGTTTCCATTAGACAAGGGGGAATTCCCAAGGTTGGAGGGCAGGACTTACATCTTGAGGGAGGAGTTTGAAACCACTGAGTGGATTGTGTGCATTTTTTCTATCTCTGGCCTTCTTCCTCTACTTCCCCTTCCTTCCCTGCTCATGGTATTACACTTTTCCTTGGCCTCTAAACATATGCTCTAATAGGAAGAGAAGCAACCCCATGTGATCTCTTATGGAAGTAATTCTCAGTTGTAAGGGAAGACAGAAACTATTGGCAAAGCGTGCTCTGAGCATGTGTTGAAGGTTTGATTTAAGTCCTGTCTGCCTCTTATTGTTAATAAGCATATATGAACCATTCATGTGTTCATATACTGCATATGCTCTACTGTACTATACTATACTCTATACATAATAAAGTGTGCACATCAAAGAAGCTAAACAGCTTTTTTACACTTCACGCTCGCTTCCTCTGTTGATGGAGGACCTTGTGTGGGTTTTATTTGTTTGTTTCTCTTGATGTTTCTGGGGCATTTTTCATAGCAGGACCGTTGTTCTTTTCTTCCTTTTCACTAGATGTCACTTCTTTCCCACGCCTCTGAGTGCCATTTTTTTTCTCTTTTGAGTGTTAATTGTTCTACCCAACCCCCAAATGAAAGCTGTCTGCTGATGTGTGACTGAATTAGTGGAGACCAGAATTAAGTGTAATTAGGAATATGTTTCCCAGCAGAACCCGGGGTTCCTAAGTCCTCTTGAAGACAGCACTGTCTGTCCCGGCTTTCCTGTCTGCGAAAGTTAGTGCAGGCGTCAGGCACTGCTCGGAAGGGAAGCAGCCCATGCCTGTCGGCTCTTTGCGTGTCTCCTTTAGTTGTGTATGCACACTTTTTATAGCTCAGGGACCTATAATTTTGCACATTTCATTTCATATTATGCAATCCACCTTATTCCTTATTTATGCTATTTTCTCCTAATTTTTGTATGACTGATTGTTTGCATTGCTGCTGGTAAGAGAGGGAGACCATATTTGTGTGTCTGTGCAATGATTAACTTAGGGATTTTTTTGTTTTGGTTTGGTTTTTGGTTCATAAAGCTACTTAAACTGCAGAATCCTACAGAGGACCATGAAATGTGTTTGCCCCTGGGCACACATGCTCCGCAAATCCTTGTTGATTAACCACAGGTGGAATTATTGTAGTTACCTGTAAGTCTAATAATACTTTGGGAGCTGGTGGCCTTCATTAAGGTGGAGGCTTAGATACTTTGTGAACTTTTATTTTTACCTTGAGGGACATCTGGAACCTTTTAAATGAAAACTTGCTTCAGTGTTTCATAAACTTTATGTTTTTAAATAACCTGTAACTACTGGAATTCACTGCTTTAATAGCTGCTTTGGAGGAAATCCCATAAAACCTGTGAAGCTGAACATGATTAGTGTACTTTTGAACTTCAAACTTGCACAGTAATATATAATTACTTCATTATCCACCTCGTGGTTTTGGACGGAAAACAAAGGTAATTAATCACCATCAGTACAAATGATCTTTTTTATTTGCATATAAAATTCCAAGGTGCATAAGTACTTGCATATGAAAGTAAAGATCTCTTTTTTACATGGAATCACTGAAATTGCATCGAAGGCTAGGATTCTTTGTTCGCTGTAGGAACTGGCACGCATGTACCGAGCCTAGACAGTGCCTCCAGTGGGACTAGGAGCTGTTTTCTAACTGGGATGGGTAAGGGTTAAAGGCCCTCTGGCTTTATTTTCTCCAGCCATGCTCCAAGCCATATTCCAAACAGGTTCTGTGATCCTACTTTCATTCAGGCTACAGGAGGACAGTGACCACCCAGTGTCCTGATCCATAAAAAATGTGGTCAGAGATGTGCTGGCTCTTCCTTTTTTGTCTTGGATGGTCATGTATGTTATGAGGAGCCTTGCTTATTCTCATGGATCACCCTGATCACCCTGTCATGGGTAGCATTTCTTCACCTTTGTTGTAGGAACAAGCTAGCTTAGTTTTCTTCACACCCATTATTCTTTTCTGTTTAAAAGAAAGGCCATAAAAACATAGAGTGTAAAAAATAAGACTACCAGGCGGTGGTGGTGCACACCTTTAATCCCAACATGTGGGAGGTAGAGGCAGGTGGATCTCTGTGAGTTCGGGGCCAGCTTGGTCTATAAAGTGAGTTCCAGGACAGCCAAGGCTAATATACAAAGAACTCAAAAAACTGGTCATCAAAAGAATAAATAACCTGATTTAAAAAAAATGAGTGCAGACTTAAACAGAGAACTTGCAAAAGACAAATCTAAAATGGATGAAAAACACTTAAGGAAATGCTCAATATCCTTAGCCATCAGAGAAATGCAAATCAAAACAACTCTGAGATTCCATCTTACACCTGTAAGAATGGCCAAGACCAAAAACACTGATGACAGCTTATGCTGGAGAGGATGTAGAGTAAAAGGAACACTCCTTCATTTCTGGTGGGAGTGCAAACTGGTACAGCCCCTTTGGATATCAGTATGACGATTTCTCAGAAAATTAGAAACAATCTACCTCAAGACCTAGCAATAGCACTTTTGGCTATATACCCAAAGGATGCTCAATCATACCACAAGGACGTATGCTCAACTGTGTTCATAGCAGCATTATTTGTAATAGCCAGAACCTGGAAACAGCCTAAATGCCCTTTGACTGAAGAATGGATAAAGAAAACGTGGTATGTTTACACAATGGAGTACTACACAGTAGAAAAAAATAATGGCATGTTAAAATTTGCAGGCAAATGGATGAATCTAGAAAAAAACATATTGAGTGAAGTAACCCAGACTCAGAAAGAAAATATAATATATGCTTACTCATAAGTGGCTTTTAGACATAAAGCGAAGAAAAATCAGCCTACAATTCACAATCCCAGAGAACCTATACAACAAAGAGGACCCTAAGAGAGGCATGCATGGATCTAATCTACATGGGAAGTAGAAAAAGACAAGATCTCCTGTGAATTGGAAGCATGGGGATCATGGGAGGGGGTAAAAGGGGAGAGAGGAGGGAGGGAGGGGAGGGAAGAAAAATATATAGCTCAATAAAAACAATTAAAAAAACTCAACCTCTCCCCCACATATAACAAACAAACAAATAAAAAACAAGAGCACATAGTTTTGTTATGGCAGTAGCCCAAATACTTACTTTAAAACTTTTACTGGTTTGTGTGTGTATGTGTGTGTGTTGGGGTACACTTGCCATGGTGTGCATGTGGAGATCAGAGGACAACAGTGTGGAGTCAGTTCTCTCCTTCTACCCTTATGTGGTCTTTGTGAGGATCAAACTCAGCCCTCTGGGATTCCGTGTAAGCGCTTTACCCCCAAAGCATCTTGCTGCCCCCCCACACATATTTAATGCACTAGGGTTTTCGAAACAGTGATGTGTGTTGTAATTTATTTTGACCCCCTCCAGTGTGATATTGTTAGAGCTAATGGATCTGGGTTAGGTGGCACCTTTGTGTCCCTGGAAATGGACAGGTGGCGACAGTGTCCCGCCTTATCCCTCAGCATGTGTGTGCACTCCTGAGTCTGCTGTTCTCAGCCCTGTGCTGTGTTGCAGGCACCTGGCCCTGTGAGGTGTGTGTTCCGGGTCTCCCTCTTCTTGTCCTCTGGGAATTTGCGTTCCATCACTGGCTTCCCATAAGGGAGGTTAAAACTGAACCATGAATCTGCTTCTTTGAAAATTGTCTGAGGGCTGGGTCCCCTGGGCTCGGCATCCCAGCCCAGCCATCACTGGAGCTTAAACAGCTTTTGGTGCTTCTGCAGAAGTCGTCGGAGTGTAGCTTTCACCACCGGACGTTTGGTGGTGGGGGCTGGGAGAAGGTCATCTCCGGATTTTATGCCTTCACTTCTGATGGAAAACCCACAAGTTCCACGCTGCTCCTGGCTTCCTGGCAGCGTGGGTGTTAGCATGGCGCATGGTCTATTAGCTGCCCTTCTGGAGCTGTAGGAGAACCACTGTCAGTACTCACCATATGGCTCCAAAGACCAATGCACGGCTTCCTGACCCCTCCGTGGGCTGCTCCCAGGCAGAGCTCCCATCCTCATGTTTTGCATGATGCCTGCTGCTCCTAGAGCCTGTCATTCTTCACAGTTTTGTTTCTTAGCCTTAGGGGGCAAAATGCTTTTGCTCAAAAAACCCGTGGAATGACTGAACCCACCCAAGCCAGTCTGTGTGATGTCTCTTTATCTCTCCAGCATGCCCTGGTGTGGCACCACAGCACGTAAACTGTCTCTACAGGACCGCACTTGCTCATGATGAATTTGGTCCTGGGTGACTGAATTCAGTGACTTGAGGGTTTCTACCTTTGTGTGTTGTTTATCTTACCCACCACTGTTTTCACCAGGGAAATCTCTGCTGGAGAAACTGGAGTTGACTGGTAACGCTGTTATGGTAGCATCTAGGTTGGGTGGATTCGCCTCAAAGTACTTTTTCTTTTTTTCTTCCTTTTCGCACTTTTCATCAGTCCCCAGGCTTACTCTTATTTGGGTAAGATTGCTTATATGACTATCACTGTAATTGGGTGGAGTAGTGGATAGACATTGAAGAAGTGATCTTAATAGGACCAATAGATTGACAAATCACCAAACTAGAAAAAGCTTTCTACCAACAACAGCGTTGGCATTCCTTAGAGCTGATGGGAAATGCAGGTTCCAGGGTCCATCCCCATGCCATTGAGATAAAAATCTAGGCCACCCCATCTGTAAATCTTTCAATGCTCAAGATTTATACTCCATGTCCTGTAACAGTACTTCCCAGCAGAACATTCTGCAGAGGTGGAAATAAAGAGTGTAGAGACTGTGAACCTCGTGGGATTGTTCAGCTCTTTCCAATATGACTGAGCTGTGGAAGTGCAGTGGGGACCACTCAAAGATGAAATGCTTCTTTTCCTGTGTGGTTTCACTGGTTTCCAGTTTGTCCTAGCTGGGAAGGCACGGTGGGGTGACTCCGTTCGTGGTGACAGGAGCACGTGGCATAACCTTCTATGGCTCTGCTGTGGACCAGGAGGTAGACAGAGTGGGATTTGAACCAGGGGCTGGGCTGTCCTCTTCAAGACCTACCCCTAGTGACCAACTAGCCACCAGGCCCCACCTCTTCAAGACTTCACAGCCGCCCCAAACAGTGTCACCAGCCAGGAAACAAGTGCTCAAAACATGAGCTTGTGAGGTCATTTCAGATCCTAATCATAGCAGTATTTTTTTTCACTTGATTAATCTAGCTTTAAACATCTATATAAATAGTGGTTACCCACTGACCAGCTTGGCTCCAGAGAAATTTTGTTACTGTGTTCATAAACTCTTAAAATGCTTAAAGATATCTTATCAGTCACAGAATTGCTAATTTTACACCACAGAACAGAATTCTCCAAGAGTGGAGCTCTGTTGTTGTGACCTAGCTTGTCTTACTCCTCCTTTTGCTGGGGGCACGTTGCTGCTTGCTAGCTAGGTGAGTAAAACCCTTCTTAAGAGTCACTTATTGGCCATGTAGCTTCTGCCAGTTATAAATATAAAATGATGAGGGGCTAGAGAGATAGCTTCATAGTTCAGAACACTGACTGTTCTTGCAGAGGACCTGGGTTTGATTCTCAGTACCCACATGGCAGCTCCCAACCATCTGTCGCTCCAGTTCAAGGCGATCTGATGCCCTCCTCTGGTCCCCTCAGGCTCCAGATATGCACATGGTACACAGACATACATGCAGACAAAAATATCACATACACATAAATTTTAAAAATGTGTATAGCATGGTGGCAAATGTCCTTTTAGGTGTCACACTCTTCCTCGGGAATAGAGTCACTGATTTCTTGCAGCTGGGGTTCTAGCCCATGATCTGTAAGATGAGATGGAGAGAGGGAGGTGCACTATGAGGCTTCTTGCTCTACAGTAGCCTAAGGGGATCTCTAAGTGGGACCCACTTTGTAGTTCTTGAACCTGTCATCCTCCTGTCTTAGTGCCCTGAGTGATGGTATTACAGATGTGTTTCACCGTGCTGTCCCTGATGAAGCCCCCTCAAAGACAAGCTAATGAGGCCTCTAAGTCCCTTGGGGTTTTTTTGTGGAACCTCCCAAATACTTTGGAGAATATTTCCTGAGTTGCTGAGTCTGAGCCAGAATATAAGATAGACAGACCTGGAACCTTCCAGATACTTTGGAGAATATTTTCTGAATTTCTGAGTGTGAACCAGAATATACAAAATAGACAAACCTCTAAGCCAACATTCATATTTTTTGTTTTGTTTGGTTTTATTTTCATTAAGTAAAAACTTGAAGGAAGAAACAGGGCTGTGCTGGGTTGGTTTGTCTGAAATTGTTAGAAACCCTAGAATGTACTCAGCAAACAGGCCCTGGGCTTAACATCTGGGCTCAAAGGAGCCCCGAAGGTAGCGTGGTCTTCCCATCAACACAGAGTGTGACCTTGGGAGCCTGGGAGCAGCAGAGAACAGTTGTGGCCTTCCTCCCAAATTTAGCAGCTGAACTCTCAAAATTAGAGGAACTGTCACTGACAAGACAGAGAATGCTCCTAAGTCCTTTGTGACAAGCACAGTTCTGCATGACTGCACATCCTAATTGGGGACCCCAGAGTTGCATGATTTGAATCTATTATCATTGATTTTCACAATCCTTCTCTTCTTAGACTCATAAAATGTTAAAGGCAGGTAAAAGAGGATTTAAAATTACCACAGTTCACTTTCTCATTTTACTATGGAGGAAAAGGAGTTCCAGAGAGGTTGTCTGTTGTAAGGAGACACCCAATAAGGACAAGGCAGAGTCAGGAGGGTCTGAGTCAGCCTATGATGTCTGACCAGATACCTCATGCTTCTCTGCTGCTTCTGGGCACACAATTCTGTGTTGTCTAGGGACCCGGTGCTCCCAGACCATGCGCTGTGCAGGCAGATGGACAGGGTTTCTGAGTGGTTATAAGAGACACTTTGATGTACACTGTTTAATTATATTCTCTTTAAAATTTTTTTGAGTTGTATTTATTTGTTGGTCTGTGTGTGTGCATCCTGTGGTGTATATGTAGAGGTCAGAGGGCAACTTCTACAGGCACTCCTTACATCACGTGGATCCTCTGGAGCTCAGTGGCACAGTCAGTTAGTGTGCGGTACTTATATGACATCATGTGGTTCCCCAAGGATTAAATACAAATTATCTGCCTTGGAAGTGTCTTTAACTGCCCCCTTAATTATGTTTTCAAGTGCTTCTTTGTGCTAACATGTCCCACAGATGTCTTGGAATACTCCAGGAGAGGCTTTAGCCTGGCGAGATTTTGCAGCCACCTTGCCCTAATGGTTGGGATCGTCTGTGCTGTGTAGACACATGATTTATTCAGCACAGCTTTCTATTGCTAACCTTTTACGTTGGTCATGGTTTTGTGAGGATGAGCTGGCTTTCCAAACACTGCTTCTGTTTCCATGTTAGACAATGATAAGCCTTCTTTTGTAACTTTCTTTCTCTAAATAGCAAGTAAAGCTCTTACTTTACCTGCAGAGCATCACTATGCTAGATGTCAAGAGTATAGCACCCTGCACATGCTTAGCAGTCTCTGAATTTTGGTTGGATGAATGGTATTCTGTCCCAATAAGTCTGAATGTTACTCTATTTTTACCAGGGCTGATGAAAAATTCTGTAGTTTACAGGGAAATAATAGCTATGCATTTGGTTCCTCCCTTCCCGTGTGAATGGAGTCTCAACACAACACATTCAAATGCACACCAAAAGGCTGAGAGAGGTTTGGTAAATTGAATGCAGGGTTATTGTTTGTGTCCACTAAACAAAGTCCTAAATCACATTTAACATAATTGGTGGTTTTAAATTGGACCACTTTAGCAAGGAGAGTGAAATAATCTCTCATCCTGTCAAAGAGGCGATACCTTTAGACCAGCATTTAATTGCATTGGCAGAGTAGGTTTGGGGAGGCGGCAGTAATTCTGGCCACATTATTCTTGGTTTGTGGCTAAATTGAGATCATCATTTTCTCTTGGTTTCAGTAACTTTCTTTATTGCTCTTCAAGCTAATCAGATCACTGTAGTGAGAGGAGGCTTCACTGTTAGCTCCAGGGTGGACAGAGAAGAGGGTTAGGTCTCTGGTAGCAGCCCTTCACTTTGGTCTGTGGAGGGAACACATAGCCCTTAGGGTAAAGTTTGATGCTTATATAAAGTGAACACCACTTATTTACATGAAAGAATACACACCTAAAATATGTTTTTGTCATCATTTTGTTAGGCTCTTAGTTATTTGTTTGAGTATCCACAAGTCATTCTGGAATTCTTCCCAGCTGTCTAGACTATTCCATAAAATGCTGGTCCCTTTGTCTCCATCCATTTTGGGTGCTAATGCAAGGCTCCATGGGACCTCTGCCACCTGCCTGTGGCTCGAGTGTACCCTAATCTTTGTCTTTCATGTCCCCACTTCCAAAGAAAGTATTTCCTTTCCATCATCCCAAGTATTTCCTTTCTTAAGGAAATCAGGCCATAGGGCTGGAGAGATGGCTCAGCATTAAAGACTAGGCTCACAATCACAATCAAAAGAAATTAGGCCATTGATACCTGTGGTATTTCTCATTGTTGAAAATAGTGACTCAGAGCGAATATAAACAATATCACCCTTTACTTTGTCTTGTCTGGGAGCTGCCAAGTGCTGTTCTTCGAATGGCTGTTTGGGTCCATCGCTCAGATGTTTGGAATTTTCATATGTCTGTGCAAAAGTCCTAAGCACAAGCGCTCCTGGTTCTGAGTTTAGACTTAACTCAGAGTTAGGAAGACTGGCCAGCAAGAGAAGAGAGCCGAGCTGCTGGGAAGGGAAGTGAGTGCTCCCATATGAGGGCGGAGAGAAGAGAGCCGAGCTGCTGGGAAGGGAAGTGAGTGCTCCCATATGAGGCATGGCCTCTTGCTCGTGCTGCATCCAAGGCCACATTGGTATTTTCAGTGGTCTGGAAAGTTTGGAAAGTATAGTTTCCGTGAACTATGGACAAGCTGCATGTGTGTGCTTACAGAAAATTAAATAGTAATTAGGATAGATAAGTGGCAATATGTTGAACTCCCCAACTGCCCCCCCCCGCTTTGCTACCATTTTGAAGTGGAACATTTGTCCCTCAGTGTCATTGAGGATTGGTTATAAGAGCCCTGGTTAACAAAATCCAGGGATTCTCGGGTCCCTTATGTAAAAGGGCACACAGTATATGCACATAACCCAGGCACATTCTCCATGAACTTTCAATCATTCTAGATTACGATAGTATCTAATGAGATACAAATGCTTGTTAAACTGCATATTTAGGAAGTAATAACAACAAAAGCCTGCTTTATAAAGTTGGGACAGATGCAGCATTTTCTCCAAGTATTTTTGATCTTCAGTTGATTGACTCCTGGGTGTGGTTTAATAAGTAAATCCAGCCTACATATGAGTTAGTTGCTTACTTTGGAGTGCCATGACGCTTCCATTTGAAAGCAAAAGGTGCTGCTGGTACTTTGTGCACCCTGGGTTCTTCAAAGTAGCAGATACTAACGGGTGGCAATACTTTTGAGGCTTTTCATTTGTCTTCAGTCGTGAACTATAGGTCAGGAGACCCCATGCAGGGCCCAGGTGGTTCTCATCACCTGTGACCTGCACACTACTGTCCTCAGCATGCTACTGAGTTGGCTTTCTGAATTTCTACATAAGAATGCATTGATTACCAGGCAGTGGTGGCACACGCCTTTAATCCCAGCACTTGGGAGGCAGAAACAGGCAGATCTCTGTGAGTTCAAGGCCAGCTGCTGGTGGTATAGTCTACAGAGTGAATTCCAGGACAGCCAGGGCTGTTATGTAGAGAAACCCTGTCTCAAACCCCACCCACCCCCCAAAAGAATGTATTGATTAGTTGTTAATATGACGTGTGTGTGTGTGTGTGTGTGTGTGTGTGTGTGTGTGTGTATGTGTTTTGATCAAAGTACATTACTCCAAAGACAAAATTAGGAAGGAGGAACATTGAACATTGTACTATTTCAGGCTGAAGTTAAACTGTGATTGAGTTCAATATTAACAAGGACAGCTTCTCAGATGAGTATTATTTAAGAAGCTTGAATGTAGCCTCGTTCACTGCAGTTAGCTGTCTAGTGCTGGAGGTTCAAGGCAACCATAAGGAAGAGAATAAATTGCAAGTGTTAGACTTATGGGAGTGTACTGCTCCCTGAGAAGCTGCTGCCTGTGTGGAGGTCCTCCTTTAATTCCTGCTGTCACCCTCTGTACACCTGAGGTTTTATCTGATCACATAAAAGGAAACATTTCAGTTTCTTCCACATGCTCATGAATTATTACCCACAAAAAATAAGTAAACTTACAAAATGTAAATGAGACCTGTGTGTGGACAACCCTGGAGTCTGACCTCGCTTGCGTTTGCAGGGAAAATGCATGGCTAGCATCCTTTACACCTTGAACTCACACGTGGCGTCTCCCATCCCATAGCTGTGCCCCCAAACGTAGCAGAACTGAAGAACTTGGAGGTGCTTAACTTCTTCAACAACCAGATCGAGGAACTGCCCACCCAGATCAGCAGCCTTCAGAAACTGAAGCACCTGAACCTGGGGTGAGTACCGGACAAGCTTGAAGAGGTGACACCAGGCAGAGAGGTAGAGGGAACCAGGGCGTGGGCAAGCGAGGGACAGCATTGACATGGTTATCCAATGGGAGAAGTGAATTTCTCATCGCTTTTTATGTTTCAGGCTTAAGAAAAGGCTCTTGTTTTAATATTTCCTTTTGGTGTCCTCCATTAGCGCATATCTAGTTGAGAGCTAATTGAGAAGCTCATTGTTGGCACACAATAAGGAAGTTATTTTGCATGATATTTTGTTCCCAATAACATTTGATTTTCGTTGTGTGGGCCAAGGAAGGACTGACTTGCACAGCATTAACTGTTCAGATAAGCTGGGCTCCAGTTGGACTGTTCTCTGTGTATTACATAGAAGTAGCTTGAAAAACACATTTCTCCCGTGTAGTGGCCCCTCACATGGCACTGTGACTTCTTGCCATTTCCTGTGTTGTGGGAGTAGGGAACAATCCTACTTTTTCACGCCAAGGTGAAGAAAGGAGAGTGATTGAGCTGAGGTTGCAGAACCAAGCGTCAGTGAACAGCAGTCGTACCTTGTCTCTGTGGAGTGCTGGCATGTTAGTTCTTGCTCCAGCACTTGACCCTGTCCAATTTGTGAGGTGGAGAGGGCGGGATTCAGCACTTTCCTGATGCAGAGAGGCAACCAAGCTCTTTGCAAGAGGTTAAGCCATTTGCTCCTGATTACCCCTGGCTTCGGTGGCCCAGTGAGGTGGAGACCTCCATTGATTTGGGTCCATCGGACCCCATGGATGGCAAGTGGAACTTTGGCCTTTGAATTTCATCTCCACTGCCCTAGCTGTTGGCTGAGTGCTAGTCCATTCATGTTCCCACCTCTGCACAAGCCAATTTATTCATAAAATTGTAGCCACTGGATGTTGCAGTCATGTTAGCGAGCTACATGGCAAGAGAAGTATACTGCGTATTTTTCAGTCTCATAGGGAGCTTAGGAAACTGTTGCTGGTTCATTCCTCACATGAAGGGTTTGGTTAGATAACTCTTGTTTTGAAGCTCAGTTTGGATAAGAGACCAGCTTTACAAGATCTGTGAGCATCTGCTTGCTAATGTGTGAGAGGAAACGGAGTGAAAGAGAACAACCTCCCTTCGAATGACAGCTTTCCCTTGCTGGTGCTCACACTGGATCCCCATCGGTGAAACAGAAAAGGAAGGACTATGCATTTAGTTCTCGAGATTGAAGATTAATAAAAATAAGCCCCGGCGCTGGGGAGATTGCTCAGTGGGTATGAGTGCTTGGTTTAGAACCACGAGGGACTGGGTTCAAATCCTCAACACCCATGTAAAAACCAGGATTGGCCTTGGGTACTTGCAGCTCAGCACTGGGGGTGTGGAGAGAGGCATAGGTAGATCCCGGGAACCTGCTGGCTAGATAGCCTCACCAAAATGGCATTAGGTTCAGTGGGAGAACTTGTCTAAAAAAAATAAGGTGTAGAGTGATAAAGAAGACACACACTCTATTTCCTTCTCTGGCCTGCACAGGGGCACATACAATTAAGTACGTGTACATAAATCACACACATACAAAAAACCTATTAGTTGTAAGGTAAATTAATATGCAAAATGCTAAAAATATATATCTTTACTGCTAAGCTGTGCATTTGTAAAATTACAAAATACGTATAAAATGTATGTATATGTAGTATATACATCTGTTAGCATATTATAAGGATATTAATGTACAGTGCATATTTGAATAGCATGTAATTTGGAACATGACCTAATATATGTTAATCAGAGCACAGCACTAGTGATTATTATCATCAATGTTTCACTAATTTGTTCATTTATTTTTTGACTATGTAAGTGCTTATTCTATGTAAGCATTACTGATGGGGAACAAGGATAAATATCTTGGCGTGGACCTTAAGATAGGGACACGGCACACCGTCAGTGAACACAGTAGGGCCATAGTTGTGCTGGGACTGATGGAACTGCAATGAAATCAGAGACATTAGGGTTAGGCTATAGATGGGGTTCTCAAGAGGCTTCACACAGATGAACGCTGGAACCCAAACAATGCTTGCAAGTGAGTATCTGACTTAGACAACTAAGCAGGCATCTCAGGTTGAGAGAGTGGCACATTTCAAAGCTCAGAGTACTGAACTTCTAGGCTGTTTATTCACAGTTCACTGGTGTAACTGGATGTAAAATGTGAGGCAGGTGGTGGTTGGGTGAAATGCAAGACTAGCCAGACACTTGGGAATTGCTTGCCGAGCACCTAATGGATGCTTGTTGAATTCCAGTTGGCTACCAGGTGCCATTTTAGGTAAGAGCAACGCAGCCATCATAGAGCTCATAGCACAGCGGGGACAACAGTAGTAAACAAACGGATGTCAGTGACGGCAGGGAGTCGCAATTGCTGCCCTGATTTATATGATGGAGCTCTGATTGAAGACTGTGTCTGCCTGACAATTAAAGAATTTGTCTTGCAGAGTAGTGGGTATGAAATGAGAGTTTTATCTGAAAGCTCAGCATGTAGAGGGCTAATGGGAGTTGGGTTAGAGGCCAAGAGGCCAGTGGGGAACAGCGGGGGCTGAGGTGATCTGGATCAGTGACAATGGAGGAAGGGCTGGAGGGGATTTAATTTGAAAACTTTGTAGAAGAAAAATTGCCAAGACAGTTACTGATGGGAGGGATACAATCTAGATTTCTGTGTTGAGCTTGGAATTTGAGATGGAGACACATTTGGGAAGAACATAAGCTCAGGCTTGGTTCAGTTGAGTTTGAACAGAAGGGTCAACTTAATGAACATGCACCTTAGTTATTTTCTTGTCCTTTTGGAATTATTTGTACTTTTGGCTCTAAGTTTATTGATTATGTAAAACTTCCAGTGTTTAATTCCATAGCTCCATAGAAGTTGGCATCGCAACAAAACTTTTAGTTCACTGGGAAAGGAATTAAGATGGGTTTCAACAAAGGCATTTCTGTTCTTGAATGTCATAGAGACTTAATCATGCACATTAAGGCCAGGGGAAGGCAGGTGGGAGAGGACTGCTTGGCATAAGCAGGTAGAACGCAAGTGTGCACTAGGGAGACCATAAGCACAAGGTTAGATCACGTGCATCCATAGTCCTGAAGACGCACTCAACCAGATTTTGTATTATATAATATTTGCTGTTTGTTATAATGATTGTGAGACATGAAAGAAAGTTTTGATCTGTTCTTAACTCTTAAAAGCACAGTGCATTGTGTATTCTACAAGAAAAGAAAAGCCCTGGATGTTTGGAGTTTGTAAGGTAACAGGTTTTGGGCAAACTTCACTGTAGAGGACCACACTCAACTGTTCTGGACTGTCAGCCTAGTTTGTTGCTAGAATTCATCTTGTAAGCACTTGGCAGTTAGTGAACCAGATGAAAGTCCTGACATAGATGTGTTTAACAGACTGTGACATCATAGGGACCCTGACACACCCTCTGTTCTGAGGTGAGTAGTCCAGCCTGGGACCCCCTCTACTTGAAACTTGTAAATCCACTTTTTTCTTGGGTTCCCTTTTGCTCCCTCATTTCTCATGAGGTCTGGGTTGGTAGAGGTGGGCAACACTGTGTCTCTTATTAGAATGGTCAATGCTTGGATTGATTTCCAGTGTCACGGCCTCTCCTCTCTGTCAGCTTACACTGAAGTGTTTTTAAACTGACTTTTAAGTATTCTCAAAGAGAGCTGCAATAAGAAAAATAAAGGTCTTGAAGAATAAAAGTTAATATCAAAATTTTCTCTTAGATTTTATATATACATATGCATACACACATATGTGTATATGTATATATGCATGTATGTAATTTGCTTCTCTGTTGTAATAAAATGCTAGCCAAGAGCAATGTGGGGGCTGAAGAGTTTATTTGGCGTACAAGTTATAGTCTATCATTAGGGGATGCCAAGGCAGGAACTAGAGGGAACACCTGCTTACCAGCTTGTCCCCTCTGATTTCTTCAGCTACCTACCTTCTACAGCTCAGGCCCAGCTGTGTGAGGGATGGCACCACTTGTAGTATCTGGGCATTCTTATACCAATGAGCAGTGAGGAAAGCACCCCACAGACATGCCTGTAGGTCAGTCTGGTGGAAGCAGTTCTTCAGTGAAGAGTCTCTTTGCTCAGGTGTGTCTAGTTGTCAGCTAACCTTAGCCACCACACATATACGCATGCACACAGAACACACATAGAAGTGTGTGTACGGATCATACTGTTTACCATCTTGACCTTTCTGTAGCATGTTTTCACACCGCTCCTACACGTGAAGTCTCTCATCTTACAAACCTGAAACAACCAGCTTCCCTCCCTCTGCCCCAGGCCCCAGCAACCAGCATTCTAACTGGAGATAATTCTGATCATTAGTTCGTAGTTAGGGAACAGGAATGTGACATCCCTTCCCATCACAATGAATGGATGAAATGAAGCGAATACGTGTTTTGAATTCTTGTTTGCTCATGCTTAAGGAAGTTTCTCTTCAGACAGACAGGTATTTTGTGGATTCGTATGGAGAGTGGTATTCGAGTTTTCCTATTGGAGGAAGTGATAACTGAAAGTTTTCGTTTTGTGAACATGGGTTGTCTGAGTAAAATGCTTAGATTGAGGTTAGTATGCATTATCTCATAGGAGAGGTAAAATATGAAAGTCAGCAGGGTAAAGTGATTTTCACCAGAGGCAGGTGGCAGGGATGGGGAAGTAAGAAGATGCTAAAAGACCAGGAATTTCAGGCATAAGTTCAAGAGGTTATTATATACCACAGTGACTAGAGTCAACAGTATCTGCTGTATTTGAATGTTGCTCAGGGAGTAGATTTGTATGTATTTGCATTCCCGGTATAGTCTCAGCACAATCAAAATGCTCATGAAATAAGAATATGTTAAATAGCTTAATGTGATGATCGCTCCATTGTTCCCAACAGCGTGTTGCATGTACCGTTTGTGTGACTGTTTCCTCTGGTCAATTAAATTACATGAATAAGGTGAAAAATTAATTGTATTCCATGAATGCTGAATCATGGTAGGCTTTGGGGCTTTCATCCTGATGAGCTGGGTTTGTGCCGTTTCCAGTGTTCTTGGTGAATTTCTGCTTTGTGAGAGGTGACATGTTCCTTCTGTCCCCAAACCACAGCATGAACAGGCTGAACACACTGCCTCGAGGATTTGGCTCTCTCCCGGCTCTGGAGGTCCTGGACTTGACTTACAACAACCTGAATGAACATTCTCTCCCTGGAAACTTCTTCTACCTCAGTGAGAAACTTTTCATTCTGTAAATCTCTTTAACATAGTACTTTGGTTCTAAGAGTGCAGATTTCTTTGCCAGTGCCAAAACTCTTAAGAGAAATCATTAGACATATATGTATATATGTATTTCCATCACAGTCCTTTTGCACATTCCTTCATCATTCAGCAGTATTTGTATTTGATGTGTAGGTGTCTGACACCATTGGGCAGAAGCGGACTCAGTAATGTCACATTAACTTTCCAAGAGAGATTTTGTTCCTCAGTGAGACCAAGTCTCACATTTAACTAGGAATCTTGATTTTCTTCTTAAAGAGTGTGAAAGAAAAGGTTTTTCCTGGTTGCTATTAATTCTCTGCAATGCTGAGCTGCTCAAAGATACTCTAGAAAATCATTTATTAAAA
This sequence comes from Ondatra zibethicus, assembly GCA_004026605.1. Taxonomy (NCBI): domain Eukaryota; kingdom Metazoa; phylum Chordata; class Mammalia; order Rodentia; family Cricetidae; genus Ondatra; species Ondatra zibethicus. Next base: position 295,879 of record PVIU01000342.1, on the reverse strand, counting down.
ATATCCATTCATAAGCTGCTAACAGAATTGTTTAAATATCTAGCTCAGATTCTTTTTTTTTTTTTTTTTGGTTTTTCGAGACAGGGTTTCTCTGTGGCTTTGGAGCCTATCCTGGAACTAGCTCTGTAGACCAGGCTGGTCTCAAACTCACAGAGATCCGCCTGCCTCTGCCTCCCGAGTGCTGGGATTAAAGGCGTGCGCCACCACCACCTGGCCTAGCTCAGATTCTTATTTAAGTCTTTGAAGAATGCTCCTTGCCGTAGACTGACATTATCTAGTATATAACCATTATGGAATTGTTCATCACAGATGGTTACATGTTTATCTTTTCTTGCTATAGATACATATAAAAATCAGGATGACTGCCATCCCAGCAACCCATGGAATACTCAGGGAAGAGTTGTATGTTAAGTCAGTTTATCTGCACCTGTGAACAGAGACTTCTGTGTCATGTGGACATTCTGTTGGCCATGTTCTTTGTATTTATTTCTATTACTAAGTTACTGTTGAGAAAGGGTCTCACTATATAGCCTTGCCTGGCCTAGCCCTCCCTATGGGGACGAGGCAGGCCTCACACTGGTAAGTCCCCTTTCTTTAACCTCTTGTCACGATGCCCACACTAGAAAATCTGTCACTTCTGGAGCAGCCTATAAAATTCCACTTTTTACTGCCTTTCAATGCCATCTACCAGACATTCTGAAGCATATAAAACCAATTCTAAATTGTTTTCTTGGGCCACAGAGGAAAGGATTTTTGTTATATGTGATAACATACGTATCTGTCTGTTTTCCCATGTTGGAATGTAATTAGATAGCTGCTAAGCAAATTTTTAAAGTACATCTAGTTAAATTTGCTTTGTTGTTGTTGGTAGCTATTTAAGGATTTTAGCCTTCAGAGGCTGGGATCATGCCATCATTTTATAATCTGTGCAAGTATTCTGCTTGCTTTAAGCTTTAATCTCTTAAATCCATGTCCTCATTTTAGCACCTTTGTCCTCATTCAGTTTCATCATTAAAGTGACAAAAGTGACAGTAAATTAGCCTGATTATGGAAACCAAAAAGTCATGACGATGGTGTCCGTCGCAGGAAAGCCCTTCATGTGCTTATTCTTAACACTGATCTATTTGTATAGGAAAGTTCCAATCTGACGTAGATCCCTTTTGATGAAAGAGTCCCTTTGTTCTGGATTCCGATGTGGGAAGCCATGTGGGACCATGTGGTCCTTCTTTCTCTTGAACTGCAAATGGTATAATAAATGTGAATCTGAAGTACTGGAGAAACGTGGCTATCTTTTCTGAAAATGTTGCAATGGGGCCAACCTCTTTGTGTAAAGCCCAGAGTTGTTAATTGCGTCAGTCCTCCTGGATACAGATGTTTTCCTGGATACACCAGCACCACAATCAACCGGTAAATCTAGGTTTGACCTGCTCGCTATTAGAGTGAGCCCTAGGTATGTCACAGGCTTTCTACCTAGCCAGGGTTATTAATCAAAGCTGACTCCCTTGCATTGATCAGACCCCAGATGGTTGGATTCCATGCCACCCTGTTTATATATTGCTGTTTAATTTGCAGCCACCCTGCGTGCACTCTATCTAAGTGACAACGATTTTGAAATCCTGCCTCCAGATATTGGGAAGCTCACAAAGTTGCAGATAGTAAGTAATTTATCTAAATTCTTAGAAAATCAATTCACTTCTGCAGCCCTTGTAGGAGTAGAATCAAGTCAATTTGAGCAGGAGTAAGGTTTGTTTTGCAGGAATGAACCACTGCTCCTGCTTCTGTTTCTTGTTTAGCCTCAGACACTCTTAAATGAATTGGAAAGATTGAGCCTTGAAGGAAGAGAGGGCATTGGGTGAGGGCGTGAGTTTCTGTTGAGCACCTCTTTATGAAAAATTGTTTTGACAGCTCCCTTTTTTTGTATATTTAGCTCAGCCTCAGGGAAAATGACCTGATCTCACTGCCTAAGGAAATCGGTGAGCTCACCCAGCTGAAGGAGCTCCACATTCAGGGGAACCGCCTGACTGTTCTGCCTCCAGAGCTAGGTAAGGATGCTTGTCAGAGTCTTCATGCTGGGTTTAGTTCATAATTACCCCAACTTTGCCACTGTGGCTGACCTCTCTCCTCCCCTTGACACTCACTCTCTATTCACTCAGGCTCCCCATTCTGATCAAGTCAGGGCCATTTGTCATTGGCCAGAGCCCAGGTATTATGAATTCACTTTCTGTGATACAGCTGTAGGGGACAGCATCTCAGAAATCGCCGGAGGGATGGTCTGGGACCTGGTGGTGTAGTGGGAGGAGCTTGGGGTTAGCATTAAGAGCTTCCTTTAGAATGCCTTGTATGAAAGCTGAGTAAGCTTTCTGGGTTCTCATTGGTTAGTAATGGCTTGCCAACACAATATTCTTATTATCTCTTGCTTCCACCCCAACTAAAATTTTTCACCAACTATATAAAGCATATTTATTATAGCTACCTGAAAACGCCTTTTTTCCAGTGGTGGCTTTGGTTTGCTCTGATGCCATCTCTAGTGAGAATTGTTGAATGTTTTTTACTGGTAACTCTTTGCTCCTGTTACAGGTAGATAAATTTCAGTTCTCTGTGTGGCCACAGCTGGGTGTCTCTCCTTCCTCTCATGTAACCTCTGAACCCACAGTTTGACTGCTGAGTTGACACTGCCCTTTCTGCAACAAGCTCATGACTGGCACACACTTGGGAAATAGAGGCAGGGGAGGGGACTCCTGAGCCACCCTGGGTCACATGGTGAGACCCTTTGTTAAACAGAAACAATAAAATCTTGATGTTCACTGGTCTCTCATTTCCTCTCCTTTCCTTTCTCCTAACTTTCTTGAACTGATACTGTTTCTCAATTAATTGTTTCTCTATACCAAAATAACACATTAAAGAAAACAACAACAACACTTTGACTCACGCTTGTTGGAGAAAACCATTCTACAGCAGGACTGGTGGTTTTCAAAGGCCATTGCAAATGAATGTAAAGTGCCATGAGAGAAAGAGCATTTTCACACCTGTTCCCCACTCCGCCTTCCATGCTCACCCCATGTAAGATGGAAGGTATCAAGTTAAAACAAAACCTGCTGAATGAGTTAATGAAGTGGCAATCTTGGATACTAAAGTATTAGGAAGGTTGCAGGCACAGTGTGGGTTCTGTCTAGAGTTGCGCTCCTAGCACAGAGGCCACAAGTCAGATGTTTCATAGCTATGTGTGGTTGTCACACAGGAGACCACAGTTCTGAAGCAAAGTACTGTATAAAAGATAAGCAGGGGCCTGGAGAGCTGGTCCAGCAGTTAAGAGCATTGCTGCTCTTCCACAGGAATCAAGTTTGGTTCTCAGCACCCCTGTCAGGTCGCTCACAACTATCGGTAGCTCCAGTTACTGGAAACCCAACTTTTCTGCAAGAACTTACATGCCTATAGCATACCCTCACACAGACACAGGCATACACACACATACTACATACATGTGGCTTACCCTCACACAGAGAGAGGCATACATGTAAAAACACAAAAGCTGTAAAGACAAGCAGTCACTTGATTTCATGGGATAAACTCCACTTCACCCCCACTTTCCCATCTCCTTCACCCCTTTGGAGTTAGGAAGACTGAGTTTTCAGGGTTCAGGAGTGCCTCAGCACCTTTTCTTCACTGAATTACAAGGAGTCTAGTTTTGCTTTGGAAGGAATGAAGCAAAGCATAGTAGCCAAAAAGTATTCTTTTGGTCATATAAACTTGTAAACCTAGCAGTTGAGATGCTGAAATAGGAGACTCACAGGTTCAAGGCGAGCCTGGGCTTCGTGGGTCCTGTCTGGGAATAGAAAAGTTAAGGGCGATGGTATTTAGTGAATTTTCTAAGAGGAAACAACTTGCCTAGGGAAAAACTTGGGACAGTAATTGTTAACTGTGGATTTTAGCATTAGCAATACTTTGGGACATTTTACAGAACATAAATAACTCACCTCCTCCTACACTATTGAATCAAAACTCCATGTGTGAGACGGATCCTTGTGTAACAGGATGAAGCTCGCTCAGTGCTTCTGACGTGTGTCCTCGCTTTAGTGTGACTAGTAAAACTGGAAGACGTAAATATGCATTTGTTTGCCACATTGCTTGCTTTTCAATTCTGCAAGCAATATGGTAATATAAAGTATTAAGCTAGGCAATTCTTTCTTTTTTCTTTTTCTTTTCTTTTTTTTCCAAGACAGGGTTTCTTTGTAGCATTGGAGCCTGCCCTGGAACTAGCTCATAGACCAGGCTGGCTTCGAGCTCACAGAGTGCTGGGATTACAGGTGTACACCACCACTGTTTGGCTTGGCAATTCTTTTATTGGATAATTTATTAGAAAAGTGTCTCCTTGAACCAGAATGGGTCAATCTATGTATTTTTAAGCCTTATTCTTTTTTTAGTTTACATAAATATTCTATGCCATAATATTTCTCTGACATTTCCTTTAAGGTATCTGATAACAACGTTGTGTATATTTTTTACTTAGGAGTAGAATTGTAATGAGTCTTTGGATGGCTTCACTTCTGCTAGTCATACCTAGAAAACAGTGTCCATGTCTGTCTTGTCGTCTTTTTATACTTTGAAGTGAATACTTTCATTTGAAATAGGTAATAAATTTTTCATAAACCCTAGTTACTAATTTATAATAAAGATGAAGATTGTTGAATAGTGGTTATTTTAAAAACCAAGGGCAACATGCTAGCTGGTAATATAATCATAGCTAGTAAGGCCTTGGATGCCAGAGCACAGTGCTAAATACATTTCCATGCAATCTCTTCTGGAGTTGTGAGAATGGGGAACAGACCTTTAGAGATGGAGAAACTGAGGCTCAGGGAGGATTTGTGACATATCTTTAAGGGCACAGCTATGAGTCACAGTGGCTGTCCTTGAACCTGTCAGTCTTCTTCCAGGCCCACGTTCCTGACCACTGCGATGGGCTCCTACCCACCCATATGGCAGGAAGAAAATTCCTAGACATGCACTTCTGAGTTTGAACCGAAAGACAACAGCCCTTCAAGGTGGTGCAGGCAGAAGTTTGAGACAGTAAGGCCAATCACATGGCAGGCTTTGCTGGTCCTTGTGTGAGGCTGGAGTCCTGTGCAAAGTGTGCCTGAGATGGGCTTTGCAAAATGAATTACTAGTTTGCTGTTTCATTCCAAGCCAGTCGCTTTGTGTGATTCTTGCCTCCCGGTAAGCAAGCACCGCAGTAGATTTGGCCTCCATTTGTGCATGTGATGCCCAGTGACTGTCTAAAGCCCCTTCTCTCATTCATCTCATCCTTCCTGTCTCTGTGGTACCCACTGGCTGCAGGTTTGCCTCTGAGTATGCTTTAAAGTGTGGGTGTGTGGTGATTTCCTTTCGGCTTATTTAGTTTTTACATAAGCAAGGTAAGTGCTCCTGAGATTTTTGTGAAAATCTTTCTAATAAACCCAGAGTTTGTAATTTGAAACCTCTTCGGTGAGAGAATCTCAGGCAAGCAGAGAAATCCAGATGCGTTCAGACTTGTCTAATCCAAGGACATGAAGGAACACAGCACAGTGAAAGTTGGGGGCTTGTTGGAATTCTGTTACCTTTCCTCGTGTAGACTTATTTCCTTACTTAGACTGTTTTTCTGGTTTCTCAGTTTCACATCAGCCTATCTATATTGTAGTGGTTGTAATGAGTAATGTCACCCCAGACTCATGATTTAAACACTTACTGCCCAGTTCATGGGACCACTTCAAACTGTGGAGCCCTTCAGGGGTAGGGCCTGGCTGGCAGAATTAGGCCACTGAGGGGAGGGGTGTCTGTGAAGAATTTACCCACTCTTCCTATCCAGCTCTCTCTGCTTCTTAACCTATTACCATGTGATTGCCATTGTCCTCATAGAGAACTGAATTCCTTTTGAAACCAGGAGCCAAAATAAACCTTTCTCCCTTAAGTTGTTTCTGTCAGGTGATTTCTCAGCACAGTGCAGAAGTAATATCTCTAGAGTATTAGATATAAATTGGGAATTGAGTCACCTGCTCCTGTATTCATTCAGGCATTTATTAATTTCCTTCTTTAGGCTATTTTGTTTTTAATTCCAAAGGACTGATCTTCCCAAGAAGTAGAATTCGCTTGTCCAACAAGTATTTATTAAGCTCCTCTTTAGCATATCTGCTAGGGGTGCTAAGAGGAGACAGCAGCCCATATGGAGGGAAGGAAGGGAAGGAGACGTACAGACAATTGACAAAGACCGAGAGAGCTAGGTAAGTGAGGAGAGATGCTGTATCACATGGTGTTGACAGTCAGGCCTGAGTGAGTGCTGAGTAGAGGGAAAAGGCGGTCTGAGAAGGTCTCAGCTATAAAGGAGGGAAGGCGCCTTCCAGGCAGAGGGAGCAGCCAGAGCCGAAGTCCTGATGTGGCTCCTGTGGGAGAAATAAGAAAAGTTGTGTGAATGTAGCAAAGGTAGTGTCATGGACTTCCAGACTACATTAGTTAGTTCTTAACTGCTGTGATAAATACCGTGACTAAAAGTGACTTGAGGGAGAAAGGGCTTATACTTCTAGAGGGATAGAGTCCACTGTGACAGGGAAGGCATGGCACAGAGGTGGGATTAGGAAGATGACTGATCACACTTTTCAAATCTACACACAGGAAGCAGAGAGAGAACTGGAAGTGGGGCAAGGCTATAAACTTCCAGAGCCTTCCCACAGTGTCGTATCCCAACAGGCAGACCTCACCTTCTAAAGGTTTTCTAACCTGCCCACCACAGAGGGTCAGTGGGAAAGCCAGCATCAGAGTGCTGGCTTTTCTTCCAAGTGACGTAGTTTCCACAGATACCACTAGCCCAGTAGTTCTCACCCTGAGGGCCATGACCCCTTTGGGGGTCACATATCAGATGCCCTACATATCAGATGTTTACATTATGATTCATAACAGTAGCAGAGTTATGGTTATGAAGTAGCAATGAAATAATTGTATGGTTGGGGGGTCACTACAACATGAGGAGCTATGCAGAATTTGTAAATTTCTTACCTTGTGTGGTCAGAAAACATGGGAGTGTGTAGGTCTTTGCCATTGTGAGCTGGAATCTCTGAATGGAGAGCCATCCTGGATTACCCGATGAGTCCAGTGGTGTCAGGGGAAAGATGGTGACTCCAAGAGGTTGGGGTCATGTGGGATGAAGTTAGAGTCATGGTGGATGGTGTTGTGAGCTGAGGAGCACAGGCAGCAAGGGCACAGACTGCCCCTAAAACATCCAGAAAGGATGCAGTCCTGTTGACACCTTGATGTTAGCTTTGTTCCATGGAGTTTCAGACTTGGGAACTCTGAACTGTATGAGAACTGATATCTGTTGCTACAGGATGCTGCTCCTGACAGTTTGTTACAGCTGTGCTAGGAGACTGATACAAGAGGGAACACAAAAATGGGTGAAGGCGTGGCAAGATCTGGCTAAGGATGGGAATTGTGTGTCTTGACACGTCTCCTTCCTCAGTGTTCCTTGGTTCTGTTGACTTGCTCTTTATAGATCCGTGTCTGACTTCTAGACGATCCCAGAACCTTCCCTTTGCATGTATCACATAGGCATTGCCACTGGAGGAAAAACTCACATTGCTGAAGTAGCTATATATCAGGGAAGGTACTGTGGGGGTGTGTTTGGCAGTTCCAGGGATGTCCAGGGTAAGCTGGCTCAGTGTTCCACTGTATGTGCTGGGAAGTGGTAGTGTGTTTCATTATAAGAACTCTGAGCAGTGAACATATTCTTTCTAACAAACTTGAAAAAGGTGAAGATTAATATAAATCCCTTCCAGGGAGTAAGTGTCAGTGTTTGAGTCTGCCCTCTCATTTGTCTAGAATGGACAGGATTAAGAACACTCCTTCATCTATTCTAGTTTTTATGTATTTTATCTCTTTTTCTTTCTTGTGGACATTGGCAGGCAACGGATTAACGCTTTTTCTTGAGACAGACAGGGAGAACATTGATTGGTTTTAGTCAGTTAAGTTGCTGATTACAAGTGTCTTCTCTTATTGTCACTTGCCAACGACTTTTCAGAAAACATAATATAATGGTTATTTGAGTCTTCATCACTAGACTTGGATTCAAGTTTCAACACCCCAATTCTTTGCTTTAGGACTTAAGACACATTGTTTTATCTTCTATATTTGAGGTAAAGAGGAAGGGAACATAGTACCCACCTCATAGTTTGGTTTTGATGACTTCAAGGTTAATCCACATGAATAATTAGCAATTGAGGCTAAGGAGCAGTCCCACATGATAAAGTACTTGTACAGCATAAGGGCCTGAGTTCAGATCCATGACGTCAGCATAAAAACAGAACATAGGCATGCTCCTATAACCTCACCCCAGAGCGAGGACAGACAAAGGTGGGTGGGTCACTGGTGTTTTCTAACTAGCCATTATAGCCAGGTAGTGAGCTCTAGATTCAGTGAGAGAACCTATCCCAACAAAGCAAGCCCCAGATATGTAGACTTCATGCAAGAGCACCTGTAAGACTGCATGTACACAGGAACACTCATATGCACAGCACATACCCACACACAGAGAGAAACCAGATTTTCATCCAACTAATGTGGCCTCTTTGGAAATGGTTTCAATAGAGGTTATCCTGTTTGATGGCTATCTTGGTTGTCAACTTAGTTAAATCTGGAATTAACTAAAACCTAAATGGCTGGGTACATCTGTGAGGGATTTTTTTAAATTAAATATTGGAAATGAGAAGATCTTCTGAGATGGGAAAATCCACCTTCAATCTGGGCCACACCTTCTAGTACTCTAAGCAAAGGACTTGAAAGAAGGACAAGCTTTCTCTTGGCCTGCTTGCTCTTGCTGCCGAGGTCATTGATTCTACTTCTTCAGGATTCCAGATATAATGAAGACCAGCAGAGTCATCTAGCCTTGTGGACTAAACAACTCCTGGATTTGTAGACTGTCCATTGGTAGACAGCCATGGTTGGGTTAGCGGGGCCATGGCCTAATAAATCCTTTCTATATAGGTGTTCTTTCTATAGGCCTGTTCCTCTAAAAAACCCAACTGATGCAGATTTTGGTACCAGATGTGGTTCTAGAGCACCAGAAGTCTAAGGATGAATTTTTTAGTGTCTGGAATAGGCTTTCCAACTCACTAACAAATGTAGTCACTGAGGACTGTCTGAGAAGCTTACATGGTGTGGACTCTCTTACAAGCTTATGGAGACAAATGCATCTGAGATTGAATCAAGGAGTGAGACACTGCGGGCAACAATAGACAGACTCAGGTGAGCTGGACTCAGCCTCAGCTCCTGTCTCCAGGTAGGTGAACCTGAGGAGGAAAGTCACCTGTGAATCACTTGCCACATCTGACTAACAGTTGACTCCTTCGATCTATATTGTTACCTTTAGTTCACCAGAATCAATATCCAAGCTGCCTTCATTGTTTAGTTGTTTCTGGTCAAATGAAAATGAAGATACTTCTAACATGCACTATGTTTTATATATTTTTAAATTAAATTTCTATTTTATTTTATGTTTAATTTAACTTTGGGGGGAACAAGGCCTCAAGGTTGCCTACTCTGGCCTTACTCACAGTCAGCTTCAAAAGTGCTGATTAAAAAGTAATTTTAATATCGTGAAAATAATTATCCTGGCCAGGTGGTAGTGGCACACAACTTTAATCCTGGCACTCAGGAGGCAGAAGCGGGCAGATCTGTGTTCGAGGCCAGTGTGGTCTACAGAGCAAGTTCCAGGACAGGCTCCAAAGCTACATACATGTCTCAAAAAAACAAAAAATAAGTAAATTAATGATAATAATAATCCTATTATTTACTAAAAACAGATGAGTTCAGATATTTATTTATGGAATGCTAATGGGCAGAGATTGGTCTGGCTAGTAGTTAAAACTATGTAATAGACACTAATCATTTCAAACGCCCCTGTAGAAAAGCCAAGAATGTCCCTTGAGCTTTAATGAGCTCACATTGTTTCTTATGTCCTGCCTGATACATTTATGTCACAGTTGCCTATGCATACTTGAGTTGGCAGGTCTTGCCATAACTCTCGGGCTTGGGTGCCAGCCTTCCACACAGAGGGCAGTGCTGGCGCTTAGGAAGCGTTCCCCACGGGGGCTCCATGCAGTGGCTCTTTCCTTACACTCCTTAGTATTATTTTGTTTATTTCTTTTCTCTATACCCTTCAGAAGAGGCAAAGACTGATTCTGGCCTTTGGCCCCATAGGAAGCCTGCAAAAGCAAGCAAACAAAAACAACAGAGAACGCATTACCAAAGGCACAGATGTTCTTGCGAAACCTGGAATTCGGAGCAGCATAGTATGACAGTTTAAATCTAAAATATCCCACAGGGCATGTGTTGACTGCTTATTCTCTAGCTGGAAAGCTATGGAAGCTTAGAGGGGTTGCTGTAAGCTGGGCACAAGGAATGGTTCTTGGAGTCCCTGGCTGTGGCAGCCCTCTGCTTCTTGCCACTGCTACCACCATGATCGCCATCCTACCTTCCCAATCGTGGCAGGCAGACAGCTTCCAGAACCATGAGTTTTTGCTGTGAGGTATTTGTCGCAGTGACATAAAAGTAGCTGATACACGTAGGTGAGTGTATGGAAGGTTTCTAAGACGAGCCAGGGAGAAGGCAGAAGAAAGGAGACAGGAAATGAGAGCCAAGAGGTTCCTGAGCACCTGTGAGTACTGACCTTTTATTTCCTCACTTAAAAAATTACTTCAGTTTTTCTGTATTACTCTGAAGAATCCACAAAGAATGTAAGAGAAGACTAATATTTATTGAGTATATAAATGTATCTACTCATCATTCTTGTATGTATCATTTTATTTGAACTTCCAACAATGTGGTGAAATTGGGGTGTTTCTCCCTGTTTAGTGGGTGAGCAACTGAAAGCTCTGTGAGGTTGAACGACATGCCAAGGACCATGGGAGGTGTTATGATTTATACCAGAAATGCCGAGTCCCCGTGGACTCATTATTTGAACTCTTGGTCCCTGGCACTGGCATTGTTTAGGGAGTTTGTGGCCATGAGCCCTAGCTGGTGAAATTGGGTCACTAAGAACAGGCACTGAAGGTTACACCCAGTTTTGATTCTAGCCTGTTTTTTGCTTCCTGATTAGCCATGATGTGAAAAGCAGCAGCCACTGGCTCCTGCTGCTAAAGACCTTGCTGTTTCTGCAACTCTGCCCTCACTTCCATAATAGACTGTATCATTCAAACTCTGAACCCAAGTAAACCTCTTCTCCCTTCATTTTCCTCTGTCAAGTATTATGTCATAGCCATGAGAAAAGTAGACTAATACAAGGAGTTGCCCTGGGACCTGGAGTGTAGAAGTCAGGCCATTGTGTGCAGTATGTTCACCAGGTTAAGAAAAAGAGGACCATGGGCTTTTTGGCTTCTTTGCTTTATGCCTTTTTAGAACAGAATAACATAGATTGGTCTCTCTAAAGAACATCTTGGTTTTTAAAGCTCTGTAGACTAATGAAGATACTGTAAAAGACCTAATGCTAAATCTGTGAAATGATTGGCATGTGGCTTGATGTGGCTGAAGAGATATACCATCAAGTGACAAAGGCTGGTCTTCTTGCTTGCTTTCTTCCTAGCTTTATTTTTTCTTCATCTCTCCTTCTCTCTCTTTCCCTCCCTCTCTTCCTTCCTTCCTAATGTATTAATTGTGTATATGTATGTGTGAGTGTGTGCACATAAGTGAAGGTTCCAGAAGAGGACGTTAGATCACTAGAGTTACAGACAGTTTAGCCACACACACAGGTGCTAGGAACTGAACTCAGTCTTCTATTATAAGAGCAAAAAGTGTTCCTAACTACTGAGCAATCTTTCCTGCCCCTGCAAAGATTTTCTTTCTGCCAAAAGCCATGTCACTTCTTACTTGTATATGAAACAAAATTGGTAACTCACACTTTAAACCTGTTTTTTAAACTTAATAGAATTACATAATACCTTAGTTTATAACCTAAATGTCTCTATTTGCAAAACTGTCTCCTAAACTCTCAGTTCTGTGTTCTCTGGAAGAAGAGCTTTCTGGCGTCTTTGTAAGGTTGACTGCTGCGGACTGTGCTTCGCCCCATCATTGCCTACATCATTGACATCGTTTATTGTTCAAAGGATCTGGTTTTTAGCTCAGATCTCTTGGTTTCAAAAGTAAGTCTTCCTCCTGGTAGTTTATAAACATGCTGATATTGAGCCAGGAGGAGGTAAAATATGCCATTAGATGACAGATTGTAATGATCCCAAATATGTTCCCTAATTTCATTTGGAAAAAAAGGAAGTGCAAGGAATAAAATTAAAAAATTGCCAAACTTTGAATTTTGACTTGGATGGTACTGCTGGCTGACTCTTACATGTTATTCCTGTTGGTAATATATCTTTCACCAGACTTTACAAAAAGCCATGTTTCATATCTTTTGATTCCCCATGGTCTTAGTGGATAATCAAAAATGACCCCCTCTCAAGCCTCCTCCATGATATTTTTTAACAAGTCCCACTTTATATATTCTGTTCCGGTGAATCATTGGCCCCTGAAAGTACTTTAAGCATGGATTTTTAAAACTGCTAAGTGAGCTGTATTTCTACCTGGTGAGTTACTGCCTTCAAGGGAGTGGGAAGCTGTATCATAGCAAACATTTCCGCTGTGCAGTATAAATTTCCGGAGGCATTGAACACACACATCAATCCGTGTTAGCACCAGCTGGTAAAGCATGCCACTGTTTGCAAGTGGGCATCCTTTGATTTAATAGGACACTAAATGTGTTCTTGCCCTGGGAGAAATGCCGGCAGTAACCAAGCTCCCAGATTTAATTTTTGTTATTCCACAGGCATGTCTGTAAACACAGTTCTTACCCCCTGAATACATATACAATGTCTCCCAGTTCTGTGGCATCTCTTTTCAAAGTATCTCCTGTGTCTTACTCCTAGCTGAAGTAAATGAGCAACCTTCTGTTCAGACTGACCTCAAATGCTATTACAAACGTGAGTGTGAACATTTCGGGATACCAGAGCTGGGAATGGAGTAGGATGGGGATGGCTGTCCTTCATATTGTCAACACCAGGGATCTAGTGTTGATGAAGCCCAAAGTACACTTTATCATAATTCATCACTGATCAGCTTTTAAGACTGTGTTTATTTAGACCTTTCTGGGATGAACTGTTGACACGTTCATCAGTTTTAGTTTCCTACACTCGCTTCTCTGGGATGAGAGCATCTAAATATGCCATATGTACCTAAGTCTGGCTGGAAGCACTGGTCTGCAATGCTAAGAGAAAGCCTGGGTACCACCTCTTTGGACAGCCATACCCAATCTTTTTCATCCTAGTTTCTGTGTAGGATGTGTTCCTACATCTGGTTTTGGTGAACAGTTGTAAGTGAAACATTATCCCCCTCTGATAGCAAATATCTCTGAAAGAAGGAAGTCATGAAACAAGTGGTTAAACATTGCAAGATCGGAATGACATTAGCGTCTCAGTCTGTGTGACTGTGGACGACTCCCCATGGCACACCTCTTGCCTTCCTTTGTTTCTCACCTGGGTTGCTATGTACACTCAGTTGCCTTAATCTAAAAGTCTGAGACTCTCTGGGGGCCAACATCACACTGTCAGTGGGAAACCTCTTCTGACTGCCTGTGACGAGTTGAAGTCCAAATACAGACACTGTTAAAACTATTGTGTAAAATTGCTTTCAGGCTGTGTCTGTGGTGGCTATGAGATATAAATGAATTTATGTTTAGCTTTGGGCCGATTCCTAAGGTATCTCATTATATAAATGCAAATATTCCAAAATCTGCAACAAATGTGAAATCTAAAACATTTCTGAGCCCAGGCATTTCAGAGGGCTGCTCAACTTCAAACAGCCTCCTCCATGGTACCATAGGCTTGCTCCTTCTGGTCCGTTGTCCACAGTGAGGAGGGTGCTCTCATGAAACCACAAATGGGTTGCGATCACCTTGTGTCTTAGGTAAGGTTTCAAGTGCTGTGGAGAGATACCATGATCACGGTAACTCTTATAAGGAAAGCATTTAATTGCGGGTCTGGCTTACAGTTTCAGAGGTTCAGTCCATTATCATCATGGTGGGGAGTGTGACAGACATGATCCTGGCTACATCTTGATATGCAGGCCACAGGAAGTTGGCTAAGATATCAGACAGTCGCCTGAGCATAGGAAACCTCAAAACCTGCCCCACAGTGACTCTCTTCCTCTAATAAGGCCACACCCTCTTCAATAAAGCCACACCTCCTAATAATGACACTCCCTATGAGATTTTGGAGGCCAATTACATTCAAACTACCATACTTTGTTAATTAGAATCTGTGTGTGTGTGTGTGTGTGTGTGTGTGTGTGTGTGTGTGTGTGTGTGTGTGTGTGTATTTGTTGGATAGGGGTGTTCACGTGCTCCAACCTTGCACCACTGAACAGCTCTTACTTAGAGGAATGCCTTTGCTCCCTCTCCAGCCTGCATGGCAATGTCCGGTGCTGTGCAGACCAGCTAGGGTGAGGAAGGGTCAGCTCATTGTTAGCAATGTTTCTCTGACTTCTCTAGCAGTAGTGTGGGCTTTTAGCGATAGCCTTAATCATCCTCTTCTCTGAAGACTTTCTATTTCTCCTAGTGTCTGGTGGAATTTAGGACCTCAAAAATCTTGTGTGCACCTTTTAAGTTGCTGTGTAGCATCTAAATCTGTGCTGTCCAAGTTTGTTTGCTAGAGTTGGAATTTGTGTTTATTCTCTCCTTCCTACCACCTTTGAGTGGTTCAGATGGGCCTTTATTAAATACATTTTTTGTCATTTCAGAGATCTGGCATTGTGGTTGGAGTTTCTTTACTCTGTGTTTCACTGCTTATTAATTTTCTTTTATTCTCTCTTCTCTCAGTTCAGTTTGCTTTAATTTTTTTGTTTTTAACTTTGAGTGAAAAGTTAAATTTTTTTAATGACTCGTCTAAAATAAACATTTAGAAATATAAAAATTTCCCTGTTGCTGTATTAACTGCATGTCACATATTCTGTATTTTCATTATCTTTTAATTTAAAAGAGTTTCTAATTCCCCTTCTGATTCCTTCTTTGGTTTTTTAATTGTTTCAAAATTGAGAATTTTGGTTTTCCAGAATTTGCCACTTCTGAGAGTTTTTAATTATGGATTTCAGATTTACAGTGTTGTATAATTTTTAGCCTATATATTTTTAACCTTTAAATTTTTTGATTAATTTGTTTCCTGGTCTATTGCATAGTAGACAACATGTATAAATAAATATATATATATATGATATATATAGACCATATATATGATTTTAATTAAATTTCCTTATTTATTAGGCAGGGTCTCATGTAGCCCAGGCGTCTCTCAAACTGCTCATGTAGCCAAGGATGTTTGAACTTCTAGCTCCTGCTTCCCTCTCCCTATTACTGGGCTTGTAGAGATGCACCACCTCACCCAGTTCACGTGATGCTGGAGCTTGATCCCATGACTCCTGCATGTCTGGCAAGCACACTGCAGACTGAGCTCCATCCCGGCCTGATGCAGTGTGTCTCTGAGCACATGACCTCTGTTATCTTCCTTTGCAGGTAGTTGAGTTTAGGTCCAGCAGAGAGTTAATTTACCTGCAAGCAAAGTAGCTCTTTCAAGGTATTCTTTCTTTCAAGGCGTGTTTATAATGCTTAATGAGGTCAATCCATGCATACTAGGATTAGCTCTGGGACTAGATTACCGCAGTTCATCAGACTTCCTGTGTGTGACAATGTTTACAGTGAGGGCTCTGCATTCAGCATGGTCTGGGCATAGTTTTGATCCTCTGCAAACTGCAGCAATGGTTCCGTTACATCTATCTGTAGTTGTTCCTCCCTGGTGAGTTTTGTTTTGTTTTCCTAGATTTGAGGACACTTGTACTAGACATCAGTGTTGTTTGGTCACGGACTCATGGAGATCCTTCTGTGGCTCTGTTTTGTTTTTTTATTAACTCCTTTCTTGCTTTCTCTGAAGACGTGTGTGCTTTCTGTCTTTTCAACTCAGCCGCACCATGTTGTCTGATCTATTGTTTCAGCTATACTAGAAACATCCATGTGAGAAAACAAGGATGAATATGGGATTTCCCCAGTGTATCTCCTTTCTCTTATGGGGCTAGTACTGAGCTATATTTTGCCGGATAGCTAGAGGCACTTATTGCATTATTGTCTAGTTACTCATTGTGCCTAGATCCAGAGATCTGGCCTCATTTTGATACTTGGCCATGTGGAGGACAGTAACATAGAGTGTTTTTCTTTCCTGTTTACACAACTTTAAGAAGTTATTCTTTCAACTGTGCACTTACTGACAGTGTTTCTTCACAGACATAGCAGGGTATATATCTAATCACAATTGTTTAAGCATATCTTCTGAAACCTTTTCCCTCTCACATTTTAACCACCCAGGACAATCTTTGGGTCCTAATTGCTTTTGATGTCATCTCTTCACCATTATGCATAAGACTTCTTGTTCGTTTTCTAAGTAGCATTGGACGATAGCCCAGGTCTCCCTTCCCCTTGGAAAGGCTGGAGGTCTGATTCTGAGAACCTGCATCTTTCTGGGTATTGGTGATGCAGAAGAAGGATCTGTTCCATACCTCTTTTCTTGGTCCACGGAATGCCGTTCCCTGTGCCCACCTCACCATATGTCTTCACGGCACCTTTTTATCTGTATCCAAATGTCTTCCTCTCTTCTGGATCCCAGGGAGACTGGATTAATATTCACTCTCATGGGATACCATTTTAAATAAATCACCTTCATAAAGTCCCTGTCTTCAAATACAGCCACATTCTGAGATACTGGAACTTATATCAGTTTGGGGGGGGAGCAGACCTAAGCAGTTCTCACCTGTCTTATATTTTGCTTACAGACTGTGGTATGTATTTGATGCCCCTTGGTGTAGTGCCATTATTTAGTCCCTTTAATTATGATAGCTACTGGCTGTATCTTAAGCCATTATTGTTAATTGTCAGAAGATGTTAATTCTTTTGAGAAACTCATGAAACCAGGAGTACATTTCTACTTGGGAAGCTTTACGTGTAATTTGGAAACTATTAAGGTTCCCATAATTACCCACAGAACCATAATTTCTCACAGGCCTTCAGTATAACATTTCTCCCCAAACAGTCCTGTTTCAACTTTCTATTTTTAGGTTCTTTTAGCCAGCTGGTAGCCTACTGTCCCTCATGTAAAGCGCTCAGATTTCCTATGGATTCGTATACAGTGTGCAAATGAAGATTAGTAATGGGAGCCCCGTATATGAATGCATTACACTGAAGAAAGAGCTGCAGGAAGGGAAATACATCACTCACTTCATCCCTTCTCTTTCAAATCCAGTTCATAGGGTAAAGGGGTAGATGGTCATATATTAAGCTTTAAAAAGGAGTTGGCTTTTCCTCTTCCATTTAAAAGGTTATGTGCTACAATGTGAGACAAATAAATCACAATTCACCACAACAACTGGGTAGCTGACAGTTATATAAATTGCCGGTGAAATACTAAATCTGTCACTTTGTATGTTCTGACCATTTAGCAATTGGAACAGTGTTAAAAGAGGGCTGGCTGGAAACCACAGAAGCAAATGTAGTGGCACATGCAATTAACAAGATCAATGGTCAGTGGTAAAGGTTCATTGTTTGGTCATTTCAGTTGACTGACTCCAGTGAAAGCAATTGCTATCCAAAAGACTCGGCTAGCTGTAATTTGTTGTAAGGATGCAGAAAATGACTTAAGCAACCTAACATCCAAGAGAATGTTATTTGTCTGCTTTCTATGTTCCTGGGACAGTGCCTAAAGGATGAGGCTTGCTTACATGATCATAGGTGGGAGGTAAGAGGTTATTTACTTGAGCACAGGCAATTTACCAGTGGCTACTATTGAATATAACTCCTTTTCTCCTATCAATTATTAACTGTCTCTAGCTCCTTAGGGATGTATGTTGTGTTATGTATGAATGAAAAATTTCTGGTCTGTGTTGTTTCTTTAACAGTTCTTTGAACACCAGTTTATCACAGATTTGTGTGTTTTCTTGCCTACTGGATTGCTTACTGTCAGTTCTTAGCTATAATATTGACCAGAGCTTTTTGGTTCACTCACAGTTCTACTATGTAGAACTGTCTTGGCTGTTATTTCCTTGGATCTTTCATGAGCCTGCTCAGCTGGGGGTGGGGGGGGCAGGTGCTGATTGACAGGTGAGTGCTCTGGTTGTAAATGACTCCCCCCAAAGTTGATTGTTAGGGAAGCAAAGGCTCTTGAGTCATATGTATGCTGTTGGTGTTTGAAATGGAGCCCCACGAGAAGTGTGCGCAGTTAGATGAGATCTTGTAGGTCCAGTTCCTTAGATGGGGTTAACGGCTTTATCAAGAGGAGGAGAAGAGAGGAGCAGGGAGAGGGAAGGAAGACAGCAGCAGAAAAAGAAGAGGAAAGAGCAGCGGCAGGTTCTCACTGTGCAATGCCCTCTGCCATGGGAAGATGTCTTAGGAAGGCCCACCACATGCCCACCTCTTGATGTGGACCTTCCCAGTTTCTAGAAAGGTGACAAAACGTCTTCTTTTTAAGTTGTCCAGCCTATGATGCTGTTATATAGCAGCAGAAAACGAAGTGACGGCTGTAGGATCATCTCACTGTACAGTAGACTTACACTGCTGGCAGTAAAGACACCTTGCTTGTTCCAGTGTCCTCTTTCTCTTCGGGTCCCCTGAGCCCTGCTTGTGTGGTTGTCCCTTCAGAAGATGCCCCAGGTTATCTCTCATGTGCACAAGCTATATCTTCAGGTACCCAGGCTCTTTGACTTATTTCACATTTCTAGCGACCCACTGACCAAAGGAATGGTCACAATTAAATGCAGACCCAATATGCAAAGTATGTGGTGGTGAGGGGAGGATGGGGTTATGAGAGCTATTTCAGTAAACCATATTTGCCATAAACAATGAGTTAATGACCTAAAGAAAGGAGGAAGACGCCTGGAGTCACCCAGATTCTGGTTCCTGTACCCCTGTGTTTCTATTATCCCAAAGGTTTCCTATCTTTCTGTTTATTTTGATTTTTGGTGCTTTTTGAGACAAGGTGGCACTGGTGTGGTAGCCACCATGTAGCCCAAGCTGGCATCTAATTCTTAGCCTCCTGCCTCGGCCTTCTGATAAATGGGATTATAGGTGTGCATAACAGCACCCAGCACTTGTAAAAAGAAAAAAAAATTCTTTCTGGGTATTGTAGTTAGGAAAGGGAGCTATAGACTGATAACTGGCACACAGCTAGCTGTCCTCTGCTGCCTCCCACTCATTCGCCCACTCCCTGCCTCTCTACTCTTAATTACTAAGTATATGGACTTATCCATTGTCTTGCACCTTCGTCTCTCTTGCTCTCTCTTTATCCTCCCCTTTAGCTCTCTCTCTGTGTATGTGTGTGTGTGTGTGTGTGCTTGTGTGTCTGTCTGTTTTTCTGTGTATATGTGTACATGTGTACATGCACGTGTCCATTCTGTGTTTGTATGGAGGCTGGAGATCAATGCTGATTGCAACTCTATTGCTCTTCACTTGACATTTTAGAGACAGAGGCTCTCACTAAACCTGGAGCGTATTCATTCATCTAAATTGACTTCCAGAGCTTCAGAGATCTACCTGTCTGCACTTGTCCAGCATTAGAGTTGCCCAGCTTTTCCATGGTGTGGTGGTTTGAATCGGTATGATCACCATAGACTCCTGTGTTTGAATGCTGGGCCATAGGAAGTGGCAGTATTAGGAGGTGTGGTCTTGGAGGAAGTGCCACTGTGGAAGCAGGCTATGCTCAAGCCATGCTGAGTGATACAGTTGCTTCTGCTGCTGTGGGTCAACACCATATCTACCTGCATGCCACCATAAAGATAATGGGCTAAACCTAAGCCTCTGAAACTGTAAGCCAAGCCCCAATTAAATGTTTTCCTTTGTAAGAGTTGCCATGGTCATGACATCTCCTCACAGCAATGGAAACCCTAACTAAGACACATGGGTTCAGGGCTCTTAACTCACATCCCCATGCGCACATGAACAAACACCTTTACCGCTGAACTACCTCCCCAGCCCTTCCATTTACTCTTCATTGTCTTTCGAGAAAACCAACAGTGAGGTAGCCATTGTTAAGTAACGTATTACAGGATTAAGATTTGGAAGTATATTTCAGTTATTGTACTATCACTAATTGTGTGTAATAGCCTCCTATAAGAGTCAAAACATATGCATTTGTATACTTTCTGTGCCAAGACCAAAATACATTTATTTTACTCCACTTTTTGTAACATTAGGCAACAGCTGGCAAAGATTTTGTCAACCAGGCCTTAAAGCTGGAAACAGCTCAGTAAATGGAAATGGCAATACGATTCATTGTAAAAGCCTATAGAGGGAGGCACCCAGAACGTTTTTTTATATACCATCACTGTATTAGTTTCTTTTTGCTGCTACAACAGACTGTTTGAATTCAGTGACTAAAAAAAAAAAAAACAACAACAAAAAAAAAACTAGTTAATTTTCTTACAGTTCTGGATATAAGTTCCTAAGTCAGTTTCACTGAGCTAGAGTTAAAGTGTTCCCATCTCAGTAGGGTAGGTGTTTGCTGACCGTTTTCCCCACACTATGGGCCCGTGTGTCATCCTACACTAGGGCAGACTAGACTTCTGCAGGCCTTTGTTTAGCTTCAGGATTTGGTTCTGGGGTTTGATTCCGAATGTAGGTATACATGTGACAAATTTTTATTATTCACATTGGGAAGAAATTAAATTTATATTGCTTGCCTCCCTCATTCTATATACTGATATTATGATTAATAGCTGTTGACATAAAACTATTTTGACATATGAGTCTATGGTGACGTATTTTGACAGCAGCAATGTTGTGTTTAGCTTTTCTAACAGGAGTAGGTTACAGGGATTACTAGCTCCATATTCTATACCTAAGTCATCAACCAAAGATGTCATGTCCAGAAATATCACCAAAATGTCAACCACAGAAATCGTTTTCAGATCATCTCTTTGAGCAGTGTTGAATCTCCTTCCATTTAGTTCTGAAATGTGAAACTGGTTAAAGACGGGGAGCCCTAAGTTATTTCTTTCCTGGCAGAGATGCCAGATGGATATTGAATGAAGTCCAGTTCTTCGTTTTTCCTTCGGATAATTTTTCGAGTTTGTGGTAGTGATTTGGATTCTTATCAATGCGTCCTTCCTCCCCCAGCTCCCCACAGCCCAGCAGCAGCCTGGTTGCCTTGGTACCTGTTCCTGAAGGCTGTCTTGCAGCAAAATGTGGTTGTTTAAATAGCACGACTTGTCAGCTAAAAGTAGAAGTCATTAACACGACACCGTTTGGCTAGGGATGTCTTGAATACTGTTTTAAAATTCCGATTTTATCACTTTGCTGTTTACTCATGGTGCCATAGGAGGTTTCAGGGTGGGTTCCCAGGATGGAGCTGGAGTAAGGAATGTGCAAATGCTCCCTGAGGGTCTCCTGGAATTTAGGCCCATCTACTGCATCTGCAAATACATCATCTTGGATGTTCCAATGCTATTGGTACCTGTGTGATGGGTTTGATGGGTGGCGCTTACCTGTACATAGCTGTGGTCCATACCTGAACAGCTCTGAAAAACAAATTCCTGCTGGTTTGTGTTTGAACTTCAATTGGCCAGAAGCAACTTTTTTTTAAACCTTAGAAAAAGTAGGGCATTTGTTTTCAGTTTATTAGAAAAGTTGTATCGGATGTTTTGTGTGGGTGTATACCCATTAACCTCCATCCAAAACATCAGGGCCAAGTAATTGTATCAAAATGTGCAGCCTGGTGGAACATCTTCACGTTCTGACCAGGCAAGTGGACTCTCAAGTCCTAGACAGCTGTCATTGAAGGTAAGAGGGGAGGGGCCTGGGGCTCTCTACTGGGTAGGCATCTCTGAGAAAACCCTGCATTGTGAGGGATTCTGTTAATTAGTTCCTTGAAACACTTTCCTCATTAACTGGGGATACAATGTCAGAGAAAACACTGTGGAGTTCAGAGTGCTGGCTTGATCACAGGAAAACGACATCGGGTATCAGTGTGTGTCATTTTGTTGGTAGAGCGGGTTATACACAGCCCCTTGCTGCCTGGTAGATCTTGTTTTGTCATTAGGGGATTTGAGTTGCCTTGAAACTTCGGTTCATTTCCTTCACTGGATACAAAGATGGAGGAGGTGGATTATTTTTAGACATTAAATATCTTAGGAATTTTGTTTGCTTATCTCCTTTTTGGGGGGGTAGAGTAGGGAGGAAAGCTTTTTGTTTTATTTCTATTTATTTGACCATTTCAGGTATGCACACGTAGACACACACACACACACACACACACACACACACACACACACACTGAGTTTTGGCCAATTTTAGCTCGTGTTACTCTCTCATCCCCTCCTCCTCTCTCCCTAAACCCCTTTTCTTCCAAATGGGTCCCCTGCCCCACTTGGGTATCTTTTTTTTTCTTTTTGACCCCCTAAGCTTAATTATGCTTTCTTGCATGAGCACCAATGGGGGTTATTTCCTGGAACATGACACCCTCTCCCCCAGCATCCCACTAACTGCTCGCAGCCCTTTCCCCCAGTAAGGGGAAAAGGGAGGCCTCAAGTGAGTAGGGATGATAAAACATGGGACGTGTAAGTAAGGGGACAGATACTGGGGGTCAAAAGACTATTTAGCTTTTAACTCAATAAATCAGTTTGGAAAAATATTGTATTACTCTCACAAAACTAATGTCTATAAGTTATTTTATAGATTTAAAGAATTCAGAAAGCTAGCAATAGTTCACTCAATATTCCACCACCTCAGATAACAATTATTTATATTTTGCTGATCAATACTTAATATATGTCAAGACAGAAGATCAACAAGTGGTATACATTATTTAAACTAATGAACTACTTAGCTTAGTAAATGTTACTTAAATTTAAGAAAGGAAAATCAAATTTCTAAAACTTTACTACTTGACCAAGAGTATTAGCATATTTTTAATTCCTAAAACATTAATGTAAAGTTAGAACTTCTAGAATATTAAATTGTAGCTTTATTTCAAACTGTAGATTCATAGATTTTTATGAATGTTGTTTAATTGGTTGGATTCAGTTATCCAGTAGATGCTTTATCTAAAATGGCTTATGTTCTATATCCCATTGTTCTGTATACTTGGTACCACTGTCTGGTTTGTGCTGCTGTTACAAAGTACTTGAGACTGGGTTAGTCAAAGAACAGAGATTCATTTTCACAGCAATGGAGCCTAAAAAGTCCTTCATCAAAGCTCTGTCAAGGTTAGTGTCTGCTGAGGGCTGCTCTCTGCTTGCAATATGCTGACTTACTCCTGCACGACAAGAGGGGCAACCCGCTATGTCTTCACTGTGCTGGTAGCAGAAGAGTAGGGGGTGAACCCCACTGCCAGGCCTCTTCATAAGAGCACACAATCCATCCGCAGGGGCTCCACTTTCTCTTTTGTGTTCCCTCTCTAAGGCCTCACTTCTTAGTGCTATTAATTGGTGGCTGAGTTTTGACATGAATTTAGGAAGACATAGAAAGACACAATGCATAGCATTTGAGAACATTTGTTCTCTGTTTGTTTGAGAGTTAATTTGTCTGAGTATAAAAATCTCATGTCCCTGTGGTTTATCCACTTCTTAGTGGCTTACACTTTTAACTCAGATGCCCATTTATTCTCATCCATTTATAGTCATAATATCTATTCATGTGTTCTTTCTTGCACTTCCTTTTTTTATACACATACAGACACACACACTCACACACACATACATAGATATATGCACTCACACATACATAGACATACACACTCACACATAGACACATACACTCACACACACATAGACACACGTGTAAAAGCACAGCACCCATAAGATTATAAAGGAATTATTGCCATGTGAAGACTCAAGCGATAACTGCACAGATCAATAAATAGGTAACCTTCAGAGCCCCAGAAGTGCCTTGGGGTCTTCTTACAGTCATTGGAAAGGCCTTCCTTTCTACATATGTATAATTTCTACCTTATCGCTTAGAGTAATTTTTTGCTTCTGCTCATTTTGACTTTCATACAAAGCCATATCATTCAGCATGCTTTCTGTCTTCTTTCATTTGGCATTATGACTTGTGATCTATCCACATTGTTGCCTAAGGCTGCATTTCATTCGTTTTCATTGCTCCCATGATAGGAGTTATCTCTTTACTAGCTCCAGTTCTCATTCAGATGACATAGTTGCTTAAGCAACAGCCCTGTCACTTTTCATACGTTCTCTGCTCTGGGACAAGTAGCAAAGTTACAGACCCCTGGTGTGCTACCTCGCAACCCTACACACCCTTTGCACAGCTGTTCCTTCCTCCTCTGGCAACAAGAAGTTGTTTCTCCAGAACCCACAGGGCTTCTCTGGAAATGCCCACTGTTCTCGCCTTCCTTCCAGCAAGCTTGAGACATTGGATCTTAGGACTTCTGCCAAAGTTCACTTGAGAGGCCTTCATTACTGTCACTACAGTCCATATCATGTTCGAACACTCAGAGCTGGATGGCACAGCGAGCGTTTCCCTCCATTCTGTTCTAAATTTCTCTTCCTTCAACTAGTGCCCATTACAGTTTGTAGTAGTGGAATGTGACTATTTGTTTCTTTGTCTAAATGATATATTATGGATCAAAGCCCTCCTATCTGAATTGAGGAAGGAGGATATAGAAAAATCATTATTCCATTTGATTGTATCTCTTCTAAGTTATATTAGGATAAACCTTATTTAAAACAAAAAACACAATAAAGTAAAACCTATAGACAGCGCATCTTTCAGTGCAACCGAAATCAGCTGTCTTTGACCCTCTCCACCTGATAGCTTGTCCTCTACCTTTCTGAGTTTGTCTCTTGACTGTCTTGCCTTAGCCCTGACACCTACCAATGTTCCTGAAACCTCTTATTCTTTTCTGACTTAAGTTATCACAAAGAAGTGCTTTAACCACAGGGGGTAAATTATGATATGAGGCTAGCTTTATGTTCTTTTCTAGGTTTTTAATATCAGGCAATGGAGAATTATTGTATGCTGTCTCTGAGTATAAGCTTAATATTATCATTCATCATCAAAGAGCATCTGAAAACTGCCATCAGGGCGCCTGCACAGATGCTTCATTGAACTGTAGTGAGGTGCTCTTTGTTCTTCTGTGTGTAATTTGGGGCCAACGTGGCATTCCCCTAAAGATAAAGCCATTGCTTTTCAAAGGGCACAGTCATTCTTTAAAAAATACACAGATGTTAAGGATTAAGTGACAGCATCACTTTCGAAGAAATATTTTATCTGCAGAATGAAAAATATACAAGTGGATATTTTATAATTAAGAAGATATTTAGCCTTTATATTAGACTGCATCCATTTCTTTCTAGCCCAACAAAATGATGAGAATAATGAAGTCGGATTCTCATGCACTGTGCTCTCTCAGCCCAAATCACTCCAACCAGCATGATATATATTGTTGTTTAGATAGCTGCATTAGTACCTTAAGTATTTAAAATAATGTGCTTTTCGGATACCTTGATTTCCTTTATCTGCTATTGTCCAGAGATGTTTTCTATTTGCCCTTTCAGTAAATATTATATAGGCCCATGTCTCTTTTTTCTTTTATTGAAAATAGACTTTATTCTCATATAATATATCCTGATTACAGTTTTCCCTATCTCTACGCATTCCAGTTCTTCCCCACCTCCCCTCCTGCCCACCCCCCATCAACCCCTTTTGCATGTGATCTTCCTTTTGTGTTAGAACTTTCAGGTGTGTTCTTAAGTCATACTAGCAAAAATGAGATCTTTCCAATGCTTTAAAAAAGTTTTCAGCTGGGTGGTGGTGGCACACACCTTTAATCCCAGCACTCTTGAGGCAGAGGCAGGCGTATCTCTGTGAGTTCAAGGCCAACCTGGTCTATAAGAGCTAGTTCCAGGATAGGCTCCAAAGCTACAGAGAAACCCTATCTCGAAAAACCAAAAAAAAAAAAAAAAAGACTTTAATTTTGATTTTTTAAATTTATTTTTAATCTTTTGAAGGGTAGTCAAATAGCCTGTATTCACAGTCCAGCTTAAAACTTAAAGTCCTCTTGCCTCAATCCCTCTAGTGTAGGAATTGTAGATGTATGGATACCACCTAGCCCAATTTTACATTTCATTCCTCATGAGTACTAACCCTGCCATAGTTTGGATTGTAAATGTTTTCTGAGTGCTCTGGCTTTAAAGATATGGTCTCTAGAACAACGCTCTTGGGAGGTGGGAGAGCCCTGGAGAGGAGGCTTAATGGCATGTGTTTAGGTCAGTGGGAACAAGCACTTGAATGGGCCTCTTTTTCTACCTCTTCTCCTCCTGGCTACGAGTCAAGCAATTCTGTTTCTCCCTTCTTCCACCATCTTCTGTTGTTTTGACCAAGATCAAGAAGCAAAACCTTGAGCCCCAAATAAGCCTTTCCTCTTTTTATATCAATTATTGTTGTATTGTAGTGTGTGTGTGTGTGTGTGTGTGTGTGTGTACACTTAACACAACCCCTGTATTCCCAGCCTAGCTGTTCCTCTCACATTCTAGATTGTAAATCTTACTGCCAGGGACTTATTTCAACTTTGATGTTCCTCACCGTATTTAATGTCCTGAAATCATACCTGTCTGCCCTTCCTTCTGAGTCTTTCATTTATGTTTGCTGGAAGCCTGAACGTCAGGTCCCGTGCCTGGTCACGTCAGCAGTCCCGCAGTGGTAGCTCCAGTAGCAAAGACCAGTGCATACCCCTGCCCTAGTTTTTCTATGCCAATTTTTCTGCAAGCTTTGCATTTAAAATCCCACATAAAGGTTTGAGGTGGGCACTTATAATACCCATCTTACAGATGAAATACAGAGATAAAAAATACAGCTTGAGAGTGTCCGGATGTCAGCAAACTGTCATCTGGGGTTTAGTGGAGATGTGCAGACATGGAGGACTATCAGAACATCCTTTTTCTATTGTACTCATCAACACACTGATGGCCTTTATCTCATTTCTCAGCTACTTAGAAAATTATTGATGAGCAAGCGTGTGAACCTGCTAACACTAAAGTATTGATTTGAGTGTGGCCTAAGTCATGAGGAACCACTGATCTTTTCTTTCATCGTTCCTAACAAATCACTAGTTCCCTGCAAGTGCCTTAAGGTTCATAACCACATCCAAGTAAGCCCATGTGATGCTGTTACCCTCCATAGTGACAGACTACAGTGCTTTCTCAGGAAGAGAGGTTGGAGCTCTTGGCTTTGCAGTCAGAGCTCTTCCTTTGTTTCCTTGCATTGGCACAGGAAGCGGAGCTCCTGTTCCAGCCCATCTCTCTAACTCTGTCCCTTGCTTACCTGGTTTCCTTAGACACCCAGTTTCCTTAGGTCCCTGGATATTTCTCCCTTTTCCGGGCATCTCCTCCTTGTTCACGTAGATTCCCAGAGTGATCACTGCTTCAGTTGATCTTCCCTGTTAACTGCTTCCTCTATGTTGGGTCAGTTGGTTGTTGCACCATTACACCATTAGACCCCTAGGGATGGTTTCTTTATCTTATTAATTTTTCAAAGGATGTTAAATCAGTGTTTGTGAATGATTACTTACCTTGATTCACCTGAAGGTGATATTTAGAACAGTCTTTCTGCCCCTGCAGCTACTTAGATGCAAGAAAAATGGACAAATTATCCTGGGTTGATTGTGCCAAAGTTGTCACCCCTATTACCTCCAAATATGACTGTAGTTAGGGATAGAGTTAAGGAAGAACTTGAGTTAGAACTGGTCTTTTTGAGTAGGCCTGTATCCTGTATGACTGGTATCTTTGTAGAAAGGAGGTTTAGAGCTACAGAGAAACCAGGCATCTACCTGCACAGAGGAACTGTCAGGTGATCCAGTGCTGAAGGCACCAAGGTGCAAGCCAAGGAGAGATGGGTGAAACTAACCCTTGAATTTGGACTTCAAGTCTCCAGGACTGTAAGAAATGCCTCTTATTTTAGCTGTGATGGTTTGAATATGTGATATTCTCTAATGTTTTTAAGTATTGGCCTTGAGATTGTGGAACTGTCTGGGGGAGGTTCTAAAACTTTGGGCAGTTAGACCTGGCTGGAGTGAGTTGGTCACTAGAGTGGCTTCTTGAGGGCTATCTTGACCCTGGCCATGTCCTGTCTTGCTTCCCCTTCCTGGTCAGCCATGAACTGATGAGCTTGCCTTTGCTGCTTGCATCTGCTGCCTTGATGTTTTGCCTAAGAATATTGGGCCAGGTCAGAAACCTTATTTTGATGAAAATAAAACCTGCCTGCCTTAAGGAATTTCTTTCAGATATTTTTGGTCATAGTAATAGAAAGCTAACTAATACGCATGTCTTCCAGTCTGTGGTTCTTTATTATGGCAGCCTGAGCAGACTAATCAATACAGAGGCATATAAGATAAGCAAAAGATTATATGATATGGGGTTAAGGCTGGAGAATCAGGAGTCTTGGCAACACAGAAAGTTTCAGGCCAGCCTAGAATACAGTGAAAATTTGTTGTGTGCATACATGTGTATCCATACACACACACACCAAACAAACAATAAAAAACAAAAAGTAAGTATGATGGAGTACTACTAAGTGACTAAGTATTTTAAGTAGAAGCTAAGTAACAAGGTGAACACTAGGAAAACCGTACTTAGATCAACCTGGAAAGGGGAAATAGACAAGATCTCGTGACAAAATTGGGAGCTTAGGGTTGGGGGAAGAAGAAAGGGTGGAAGGTAAAGAGAAGAGAAGAAGCGGAGCGGGGAGGAGAGCTTGAGGGATCGGGGTAGTCAAGATGGAGGAAGAACAGAGGTGAGAGCAAGGAAAGAGGGAGCTATTATGGGGTTAGTAAGAAAACTGGCACTAGAGAAATTCCCAGAAATTTACAAATTACAAGAATGACTCCAGCTAAGACCCTAAGCAATAGAGGAGAGGGTGCCCAAACTGGCCTTCCCCTGTAATCAGATTGATGAATATCTTTTTGTTGTTGTTGTTGTTGTTGTTGTTGTTTTTTCAAGACAGGGTTTCTCTGTGGCTTTGGAGCCTTTCCTGGAACTAGCTCTGTAGACCAGGCTGGTCTCGAACTCACAGAGATCTGCCTGCCTCTGCCTCCCAAGTGCTGGGAGGATTGAGGAATATCTTAAATGTCACTATAGAACCTTCATCCAGCAACTGATGGAAACAGAGGCAGAGACCCACATCGGAGCACTGGGCTGAGCTCCCAAAGTCCAGGTGAAGAGTGGGAGGAAAGAATATGAGCAAAGAGGTCAAGACCATGATGGGGACACCCACTGAAACAGTCTGCCTGAGCTAATAGGCGCTCATCCACTCCAGTCGGACAGGGAAGGAACCAGCATAGGTCCAAACTAGTCCCTCTGAATGTGGCTGACAGTTGCATGCCTGGGGCAGACTGCGGGGCCACTGGCAGTGGCACCAGGATTTGTCCCTACTGCTTGTACTGGCTTTTTGGGAACCTATTCTCTTTGGATGGATACCTTGCTCAGCCTGGATATAGTAGGGAGGGCCTTGACCCTTCCCCAAAGCATTGTGCCTTACCCTCTCTGAGGAGTGGATGGGAGGTGCAGGAGTGGAGAGAAGGTGAAAAAGATGGGAGGAGGGAAGGGAATGGGAAATGGGATTGGTGTGGAAAATGAAAAAAGACAGTTTTCCTTTGATTCTTTTTTAAAAAAAAACAAACCTGTGTGATAGTCAGAGGGGGTGTATGTTGACTACATTTGTGTGCTACCTGTGCTGGTGTAAAGAAAGGAGGTGCACTTATTAGGTTCTTAGAGCAATTTATTCCTCATAGAGTATACATAATGTGAGAGAAACTCTAATTCATAAAGGACATATTTAGCAAGAACTAGAGCAGAGAACTTTCTATTTACCTAGATCCAATCGTGAAGTTAGTAGTTTGCATTTCCTAAACACTCTTTTGAGTTGTTGTCTTTTTGAAGTATTCACAGATCATCTGTACAATGCAGTCATTCTCTAGAGTAGTTGGTGACTGTCAATTTGTTTCTATTAGACATTTGACTTTCTGTGTTACTATGTATAGGAGGTTTCTGAAACACTTTGTTCAGTGTTTACTCAGAATTCTTCACATAATAGAGCATATGCTTTTGGTCATAATTATGGTTTGCCTTCTTTTAGTCATGCTCAGCCAATTGCCCTGACCAGGCTACTTATCAAAGGGTATTAACTGTTGATCTCTCATATTTCAAAGTGCAGTGGTGGGAAGTAATGATGGGCAGGGCTTGGGTGAACAGAATAGTGAGCAGAAAAGCACAGAGGTGTTTTCTCACATTGATCCTGCCCAGTCCCTATAGCAGACATTGGTTTGACTTCCAGCTCTAACTCTTGCTGGCCCTGAGACTTTTCAGCATGAGGAAGCCCTTCCTTAGCCTTGCTTTTCTTAACTGTAAAGCCCCTTCTTCAATTTCCCTTGAGCCTGAGCTTCTACAAAGAAAGTGTCTGGGTTGGGCTCTGGTTTATTCATGTAAAATGTACTTTCTTCAATTGTGAGTTATAAATAAATAGCCATTTAAAGCAGGCATCTTTTTATTTTCTTTTTGTCTGCTCAGTGAGTGACACTGCGAAGGCCACAGTTGGGTTCCTATCACATGATAGGAACATAGGCACAGATCTTTCTAAGCAAGCCTTAGAGAGGCTGGGGGGACAAAATCTTGAAATGGTACCAGGCATTATCCTTAACAAGACCTCTATATTCTCTGCCCTGAGAACTTATGCTGTGGTTTCTATTGCTGCAGTGCAACACCATGACCAAGAAGCAAGTTGATAAAGAAAAGGTCTATTTGGTTTACACATCCACATTATAGTCTATCACTGAAGGAAGTCAGGACAGGGACTCAAATGGGGAGGAACCTGGAGCCACAAGCTGATGCAGAGGCCATGGCAAAATGCTGCTTACTGGCTTGCTCAATCTGCTTTCTTATAGAAACCAGGACAACCAACCCAAGGGATGTCACAATAGGCTGGGCCCTCTCCATCAATCATCAATAATTCAAGAAAATGCCTTATAGCCTATCTTATGGAGGCATTTTCTAATTAAGAGTCCCTTCTTTCAGATAACTCTACTTATGTCAAGTTGACATAAAACTACCCAGGACAAAAAGATAGTCATCAAAAGTAAAATGTAGTGAATGTTGGGAAGTAAATGAGTGCCAAGGAAAGCAATGGGGACCATCCTTCAGTGGAGAAGTGCAGTGCAGGTCACCTTCTTAAGAACATCATTGAAAGAATTAAGTTTGATCCCAAAGCTGAGAAAATAGTGTAGACACAGACTGCTCGTTCATTTTCTGGCTGCCCAGACTTGAATAATTACACAGAAATGATATTAATTACAACACTGGTTGGCCAATGGTTCATGCATATTTGTAGCTAGCTCTTATATCTTAAATTAACCCATTTCTATACATCTGTGTATTGCCATGAGACTGTGGCTTACCCGGTAAAGTTCTGGGTGTCTGTCTCCTTCTGCAGCTACATGGCATCTCCTTGACTCCACCTACTCTCTCAATATATCTCTATTCAGATTTCCCACCTGGCTTTGCTCTGCTAAGCCATTGGCCAATACAGCTTCCTATGGTTATAAAACATATTCACAGCAAACAAAGGGGACTCTCATATCATCTCCCTTTTTTTGTCTAAATAAAAAGGAAGGTTTTAACTTTAACATAGTAGAATTACATATAACAAAACAGGATTCAAACAAGAATTATAGTTACAGTATTTATATCTAGTTTATCTTTTATCATATCTTTTATGAAAGCTTTAACTATAATTATCTGTCTTCAACTCTTTAAAGACTGCAGAAGGATACATTACCTAAGTAAACAGGAAGTATATTATAAGCCATTTCCAAAACTTTAGAATTGACAGAGACTTCTTGCTGCCTGGACAGTCACCCAAAGTTCTTCTGTAACATTGGGGCATCCATTTTCAGTCTACAGACCTAAAGTGTCTGGCAGACTTTTCCATGAAGCAGGAAATTTGAAGGACTGCTTTACCTATATTGGCAGTTTGTCAGTCACTTTATTCTGTATCCTGCACAATGTCTAGATCCTGCAGAATATCTGGCAGACTCTTCATGAAGCAGAAATCCTGAAGGACTGTCCCATCTTTTAGGAAGTTTAGCAGTCACTTTTCTGTGAGTCCTGCATGTCCAGTCCATACAGCATATCACCAGACAGCCCAGGCAAGAACAGTTTCTTATCCAAATGGCTAGCAAACTCCATATAGAGCTTCTTTGATGCTTATCATCCTCTTGAAGTAATTGGTAATGCCAGAAGCAGACATGTCTCACTGTCAAGAAAAGTCTAAATTCTTAAAACATTTTAAATGTCATATTCTGTAAATCGTTGAAAGGTTTGAAGAATACTTATCCATTTGAAATATATCTCTGTACATCTAGAAAACTAGCTAACATGGCTACAGTTTGACTATTCTAGATGACTATCTATTAATCTGTATTTCTTAACTATACATTACATTTTTAAATGGGCTGCACAAACACAATACCTTAAACAAGAGCAGAAATACATATATACAGTATAACAAAATTAACCTTAAATATATGTATCAGTAGACCAAGATCTATATCAATGCAAAGTATTCATCTTTATATAATATCCTTCTTATTTTTTAAAATTGACTGTGACTATTAATCACTTTTAACCATCCTACTTTAAATGAAAATAAACATTTATAAAAAATCATTTTAGGAATTTGGGCATAGTTTTCTCCAGTCTGCTTCCTGCTGTTTGTTAAGTGAGGTATTTTTAGGGTTCAAAGAAACCTTTCAGGGGGTCTTGTTCCATCAAACCACATTACCCTGGAAGAAATCCACAGGTTCTCATCATCTGTGGAAACAAAAGCAGAACCTCTTTTCCAAAGTAACATATCCTTAGAACCAAATTGAAGTCAAGATACGTTTATGTTGGTTTAACTTAGCAGCTCCCAGAATCAAATGTCTCTCTGCAGTCAAAAATCA
The DNA here is from genome assembly GCA_004026605.1 of Ondatra zibethicus. Taxonomy (NCBI): domain Eukaryota; kingdom Metazoa; phylum Chordata; class Mammalia; order Rodentia; family Cricetidae; genus Ondatra; species Ondatra zibethicus. The sequence continues at coordinate 262,850 of PVIU01000342.1, read as the reverse complement.
AAGAAAAACAAAATAATATACATAATCCAGACTCTCTGTATATATTCCATCTTCATGTGGCTTATTTTTATTTTTTTATTTACTCCTTTACTCTATGACTGTCTGTACTCTTTTGTATTACTTTTACTGTCTCTTTAAAGACTTTGTTTTATTTTTTAACTGTCAATACTCATTTTTCTCTTTCCCAATCCTATGTATATTTATCCAATGCTGTGACTCATTCAGAGGTCTGTTTCATCTGAATCTCTCTTTATTGTGTATCTGTAATCATTTTCTGACCAGGGGACCTTTTTTAAATGCCAAGCAGTTGTGACTAGGACCAACTCCATGGCCTTGCCTGTTTACTTCACTCAGTCCAACATGGCAGAAGTATGTTCACCACCTCTGTGAGTCATTCTCACCGCCCCAGCCCCAGGGATGCAGCAGTTCTATGTCACCATTAAGTAATTTGTAACACACTGCTCATAGACCCCATTTAAGTGCAGGACCTTTTGAAAGAGCCGGAGTTTTCTGCCAGCACAAACCAGGAAGAGTCTCTTAAAGAAGCCACACCTCTGCTAGCTACCAGCAACAGAGCCTATCTGAAAAAATGCGGCTACCAAGAAGCTGTGCTTAACTCTGTTCTTTTGTGTCTAGAATTCTTCCCAAGCTCTCTCAGTTTTTATGGATGTCATTGCCCCACATTGGGTGCCATTTTGTTAACAGAGGCTACTCATTTATTTCCCAGCTGCCCAGACCTGAATAATCACACAGAAACTATATTAATCACAACACTGCTTGGCCAATGGTACATTCATATTTCTAGCTAGTTCTTTTATTTTAAATTAACCCATTTCTATTTATCTGTGTATCACCATGAGACTGTGGCTTACCAGGTAAAGTTCTGGGTGTCTGTCTCCTTCTGCAGCTACATGGCGTCTCATTGACTCCGCCTATTTTCTCTATATATCTCTATTCATATTTCCCACCTTACTTTGCTCTGCTAAGCCATTGGCCAAAACAGCTTCTTTATTAACCAATGGTAATAAAGCATATTCACAGTATATAGTGGGGAATCCCACATCAAAATAGGGTTCAGGAGCAAGAAAGACCAAAGTGAACTTAGATAACGAATTCAAACCATGTGTCATCTGATGGAAAGTTATTTACAAGATGATTCTCTGGAGTGTCATTTAATGACCTTGAATGACATTGTATTTTAAGGAACAGTTGTTTAAAATTTAAGCAATGACTCTGACTACTTTATGGAGTGTAGCTTTGTGATCCCCAGGCTTTTCCATTGACTGTTCTAAATGATGTCAGGTAAGAGACTTGGCCCTTGATGGCTCTTCCTTCACAGTTTGTAGCTTCAAACCAAACAAAAAAGTTTCTGAAACTTCCCATATGCTCAATATTAACTAAATAGGAATAACATGTAAAATGTCACATGGAAGGAATTGGTTCACTGTTTGAAGTTGTTATTTTGGTCAAAGCAAAGATTCATATCCTGTCAAAGTGCTGAGGATCAGGAACTGCTGAGTGCTCAGCTCTAAATGGGACATCTTTTATCACCCACTCAGAGGCCCAGGGAACATTGCTGAAGAGGGGGTGGGAAGAGTGTAAGAACCAGAGGGTGGGGAGGAGTCTTCTATAAAGTGCCATCTTCTAGAAATGGCATGTCTGTTGCAGTCATGAACACAGCAGCTGTGACCACCCGCACAAGACCTGTGTACACACATACACACATACACACACACACACACACACACACACACACACACACACGACATGAAACTAAGTTTGGAAGAAGGCAGGGTCAATAGGAGGCTATAGTGATATAAGGAGGTTATGGGTGGGGGGGATTCTTTTTCCTGATGCCAGTGTTAAGGTAGTGATGATCAGAATGTCAGAATGATCAGAGTTTGGAAGGCACTGGTAGCCAGTTGGGATTGGCAAAGCTGTGGAAACCAGTTGCAACCAGAAAAGTTAGTTGTAAGTGCTAATGCTTGGAACCCAGCCCGAGTTTGACTCATTCAAGCTTGAGGTGTTTTTTTTTTCCCCTGTAAATAAACTGAGCTTCAGAGACACCTTCACACAGTGAAGATGATTTTGTAATTGTTGATTGTTTTCCTCTTGTGTAGAGTATGATAGTACTTTCTGTTTTTGTTAATTGTTACTGTGACAGTATTTCATATTTTTAACCTGAAGCAGTTGGCTTTCTAAAAATACTGGAAACAAATTCATGATGTAATGATATAATCATTCTCACCCACATCCAAAATTGTGGTAGAACTCCATTTTCACTGTGCTATTTATAGTGATGCTTTTTTATGTTAGGATTCATAAATTATCAAAGTGAATCCGTGAGAGGTGTGGTAGACTCTCTCCCTTGAGTCACATACTGGGTTTGCATTCATATTTCTTATGCCTTACTGTTAAAAGTTTTAGACTGTGTTAGTGGATGTGTTTGTGTTCTGCTTGAATATGGATCAACACTAAAGATTAAGACAATGTGTATTAGTGACTTTGACATAGTTGTAACCAAAATACCTGTGAGAATAATTTATAGGAAGAAACCTTACTTTGACAGTTGCTAAGGGTTTATTGTCCTGGGTGCCCCTCCTCACCCTACCCTGCAACTTTTGGTTCCATGTGATTGGACTGATCATTTTGGGGGCAGGGCAGGGCAGGGGGAATCAAGTCTAGAAAAGGGGTGGGAGATTAGGGACCAGGTTATAACCCCCAAAACATGTAACCCTATTCCCAGTGACCTACTTCCCCTACCTAAGCCCCACCCCCTAAAGTCTCCTGCATTAGCGCTGCCAGCTGGAGGCCAGGTGTTATCAAATGAGCCTGTGGGCAGAGTTTCATATTCAGATCATAATAATTTGTAGATACTTATTGCCTTTTGTCACAAGGGAAACAAAAGGGTATAGTTGTCTCTGAGTAGAAATGTAAAGTTCCATTTTAATCCCCTGCAGTTTACTCTGCTCTCGTGTGTAATTTTTGCTTTCATTGTGTTTAGAAGTAGGGTCTGTGTTTGTGCGTGTATGTATTTATGCACATGGAGCATATAACAGAATTTCTATCACTGCCTTTTTTTCTAGATATTCTTATTAATACTAATAAGTGAATAATCAGTGAAAACAAGTTTAATCAACACTCATTAAAATGGATTGTCAATATGTAGCCTAAAACATTAATTTTTTGCTTGTGAAAATTCGAGATTCACTGACAATTAAGTTCCAGTTATTACAGTCTTACCTGTAGACTTAGCAGTGTGTCACTCACCATTGTTAATTATCTTAGCACATATTTTATGTGACACAGTGTCCACACCCTTATCATCCACAGCCTCTGCAGAGAATATAACACATAGCACCAAGGTAATAAAAATATAAGCTCTCAAGCATGAAGCAAAGCCGAAACAAGCCATTTTTACATATAACTTAAGTTTAGGTTCTGTGTAGGTGGTTGATCCCTGACTTAACCTTTAATAAAATTGGATTCAAGGGTATTTATATATAAATAAAAAAATAAAGTTAATTTCATCCTTTGCTTCCTTATGAGAATGCACCCTGTGCTGCGTTATAGTGACATTCTAACTTTCATCTTATTGGCTAAAGCACAGCCCAGCTTCTTCCTGAGATAGTGTTTATGAGGTCAGACATGGAAGAAGTAAGTTTTTGCCATTGGGAACATTATTGAGGTGATTATTGTTCAGATTAAGGGATCATATTCAAGCCTGATGCATTATTCTGTATTTGTTTGGCATTTTATCTCCTCTGATGTTATCTAGTAAATTATTTCCCCCTTTTACATATTTTGGAAATTAAATTTGATAGCATCCCTATGCTAAAGGGTTCTGCCACTGCACACAATTCTAGATTGTACCCTTGAGGCAATGTGGTAGTTAGTACAGGACCATGCTGGAGGCCGCTGATCTAAGATCAAAGTCTGGCCTTAGAGGCAGGCAAGTTCTGGGTTCCGTTAGTCAGCTCTGACCTCTGCCTTCTGCTGGTTCTCAGATCTTTGTTAGAGAGTCGTCTGGGTTCAGTTAGTCAGGTCTGTTGGTTCTCAGATCTTTGTTCGAAAGGAGGACCACTGAGGAAGTAGGTCCACCCTTACTTCCATAAGAAAAGGACATTGAAAACTACAGCACACACACTCAGGGTCTTCAAGGCTGTGAAGTGTGTGTCACATTGGAGTGTGAGTCAGGACATTTCTCTGCACTATTATAGAGGTTTCCATTTGAAAAGTAAATGGGCTAAGATAGAATACACCAGCATCCAGGAGTTCAGACTTCCCCCAGGACACCACAGTCCTGCTATGCTGTATTTATCAGCCACACCCTACTTTGGGAGTCTTCTCTGCCTTGCCTTCCCTCAAACCTATCTCTCCCTTTCCCTGGTAGTGAAAACTCACCTGAGATATTTCCAAGTCCCTTATCTCTGTATGCTGATTTTCATAAGTGAGAATATAATGAAATTGTGTTATTTTAAAGATAGTGTCCTAGTCAACCTACAATTACATGTGATATTCATTCAAAAGCATATATATTATCAGATTACATAAAAGTATATCTCTGTATGTTGTGACTGTTGCATAGGGACTCTTTTGATGAGTGTGACCTGGTAAAAAAATATTCAATATTCTGCTCTGTTAATAAAATTGTGCCATGCTCCTGGAAGTTGTTCATGCATTTAATTGGATCCCCGTTAAGTTCCAACAATACCTTTTATAGAAATAAAAGAAAAATCTTGAAATTCACATGAAATGCCAGTGGCCCAATTGGTGAAAACAGTGCTGAAAAAGAACCAATCTAGGTAACTAACTCTTTATAAATTTAAAACATGTACAAAGTTACAGTAATTAAAATAAAAAAGGAAGGGCTTGGGATGTGGCTCGGGGGCATGACTCTTGCTTAGTGTGAACAAGGCTCTGGGTTCTAGCCCCAGTGCAAAAATCAAATAAAATAAAGGGTGCTATCATAATTTCAGATGTAGACCAGTGGAATAGAGAACCCTAATGTAAATTCTCGTGTATGTGGTCGAATGGGTTTGTTTGTACTAATAGCTCACTAGTTATTCAAATGAATGATTGCACTATGGCATTTCCGTATGCATGGGGGGCATTTCTGTATGCATGGGGGCATGTTTGGATCATCCCCACTCTTCCCACGACCCTCTCTCGTCTTCTTGGCTCTCTCTTTTCCCGCCAGGCACCTTCTCCTCTGAGAGTCCTTCTACTTTTGAGTGGACTTTTTGTTACCCCTCCCCAACACACACACACACACACACACACACACACACACACACACACACACGAGAAAGAATGTGAAGTACTTACTTTTCTGTGTCTGGAATATTTCTTTTAATGAAATAACCTCCAGTCCAATTTCATTCTTTATGGCTGAGTACTACTCCATATATGTATCATCTGTTTATGATGTTTATTGTTTAATCAATTCAGCAGTTGACAGGCTGATTTTATAGTCTTGAATATTGAGTCTAATGCCACAGCAAGCATGGGTGTGCCGGTCTCTCTTTTGTGTAGTGGCTTCGTTTCCTTCAGATGTGTACCCAGTATACATATACTATATGGTAGATTTTTTTTTTTTTTTTTTTTTTTTTTTTTTTTTTTTTTTTTTTTTTTTTTTTTTTTTTTTTTTTTTTTTTTTTTTTTTTTTTTTTTTTAGTTTTTAAAGGAAGCTCCTCCCTGAGGTTTTTCATGATGGCTGCAGTAGTATGTCTTCTCCATGCAGGGTGTGCCTCCTGTTCTCCTTCACACTGTTGAAAGCTATGAACAGGATCCAGCCTCTTTACTCATCACTGAAATGCCAATCAAAACTGCATTGAAAGCTGGACAGTGGTGGTGCACACCTTTAATCCCAGCACTCCAGGAGGCAGAGACAGGTGGATTTCTGTGAGTTCTAGGCCAGTCTGGTCTACAGAGAGAGTTCCAGGACAGGCTCTAAAGCTATAGAGAAACCACATCTCGAAAAACCAAAAAAAAAAAAAAAAACCCAAAATGACAACAAAATCCTGCATTGAAATTCTATCTCACCATAGTCACAGCTCTTGTCAAAAAAAGAAAGGAAGGAAGGAAGGAAAGAAGAAAGGCTGCAAGGCTTCATGAAGGATTTTTTTTTCCAAGATAGAGTTTCTCTGTCCTGGAACTCACTTTGTAGACCAGGCTGACCTTGAACTCACAGAGATCCACTTGCCTCTGCCTCCTGGGTTCTGGGATTAAATGTCTGTGCCACCAAACCTAGCTAGGATTTTTTTTTTTTTAATGAGAATCTCAAGACCATACAATGGAGGAAAGTCAACTCTTTCCAGATACGATGCTGTGAAGATTGTATGTCCACATGCAAAAGTTAGTCAAACTCTTCCCTAACAACACATGCAGACAGAAAAATGGGTCAAAGGTCAAAATGAAGCCCTGTGGCTTGGGTAGGGTTTCTATTGCTGCAATGACACACCATGACCAAAACAACTGGGGGAAGAAAGGGTTTATTCAGCTTACTCTTCCACATCAGAGTTCATCATTAAAGGAAGTCAGGACAGGAACTCAAGCAGGACATGAATCTAAAGGCACGAGCTGATGATGAGACTGTGAAGGGGTGCTGGCTTACTGGCGTGTTCAACGTGGCTTGCTCAGCCTGCTTTTTCCCAGAACCCAGAACCACCTGCTCAGGGATGGCACTGCCCATATGGGCTGGGTCTTCCCACATCAGTTACTAATTAAGAAAAATTCTCTGCAGGCTTGCGTATAGCCCAATGTTGTGGAGGCATTTTCTGAATTGAAGTTCCCTCCTCTCTGCTGGCTTTAGCTTGTGTCGAGGTGACATAAAACTCGACAGGGCAATCTACAAGTAACAATAAAACTCTCTGGTGAAAACATAAGGCAAAAGACGCATGATATTAGCTTTGGTGGCTTTTGGATATGATTCCAAAGACATAGGCAGCCAAAGAGGAAATAGGAAAGTTGAACTCTATGGTGGGGCGAATGTATGTCAAAGGACAGACAGAATCGTTAAGAGTAGCAGAGCCTGCTGCCATCCCAGTATTAAGCGGCTGAGGCAGGAGGATCACTTAAACTGAGGAGTTCCAGAGTGGCCTGAGAAACAAGGCAAAACTCTGAGGAAAGAGAAAACAGTGAAAAGGTGCCCTGCAGAATATGAGAAAATACTTGTAACTGATATATCCCCAAATACCTAAGTTTTCGATTTAAGAATTGTTTGCATTCTCCCGGGACAACTAGACATAGCTTAATGCCTAAGACTTGGTTAATAAATAATGAAACATTCATAGATGGCGCAATATGGAGTCACAGGATTTAAAATGTTTCATCATTAAGGAAAAAGATCTATTTATTTAAGTTAGATGGGTGTGGTGAAGATGGATTGATGACAGCTGTATCAATTCAATTAAAAGGGGTAATGCAGCAACTTATTATTAAATATAAATTTTGTTATTAGTTTATATTTCTTTAATAAATGACTTCTAACTGGGTTTCCACATTACCAGAGACTTCTTCAGGATTGGAATTTCTGGATTCTCAAAAGGTTGGAAGGAAGCCTTCAGTAGCCCCACAAGCAAGGGAATTTGATGGGATGGAGGGTCACAGTGATTAAGACAAGACATGGCCAGTGTTCTTGGGGAGTCCACTCAATAAGATGAAACAAACCACTCTTGACTAGCAGTCTCTCAGTCTTCAAAGAAACAAACTACAATCATTGTTTCTAAAACTGCATTATATCCTCACTTTATTTTGAGATAAGCTCTTGATATCTAACCTAGGTGGACCTGGAACTCCCTTTGTTGCCCAAGAAAGGTCTTCTTGCCTCTGCCTCCTGGGTGTTCAGATTGCAGACACACACCACCTTATCCCTATTCTTGATTACCAATCTTTTATGTGCAGGACCCTACCCTCAGAAGAATGACAGTTTTCCAAGTTTACTTGTCAATTCCTCAAGGGAACTCAAAGAATTAGAAAAAGTTTGTCAAATGCACATGGTAGATTTTACTTAAAATCATAGTGGAATTGTGTTTCATAATCCTATGATGCTTTCCATTCCATAGAGCCAGTTCATTGGGCATCCTTGACACCATCCACAGTGCTATCCATTGATTACTCTCACTTGGCAGACAGGGAGACCGAAGCTCCACAGAGCACAGGGTTTGCCCAGTCTCCTGGTCGCTAAGTCAGTGAATGGTATGTGTTAAACAGAATCTGGGATCATGGAGCTTTTTTTTTTCTATAAGATCTGACATTACATGAACAATACAAGAGGAATCTAGTAAGCAAAAATTGTATTGCCTCCCATGTTTAGACGAGTGATAGGAAGGTCCTAAACAAATGCCAGGTTAGAACATGAATTATTTATTAGTGGCCATTTCCACTTGCAAAATGAAGCCGCTGTGGTGGTGTGTGTTGGGGATGCTCACTGTTTTGTTGCTAGGTGGTCATATCTACAAGTGAGCAAGAGCTACTACTCCTGTCCCATATTACTCTGGGCCACGGTTTTAAAATGGTCAAGAAGAACGTGAGATGGAAACAATGCAAAATGTAATTTTTCTTTATTGGGAAAGGCTTCTGGACCTATTTGCTCCTGCATTCACATACATCAGGAGCTGCTTTCGTTGGATCCATTTGGCGGGAAGGTGGGGGGGCGGGGGTTTCTTCTTTTTGTTTTATAATCTTTTAAAATTTAAATTATACCTTTCCCTGGACTAGCTGGGAAGAATAACCATTTATCTTAGCATGCATAATAAAGCATTTATGGATTGCATGCCTGAAATAAACAGAATACCTATTTTCAAAACAGGTTGCCCCTGCCCAAGAAAGGCTCACCCGACAATTGGCAGAATGATGGTGTGGCCTTGTATTCCCTGCAGAATAAATTTGAGAGCTGTCAGGAGACATCCTGCCTTCCTTTGATTGTGCTGATGATACACAGAAAGAGAGGCAACCTCAGACCCAGATTCTGAAGCCTTTTAGAACCTGAGAGACCGTCCTCTGTAAGAGACTGAGTGGGCCACTACGGTGGTCACAGTGACGGGAAGATGCCCTCTCAAATCTGAGGCTCCTCTTTGTAGCAGTTACCATGCACTACAGATTTTGAATTTGTTTTTGACAAAAATGCTTCCAAGGTCCTTTCATCTCTTCATCTTTAATCTTTTTTAAATTATGAAAATTAGCCACACTTACTATAACATTACGTTCTTGAAAGGGATAATATGTTATCCCCTTTTTTTGCTGGTTCACATCTCTGTCTCACCTTAATTTTTCCTGTTTGAGGAAATGAACATTAATACTTGTGATCTAGCCCTTTCTTCTTTTTATTTTACACGTAAAATTTAATTATATGCATATCATGAGATTATTTTTCTTTTGCCTTTTGTTTAAAAAATGATCATAAGACTACCAGTACTTTTACAAAAATGAAACATGGCCCTCTTTCCATGCCAATGCATACAGATGTCTATTTTAATTGCTAATCACATTTACAATATCACTGTTGTCTCATCACCTCATAGTGAGCATTCTAGTCCCTCAGATTATTATTACAAGTATCTTCTGTTGCAGCATGGCTATCATCTTATAAGCTTTTATTATTTTTCATTTAGTGAAAAAGAACTGAAGACAGAGGGACTTTGCATAGTCAGCCAGCTATAATCACACATTTCTATAATTGCCAGGGTTGCACATTGGAATGAAAATTTTAGAGATTTATATGTATAGTCTGTATATGGGACAACTATAAACACACCTTTTATGTTGTGTTGTCATTGTTTGTCATTAGATTCCTTGTGGGAATTCGCTGCCGAGCAGGGGAGGGGATACTTTCCAGCTACCATGCTATCTTGTCTGAGCTCTTTCATGAGCATCAGTTACCTGGGCTTGGGCAAACTTGGGACCTGAATGATGGAATCCCTAGTCAGCTGTGGTTTTCTAGTTTAGCCTTGTTAGACCATGGTCTTAGATTTTTATGAGTGAGGGAGAACCTGACTTTCAGAGTACATTAATTTAAATGCTCTCTGTGGCATCATTGTGAAATTGGGGAGGGAGGAACTGCCATTTTGATGACGTGAAAAATTTACCCAGCTCTCCCGCCTTGCCCTGCTTGCAATGTGATAAACGGTGCTCCTGGCCACATGTGTCAAGATCTTGAGTTCTCGGGAAGAATTTTCACAGTGTGATTACGGGAAACAACCAATTTCCATAAGTGAAAATGAGCATGCTTATTAATGGGGCCTTGGTTGCCTATTGCATTCAATCACGTTTATAACCAGCAAGGCGAATGATTGTATTGCATGATTTAGAGTTTACACAATTACCACTGCACAGCCAAGCTGGCTGTACTAGGGTCTGGGAAAGAAGCATATGTGGTCCTTTTACAGGTAATAAAATGGAAAATCCAATTTGCAATTGCAGAATAAGCCTCTGAGTGATAGATGATCTTCATAGCAGCATCGGTCAGAGGGTCACCGCTAATCAAGGTGCTGCCAGGCTCCCCCAGTGGCCCGCTCCTCCCGACTGAGGAGCGAGCACAGTGAGTTTGTGTCTGCAAGCCAGCCAGCGTGTCTGTAGATGCACCACTTTGGAGCCTATTAGATCCTCTTTGTCACAGTGCTTAATCCTGCTGCCTGGTCCTTGTTAGAACACCACCAGGGCACCGCTCAGCCTTCTAATAAAGGGGCCGGGGGAGGGCTCCTTGCTGGATGCACTGAAGCGTGCGGTGTGAGGGCGATTGCAGGCTGACTGACAGCGGGATGAGATGCTGCCTGCCTGTTATTACTTAAAAGGGAACACACCCCAGACAGCTGACAGACAAGCTTCACCAAGGTGATGGGAACTTGTTGCTAGGCCAATATGAGACAGATGTCATCTTTTCTCACAGCATAATGGCCCATCTTCACTCTAATTATATTAGCCTTCTTCTGAAATTGCTGCATGCCAGGCCGGTACAGAGTGAGGTAAGAGAACCCAGAGACAGATAGCTCCCTGGACGGATTGCAGCTGCACAGAAGCAGGGATTGTGTTAACTACCAGTGACGTTAAGTTGAAAAGCAAAAGATGCTCATCCCATCATGCCCGGCTCCCATGAAAATTCTGGGGAGATGCTGCTCTTTTATAATCACCTGTAATTTCCATCCTGGTCCCAGGTAATTGATTCCTCCTTCAAGGTTTGTTGTGGACCATCCATGTGGTCTTCACCGTCCTTTCATCAAACAGGAAGCTGATGTTTTGTTTTTCTCTTCAGTGAACTTGAACCATTCTCTTCTCTCAGACATGCCTCCCCCTCAGTTCGTCTTGGGTTGTGAAGGCCCCTGCATATTTGCTTCAGCAGCACTGGTACTAAAATCAGCTAAAGATAAAGGGATAGGGTAACTCCGTTCTCCCTCTCCACCCCAGAGCACAGAGAGCAAAACAGCAGAATGGATTCAAAGTGATGGAAATGGCGATGCTGATGAATAATATCCCATGGTCCTCTCTGCTTCCCCTCACTCTCACACATCGGGTTCTGACTCCTTTTCCCTGAAGGGAGCATGTCCAGCTTACAGTCAGCATCTCCTCTGTGCTCCAGTTAGCAGCAGTCATTAGCAATCCTCCGTGCCTCTCTCGTCTGCACTGACAGCACTGAATAGAGACATCACCAGGGACTGACAGATCTCCAGGGGGCTGCAGGCTTAGACAGAAGGGTATGGCTGACCTTTCCTGACATTATTCCCTTAGGTTTGCCTTCCAAGTGTGGCAGCGAGGGAGCATAGGATCTTTGTGCATTAGTTTCAGAAGCTTGCCATTAAAGACTGCAGGGTTTGTAAGACGCTGTCAAGTAGTTAACCAGGGGCTATGCCCATGCTTTAATGTCTTGGTAGTTGGTTGGCAGTAGACCGTAGATTCTTTTTTCCTGCAGAAATGTGAAGCTGGATCTTAAGTTCAAGGACGCTACATTGAAAATTTGTTTGTATCATACTTAATTACTTTTTGAGACAGAGTCTGTATAGGCCAGGCTAGCCTAGAACTCATACCATCCTGTCTCAGTTTCTTTCCCTAGCATTATCGATATGAACCATCATGCCTACTTGTCCTTGTGTTTTCAGGTTACTGGGACAAGCCTTAGAACGCAGCAGAAGGAGGCTCGTGATATAGTCCAGAAAAAGAAGCCAGCTTCCTTTCCTAACTGTCTGTGTCAATCAAATTTGAACTTTGAATGACTGATGCTGGTCCATGGATCTTCCCCAGTCTCTTACACTGACCCAAAACCCTGAAAATACAGCACAGTCAGAAATCCTTTTTGCCTCAACACAGCTTGCCTTTGGAAGTCCCTGCTCCTCTTTGTGAAGTGATGAAAACCTCATATTCCTGTGGTCCCTGTCTAAACCACACACTCGGAGGAAGCCATTGCTGTAGCCTTAGTTGATGGTATTGGATGAATGATGCAAATGCCCTGGATGCTTGGTCTGCAGAACAGAACCGTACCAAGTGAAATTCAGCTGTACTTCTATGCAGGGTAACCAGCATTAGGGTCAGAAATGGAAGAGAGTTCCCACAGAATTCCCTCTGACTGGGGGAATCCCTTTTGTTTAGAAGTCAGTTCGTGTCCTAATTCCATCAATCTGGAGTATTTACCACCTTGTCTCCTCCACCTCTACGTTGGAATACAGGTGCTTTCCCAGTGATCTTTTTTTGTTTCATTGCTGACTTGAGGCTAAGTGAGTAGGAAGAACTTAGATGCAGGAAGATGACAATATGTCAGCTTCAGTGACACCCCAGGTAGGTGTGTTAGAGGGGTTTGTTCACCTCAGATTATTACTGAATTGTTACTGTAGTGACTAGTACCTAGTACAAGGGTCCTTGCTTATGTGGTTGTACATCCTAAGGACAGGGTGTAGAGTGTATATTGTTCATGAAAGATACAACATATAAGGAATATGGACTTACCTTTTGAAATTTTTATCACCATCCTCTTTAGGATAAGGGGACTCTGAAAAAAAAGCATTAGTGACAGAGTGGTATGGAAGAGATGACTTAGGAATTTAAAACCTAGATCATAAGAAGAAACCAGAGCTACAGAAAAATGCAAATGAGAGATTAGTCTCCCTCTTAGAAACCCAAAAGCACTCCCTCTCCCAAAGTACACAAAATGGCCACCAAGGTGAGTGGCCCCTTGCCAACAGCATCAAGCTCTGCTCGGCTCCTCAACTGAGCAGCGTATTTGCACCCTTTGAACTTCCACTCATCCTGGAAGCTCCCAAACTCATGATTTGGAGAATCAAGCTCATTAATTTTCCGAGTGATAGAATAGCTGTCTAATGTTTAATCATTAAGATGAGGAAATTGATAGTATTGATAATCTTCAAGAGCAATGTATCTGCTTATTTTTGCACTTTATATCAATAAAATCAGTTTCTTTCGAAAGATGTGATGAATTACTTCTCTAATATTTAGTAATATGTCTTCTTTAAAAGTTATTTGTAGGCTTGTAGAAGTTTATTTTTATTTTTGAGATTATAATTTAATTATAATGTTTCTCCCTTCCCTTTCCTACTTCCAAATCCTCCCACACACCCCTCATCCTTTAATATCATGACCTCTTTTTTCATTAATATTTTTCTTTCTCTGTTTTTTTCAATTTTTATAACAAAAAGGAAAGAATCAAAGTATCTATCCTTTGTTTTAAGAAGAAACAAGTATAACCACTTTGTAGCAAAAATTTTGGAGCTGGGGAGATGGCATAGTCAGTGAAGTACCTGCCCTGTAGGCATGAGAATCTCAACTCAAATTCCTAACACTGTGTGAAAAGCTAGGCATGGGCATAATGGTGCATTCTTATAATCCTGACACTGGGAGAGACAGGAGGATCATAGGGGCTTGCTGGCCAGTCGATTTCAGTAACCTCCAGGTTCATTGAGAGGTACTCTGAAAAGTAAGGTGGAAAGTGAGGAAAACACCCAACATTTGTTCTTAGCCTACACGCATGTGCTTACACTCATGTGGGCACATAGACATACACACCACACACACACACACACACACACACACACACACACACACACACACACATGCATACGCTACATATCACAAAGAAAATAATTTTTTATTGCTTATTCCTTCATTCCCAGAGCTCAGATGAACTGGAAAATTATTTGTGTTGGTCTACTTGCATCTCAAGAATATATTTTTATTGTCCTTGCCATCAATTCTGAGAAAATGCCAGTAATGCTTCAGAACAGGACAACATGTCACTTGCTGTGTCTTGAAAAGGGTAATTGCTGAAAGTCTCTGTTCAAACAGCCAGCCATTGGCTCTTACCTCTACCTCAGTCCAAAATGGCAATCCTACCTTCAGGAATCTCAGAATGAGACTGTGAATGAGAGCTGTTTCTTCCTGTTTTATAATCCTTTCTAGTGCTGGGATTAAGGGCATGTACCACTACCGCCTGGTTTCTATGGCAAGCTAGTGTGTCTACTGGGATTAAAAGTGTGTGTCATTGCAACCTGGTCTATAAGGCTGGCCAGTGTGACTGTTTTACTTATCTGATCCTCAGGCAAGCTTTATTTATTAAAATACAAATGAAATGCCACTACACACTAGCATCACCAGGAGGTTTCAATGTTATCTCTTCTCTCAATCTTTTCTTTTAGAGAATAACTTCTTTTTTAGTTATATACATGGGTGGGTATGTGCTTGGGTGGGTATGTCCATGGGTGAATCAGTCCATGGCTATGAATACAAGGTACCCTTGGAAGGCAGAGGTGCTGCATTGCCCTGGAACTGGAGTTAAAGGAGATTGTGAGCCATTTTATGTGGGTGTGGGGAACCAAACCTGGGCCCTGTGCAAGAGCAGTGTACTGTCCTAACTGCTGAGCCGTCTCTCCAGTCCCTCTTTCAGTCCTGAATAAGACTTTTAATCTTTATAGAAAAACCTAGAAAAATAAGACATGCTGTACTGGACAAAGCATCTTCTTAAGTTGGTGCTTGTGAACCTTTTTGTTTCTTCTCTTCCCCTCCCCTCTTCTCCCTCCCTCCTTCCTTCCTTCCTTCCTTCCTTCCTTCCTTCCTTCCTTCCTCCCTCCCTCCCTCTCTCCTCCCTCCCTCTCTCCCTCCATTTGGTATCAGTTTCTTGAATCAGGGTATCATCATCAACACTGCTTATGTGTACCAGTAAGATTTGGGCTAAGAGCTTGAAAGCTAAGTAAAAATGACTTAGCGTACATAAGGACTTCTTAATGCTTACCCTGTTGGATGACAGAACCTTCAGCTTCCCTTTCCTTCTCTCCATCTTTCCAGGCAACTTGGATCTAACTGGTCAGAAGCAGGTCTTCAAAGCAGAGAACAACCCCTGGGTCACCCCAATTGCTGATCAGTTCCAGCTTGGTGTTTCCCATGTTTTCGAATATATCCGTTCTGAGACCTACAAGTAGTAAGTAAACTCTGCTTTTCTTAAACATTAAACGGATTTTTAAATTAATTTTTTAAGTATTTAAATGTGTTTAAAAAAAACATCTTGGCATTTTTTTTTTCTATTTGTTGGTAATGAGCACATAGCATTGCTAAATGTTTTACTGAAAACTTCAGGTGGTAATTATCTTTGATAGATGTATAGTATTTAGGTATTGTAGGAGGGGCTTCCCATGGCCCCCCTTAACCTTAAGGGGCAACTTGAGATATGGTGTAGCCATGACCTAAAGCTGGCTGGTTCTTCTTTCTCTTCCCTCCTTGTCTTCTGTCTGTCCTGTTTTCTTGTCCTGTCTGTCAAGTAAATTTTTACTTGACATGTAAATTTTTACTGACATTTTTGCCAGTTCTGTTTAGAGAATTTTTAAGGTATTAAATTGGTTAAATATCCATGGTACTCCAGAAACTTAACCAGACATGTTAATATCAGAGCACCCTTTACTGTTCCGTGTAGGAGAGTTACACGTGTTGCAAGAAACCTTGTTAAGCCTTTATTTATAAAATCTGTAGAGAATACCAGGCCAGCCTATTCCATTGGTCAGAAGGTTTTCCTCTAGTGGGATAACGAGATCCGGTGGAAACAGGACAGACAGAAGATACCTAATATTCTAAATACCTAAATATTCCCACTTCTCTCTTCCTCGTGTTTCAGGGTTCAAGGGTATCCTACCTCCCTCCTGCTAGTGCTGTCTTCTGTCATTTTTCAATCTCCCCCTAGCTCCTACTCCCTAAGATGTTCGTTTATTTCAATGCTTACCTGATTCCTAGTGCAGAAGGCTAGTGTAGTTTTAACCATCTTCAGGGAGACTTGAGAAAAATCCAGTTGTATTTTAATCTGCTTCTATTTTCAGCTCCAATTTAGCATCCTGACTGCTAGAGCAAAGCAAGAATATCAATAAATGATGTGCTTCCTCAAGAGTCTCTTGGTTTCTTTTTGAGAATAGAAAGAGTCCTACCCCCACTCCCAACTGAAAACAGTTTGCATCAAGTCTGTACTGGGCCAGTGGATCTGGATCAGGTGACAGGACAGAGCCTGTCTCTGTAAATGGCCAGCTGTCATTCTGCAGTCTTCCAGCAGGGGTGCTGTAGAGAAGACTATGCTTAGTAGAAAACTAAATACTCTGAAGCTCTGGGAATGTAGCTCAGTGGCAGAAAGGTACAGGAAGGCAGAATTTACATAGAAGCTGACAAAATGGCAGCACTTCCTTGTAGGTAAAGCAACTACAGCATGCTTTTTAGATAATACTGAGACATTCATGAGGCAAGCCCTCAGAATAATGTACATGTACAGTTCATTATTGTGTATGGACTGAATAGGTATGTACAGTGATTATAGATGCCAGATTTTCAAAAATGCAAATATAGCTCAGCCTTAGAAGTTGTTTAGTTAATGAAAATGTGTGAAAATATAATTGCAATGTAACAGATTATTTTGTGCTTCTTGGTAATTATTGCCATCATGGTTTTTTTTTTTGTTCCTTCCTCACAGCTGATAATTTTCTGTTAGCAAATGCAAGGCTATGGAACTTCTTATATGTGGTAATATGCAGAAAAGTGCTCAGACCAGCCTCTATTAATTCAGAAGTAGAGGAAGCATTGCTTTTTATTCTGATTAACAACTTTTGATTTAGCCTAAATTAATTTATAATTTACAGAAGATTAGAATTCATTGTGTATGAAAGTGCTACTAAGTTGAATTTCATTTATAAAGATTAATTTGTGAGTTCCTGGGGTTTATGGTACCTCAGAGTCATTATTAGGCAATTAATCACCATTATACATCTTATCAATGGATTCAATTGATTTAATCCTAGTTAGGATTCTGAACGAAGAAGGGTTATATTGTTTACTTAGTTCATTGGTAGTTATTTGAAGATAAATACATGATGATTTTAATCAGTAACATATATGTGTGTGTATGTACATACCTATATATGTATGTGTGTTTACCTGTGTGTTCGGGGGTAGTGCACAGGTACTACAGTGTGTGTGTGTCTGTCTGTCTTGTGTGTATGTGTTTACCTGCGTGTTCGGGGATAGTGCACAGGCACTACAGTGTGTGTGTGTGTGTGTGTGTGTCTGTCTGTCTGTCTGTCTGGTGTGTGTGTGTTTACCTGCGTGTTCGGGGATAGTGCACAGGCACTACAGTGTGTGTGTGTGTGTGTGTGTGTGTGTGTGTGTGTGTGTCTGTGTGTCTGTCTGTCTGTCTGTCTGGTGTGTGTGTGTTTACCTGCGTGTTCGGGGGCAGCGCACATGGGTGTCAAGGATGACTTTGGATGTCAGCTCTTGCTTTCCACCTTGTCTAAGATGGGATCTTAGTGCTGTGCATGCCAGACAAAGCTACCTGCGAGCTTAGCAATTCTCCTTTTCTACCCCTTATGTCACCATAGGAGCGCTAGTGAGCGCTGTGGTGTCTGGGTCCGGTTTTACGTGAGTTTTGAGGAACTGACGCACTTGTATGGCAGGCACCTTGCCTATTGAACACTCTCCTCAGCCCTGTTGTTTATATTCTCACCTCCATTATTAGCATCCTCACCTTGAGGGTTTGTGTAATGAAGCAGTTTGTGTATTATAAACCTATCTTTTCTGTTAGATTAACTGTGGCAAAGTGGATCACCTTCCGTAGAGTTAAATCAACATTGGGAAGTGTAAGGAAGCTTACAAAGACCTTGTCTCCTTTTTAGGGGACCACCCACTACTCTGTTCAGTGCTGAAGGGCAGGGTGCACTGTGTCCTCTTCCCCACTCCTTGGGACAGAAGTGAATGTTGACGGGTTTTTTTTTCAGCTTTTTAAACCATATTCTCTTATCATAACTAGCATCATTTATAAGATACACTGGGCCAAAATATGGATCATTAGACATTTAAGATGCAGAGTCAGGGCTTAGTCATAAAGCACTTGCTTGTCCAGCACTGTTCTCCCCAACTCATCCTCACATGTTAACATACAGGGTTCTTTGCAGCCTGGGAGTCTCTGCAAGGGCATGGACAGACAGACGCACCCTCGTGGTAATTAGCACCCGGCTCCATTCCTTTACTGCCAAAGCAGCATTGCATAGTGTCCTTCTATCAAAAACAATAGTATTCTAATTCTAAAAGTCTAAAACCACTTTTCCAAGTTTGACAAGAGACCATGTGGCTATTTATTCATGGCTCTCATTACCTTTTACTTGCAAGTTTCATGTCCAGTGTCTAAGTCTTAGGTTCTCAAAGAACCTAAAGTTTTATAGTTTCTTTTGTGGGGGGGGTAGGGGTACATGTTCATGTGTGTGCACACTTGTATGTGAATATGTGCACATGTGTATGCAGGCTAGAGGCAAATTCTGGGTGTCATTCTTTAGGAATGCTGTCCACTGAGACACGGTCTGTTACTGGCCTGGAGCTTGTCAAGATGGACAGGCCGCCTGGCCACCGAGTCCCAGGGCATCACTGTTTCTGCTTCCCCAGCACTGAGATTACAAACCTAAACGGCTCTTCTGTATGAGGCTGGGAATCTACCCCAGCCTCATGATCGCCAGAAAGCACTCTGCCAACTATCATTTTTCCCCAGCCATCCTTATAATTTCTAGTAATTACTGCTTTGTTTATCTCTTTTACTTTAGCTGGTATATCCTATCTCCTATTAAAAATACTTAATGTGCATACATATATGCACTTATATTAATATATGGCCACATATTAAAGGTACATGTACACCTATGAAAACACAGTTTGATTTCGGCATTTGAAATTTTGAAATTTGAGGTTAAATTCCTCCCCCCTTTTCCCCCTATCCAATTCATCTTTTACCTAGGTGGAAGCAGGAAAGGATTAGGGAACATTCCAGAAAGTTTTCTTTTCATGCTGGTGATTGAAAAATTTCCCCATCGCCTTTGGCACTTTTAAGCACATCCTCAAGATGGCCTGGTTATAGGGATGTGACAAGTGCAAGGCTGGCTCATCTGGTTTACAGGCTCTTACAGACTACAGGAAGAAACGTGGATACTCGAAATGGACAGAGAATTGGTGATTGGGCAGAAATGAAACCCTAGGGTCTTGGAGATGATTTCACTTGATACAAAGAGGAGCTTAGTCAGTGAAGCAGGAAGAAGAGCAATAGGTGTTGGCAGCTAGGATGTTAATTTGTTTTTTTTTTTCCCATAGTGTGTGTGTGTTTACAACATACATGTAGAGATCAGAGGACAATTGTAAGGAATGGGTCCCCTCCTATTGTAGGTCCCCAGGAGTTTAATTCCGGTTATCAGACCTGTGTACAGGCACCTCTACCCAGTGATCCATCTTATGAGCCATCTCGCCAGTCCTGCCATATGGCTCTTCAGAGATGTTCTGCAGGATACACTCTGGGTGTTCATTGGTCGTAGCCATTTCTCAGGTGGAGACTGCTCTGTGTTCACCTGTCTTCTTGCTTCAAGGGGAAGATACTGACTGTTGTCATTGTGTTGCTCATTATGTCTTGTTCCACTGTTAATGTAAAATAAGTGGCTGAGCCTGGAGTTAGGGAACACATTTAAACCCAGTAGCATTTTCATTCTGTTGTTAAGGCGCACACCACCTTTTAACTCTTTTGGGGATGGTACCTATTCACCTATTTATTTCTATCTGACGTCTCTGATGTCTGTAGAAATTTGATGGACCCATCACTGCTTGTTACCTTTCCAGAGGTAGATTTTTTTTTCCTGCTGAAGGAGCAGCCGGGTTGAAGTCTGAGCCTTGACAAGATCTACTGTGAAAGGGAGTAGCTCGTACTTCCCACATTTTCATCTAGGCGTGCACACAGCGACTGCAGCCATTTTAAAAGCTGACAAGTTCACTCTTGTCAACAAGTTAACAAAAGGAGACATTTGACAAATGCTGGGCTGAAGACGCGTTAGTTGAAAGAGGCCTTTGGAACATTGGCGTCCCCGTGAAGGGTGCAATTTGCAGAGTGTGGCAAGCCCACATTCTCATTCTCAACCTGACTTGACACAAAAGATGCTTCTTCCTCATTCTTACACCCTGTGGCTTGCTTTTCTCCCTGGGGAAATATGCCCCTCAGGGGATTCTCCTTTCACGGGAGTTAATGGAAACAGTGCTTGAGGGCAGGTGGGCAGTTATGGAAAACCACCAAGCATTTATTTCTCTTCACTGGGGAATCCAGCAAAATCAGCCATCTTTTTTGATTTATGAGAACTAGTTATTTTATCTGCATGTAGAATTAAAACAAAGTTACCTTTCCTTCTGCACTGTGGGCAAACCTGTCCCAGGATATAATGGACATAAATAGGCTTTATTAATCAACTAACACATTGTCTAATAGCTGCTGAGTCAGCAGCCTAGAAGTTCTTTAAGTCACCAGTGCACCTGGAAGCCAGTCTATGTACCCTTACCAGTGCATCTGGTACCCAGTCTGTGGGCCCTTACCAGTGCATCTGGAACCCAGAATGTGGGCTCTCTCACTCTTAGACAACCATGTGAAGCAGGGAATCATATCTAATGAAAACTCTGAAAGCCTTTTAGATTTTTCTAAGGAATTGTAAATGGATACACAAAGCTAGCAGATGGGTTTATGAATATCTTCAGAAAGACCAAGGAGAGAGTTGAACCATCAGGACCTTTTGGTTCCCTCTGTGAATTTTACATACTGCTTGGTAAACAGTATACAGAACATTGCAGACCTTTTCGTTTTAATTATTGTATCTGAAAATAATTCAAATTAAGCCACCTGAAAACAATACTTCTGTACAGTAGATGTGAACAGTAAGGACCAAAGCTTTCCTTAAAGCTTTTGATATAGTTATTGTTTTTAATCTTAAAAGTTGACTATATTCTACTCCCAGTCATTTATATTTTCTTTATATTTGCTACATATGTATAGTTGGCTTCCTGTTTTAATTTAATAAATGTATCAATATAATAAATAAATTATATTTCCCTGATAATATACGATGAAGTTCAAACTTTTGGCCCCTCTGGTCCATTTTGTCTGCACATGTCTTTAACAAGGATCAGTATAGCCAGCCAGTGGTGGCACACACCTTCGATCCCAGCACTCTGGAGGCAGAGTCTGGTAGATCTCTGTTCTTCCAGAGTCAGCCTGGTCTATAGTGCCAGTTTCAGGACAACCAGGATTACACAATGAAACCATGTCTCAAAAACCAAAACCAAACAAACAAAACAACAAGGGTTGCTACAAAGTATCAAATGAAAAAGCGAAAGCATTGAAAGAGAGTGTCACATCTCTTTACTTTGTGAAGGTACAGCAACAAAACCACGAGGACTCTTAGGTGGAGTTGGGAGGCTGTCTGTCAAATCTCAGACAAGTCACAACTGACTCTTTGCCGAGGCTGCAGAGGTGACTTCCATACATGTTGACCTTTGAGACATTTTTAAACCTTGCTGACCTTCTGCACGAGACCCATTCCCTCAAATTGCGCCGAGCCTGAGACTTCACTTCCACCCCTTCTTTCAAAAGGGTGTGCCTTCTACAAGCACCAACCACAACCCTTCACTAACAAGTGATGCAGTCCTTAGGTGTGTTTGGGATTGACTTGTAGACAATACAGACAGGTACAAATTAAATCCTCTTCGGTGACTCAGAACTCAGTGTTCAGTATGGATTTGGGTACATTATAATAAGGTGCATGTCCGCTTTCCATAGGTGAGCAGCTCTGATCTGCCACACTCTGTCCTCTGTGATGTTCTTCTGTGCTATGAACCCACAATGATAGGGACAAGCAGTGTGGACTTAGCCCCTTGAAACTGTGAACCAAAATAAATCTTTTCTTCAAGTTGATTTTCTCAGACATTGTGTCACAGTGATGGAGAGATAACAGCTATACAGGCAAACCTCAGCTGCAGATCCGCTCTGAACGTTCAGTAGCCAGCTTCCAAGATGGCCCCCAGTTTTAAGATTCCCACTTGGTGTCCGCATCTTGGTACATTGTACCATTGTATGTCTCTCATAAATGAATAAAGTAGAATAGTTTATCTCTGCCAGAGAGAAAAACAGAAGAAATATAATAAGACCTCAGAGAATTAAGGATCATGATGACATTGGTAATTGTGAGGGTTGGTTCCACGAACAAAGACTCAGTCATTTGCAAGTATAAAAGCATGACATCATCACCATTACCATCTTTCTTGAGCTTTAATAGCCTCCATGTTGTAAAACTTCCAAGGACATTTCCAAGATTACTTGTAGAGCTGGAGTGATGACTCAGCAATTAAGAGCCCTCTCTCAGGGTACCTGGATTCAGTTCCCAGAATTTATAGAGTGTCATCCAATAGCCTGTAATTCAAGGTCCATGGGATCATATGGTCTCTTTTGGTCTCTGCAGGCTCCTGGACATATGAGCACATGAACTCACAAAATCAAACACGAGAGAGAGAGAGAGAGAGAGAGAGAGAGAGAGAGATCTTTTAAAAAAATTGAAGCTATTTGCTTGAGTGACGATCCTATTTCTCTCTAAATAAATGTAACTCTCTTAAAGCTTGACTAGGTTGGTTTTGTTAAAGTGACGTCTTTAAATCATAAAATCCCATAGCTTTCATTTTTCCCCATATAGCAAATGGACTGTGAGCACAGCGTTTAAGAATTTCCATGTAATACTGACTGTCAATCTTTGATTTAGTTGCTCAGCTCTTTCTCTGTCTGGTCATAGTTGTTAGTTGTCCTAGTAAAGCCATGCCTCCCTTTGAGGGTAACAGGAGATACATAGACTGTTGGAGGAAGAATGTGAAATATTTTTTTCTGTCTTCCATTTTTTTTGGAAAATCACTTAATAAGTTTTGCATTGAAGGATTTTTTTCCTTTTTGCTTTGTGTCTTAGAATTATTAAATTTCACACATAACTAATATTTTTATTTGGACATATTCATACTTTATTCTATAAACAGTTTTTCTTTTATTCTTTTAAACGTGCTTATGAAGATATGTTTTCTCTACTCTTGTGTTAAATAATTCAATTTTTATAAAGAAAGGTGCTTTCCATTTGACATTTCCCATGCCCTGATACTCTGCGAGTTACACTCGATAGTCTCCACCCACCACACCTGTGAAGCTCAAACGTGAGTCCTTCTACACTTAAAAACCAGCCTGTATGCTCAATTGTGCCACAAGGACATGTGCTTAACTATGTTCATAGCAGCATTGTTTATCATAGCCAGAACCTGGAAACAACCTAAATGCCCCTCGACCGAAGAATGGATAAGGAAAATGAGGTACATTTACACAATGGAATACTACATAGCAGAAAAAATAATGACATCTTGAATTTTGCAGGCAAATGGATGGAGCTTAACATCATTTCAAGTGAGGTAACCGAGACACAGAAAGACAATTATCACATGTACTCATTCATAAGTGGTCTTTAAACATAAAGCAAAGAAAACCAACCCACAAATCACAATCCCAGAGAACCTAGACAACAATGAGGACCCTAAGAGAGACATACATGGAGCTAATCTGCATGGGAAGTAGAAAAAGACAAGATCTCCTGAGTAAATTGGGAGCATAGGGACCTTGGGAGAGGGTTAAAGGGGTGGGGAGAGGCGGGGAGGAGAGCAGAGAAAAATGTAGAGCTCAATAAAAATCAATAAATAAAAAATATTATAAGCACTAGGGAGCACATTTACATTGTAAAGAGATAATTTTATACCAAGTATTTGATATTTGTACATTTGAATAAAAAATACTTAAGTGAAAACAAAACATCCTTTAGAATCTTGCTGGTGCTCCAGGTGGCATCTATACAAAATGACACTTGATAATATCCTATTCTGGAATGGTTTCCATCTCGACATGCTTAGGTAGAAATCCAGACTTTGGAAATGGTCCCTTCTGATGTCCACCTTGACCATCGCGGTGTTTCCTCGGGTCCTCTAATGTGGTCAGGCATTGAGGACAGGGATTTTCTGAGACTCTGCAGGGATCTGGTGGTACCAAGGTTGACAAGAAGTGAAGCCCTGTGCTTTGCACTTTTCTCAGTGACTCCTGCAGTTGTCATTAGAAATTCCTGATTAACCACTAGAGGACCAAAGTGGGGGCACACCGGCTCTGTCAGTGGAAGAGATGTTTATTCTGAACTTTGCCCACAGAATGCATCAATTGATCATTTTAAACTGTGGAGCAGCCTCTTCCCCTTCCCCCTCTTTCTTTTCCCATTCTCCTTCCTCTCCCTCCTCTTTCTTGTCTCCCATTCCATTCCACTTTTCCCACCCTATTCCTCCTCCTCTCCTTTCTTCTCTCTTTTTCCCCTCTTCTTCCTTTTCTCCCTCCTGTTCCTCTGTTTCTTTCCTCTCCATCCTCCTCCTTCCTTCTCTCCCTGCTTCTTTCTCCTTCTTCCTCTCCTTTTGCTTCAGTGTCCCTCTCCTTGCTGTCTTCTCTCCCTGCTTCACTCCCTCTCTTGATGGTTGATATGCAGGCTTGCACTGAGCTTCTGTATAGCCTGTGATGTGTGACATGCCACACTATGATGTCATTTTAAGACTAGTATAATATGTATAATTTCTCACACTTGACAGAAAGAAAACAAACACCAACTAGATTCTATCCACATTCCCCAAAGGAAATATGTCAGGTCACTTCCTATTCAAGAGGAACTGTTTTGAGTTCCATGATTAGATAGTAGTCACTTGATATAATCACTTTGACCTATAAGATATTGACATCTTCAGTGACAAAGATAGCCCTCCTTATTGATAATCTTTCTCAGATTCCCCAATTTTAGCGCTCAGAGCTTGATGCTTTCCAACTGCAGTGAATTATTGCTTGAATTTGCTTTTTTTATTTGAGAGATAAATTAAAAAGTGGCACTTTTATATGACCAAACTAAACTGCCTCTGGTTTCTATTCTCTACACAGTTGTATCTTATTTTATTGCATACTAGATTTTTACTGAACCCCAATCTCTTACTATAGTTAGACATTGTTGGAGGTGTTATTTATTTATTACTATTATTTTTGGCAGCTAAGTGTTCTTCCTTGTTGTCAGGCATTTGGGATCAGAATGAATTATGTTATGAAAGGAGTTTCAACCAATGTTATCAGATAAAAACTTAAACATAAGTTATATTCACAGGTGTTTGTCAGGGTTCCAACTTACTCATCAAGCATCAGGGAGATAAATTTTTTATGTTTTATTCTGTTGTGTTTGTATATTGTTTCATATGTGATTTTAAGATTTATGGTATTAAAAATGTTTGTGGTAAAGAAAATAGTTGCCCACTAGTATAGTTATTTTTAACTAGCTACATAATAGTAATATATGAAGCCCATATTAGTATTTTAATAATTCTATTATCTTTAAAATATTCAATATATAAGCATACGCTTCAGTCTCTGCCCAATTAGATAGTGATTGGTTAGTGGTTGAATCAGATGCCAATTATGAGGTTTTTCATGATAGGCTAAATAAATAACTACTCTAGCTTTTAAAAGTTATTATTTTGTCTTTTTATAGAGGTTTCTGCTCTGATAATTTTAACTATAATTAAGAGGTTTCTTAACTATTGGCATTGGCTTACTGGCATTGACACTGGCATTTGACTTACCATACCACAATGCAAGCCAGTAGTCCAAAGCCAGCTGTCAGTGGAGTTGGTTTCTTCTGAGGGCCAGGAGGCAGGGCCTGTTCAAGCCTGTCGCCCTGGAATGTGGGTTCCTCCCGTCCTGCTGTGTGGGTGGGTCCTTCTTCTCGCCCTGGGAGATGGATGGCTCTTTTTCCCTGACCCTCTTCACCTGTTTTTCCTTCTATGCCCTTCTGTTTTGTGACCAAATTTACTTTTTTTTAACAAACAAGAACACCAGCCCTGCTAGGTTTAGACCCTTCCTAATGGTCTTAGTTTACTTGATTTCTTCTATAACAACACTGTGTTCAAACTTGGTCACTTTCTGAATTTAGGGTAGGATTTAGTAGAACTTCATCAAGTAGTAGGGCTGATGGGAGAGAACATCATCCCCACTCCATAACATTGTTATCCAAATGCCGTAGAATCATCCTACCCTCGCCTCTGTGGTCTTGCATTGCGTTGCCATCTGTGTCCCCTCAAGATTGGCATCTGGAATAACATGTCCCTGCAAAACACTTCTCCACCCATACCCCCTCAAGATTGGCATCCGGAGTAGTGTGTCCCTCCAAAGCATGGTTTTCACCATGTTTGCCACAGGCCGGCTCCCACAAGGTATTGATGCAGGCGACTGGTTTTAAGGATAAACCTTGTCAAAATCCATGCTGGTCTGAATTTGAAGGTACCTTGTGAATGATAGAAAGCTAAGAGAATGCCCATCTTTGGGTAGAGGGTTGAAGAGGGAAAATTTTGCAGATCGCTGTCCCCTGGACTCCATTTCATTTCCCATATAAGGAACACATTAGTTTCTTTTCTTGTCCCAGTGACCAAGCATCTGTTAGATAACATAAGAGGAAACGTTTGTTTTGCCTTAGATTTGGGTTCCAGGATGCCAGTCTATCAAGGTAGAGGGACAGCGGCAGAGCAAAGCAGTGGACAGATGATAGCCAAGGAGCAGAAAAGGTTACCATGCTTGCTGGGATGGCATGCTTGCCAGACTGGCGTTCTCCATTGTTCCTTTTCACTCTGTTCGGGTCCCCAGCCTGTGAGACTGGCACCGCCTGTGTGTAGGGCGTGTCCTCACCCTTAGTCTGCTGTAGAAGTGCCGGAACAGATACACCCACAGGCATCCCCCAACAGTCCTGGGGGTTTCTAAATAAGACCAAGTTGACCACACCAATGTCACAAAGAGAGAGATGCAGTCTGGAGGGCTTTTGTGTCACTTGAACGCTCCCAGTTGGCACGCACTCCTGTGGGGGCTTTTTCAGCCCTATGTGACACCTGTTGAAGTTTCTCCTGTCAGTGCGCAGGCAGCAGGCTGTCTCCGCCTGGAGTCCAGCACTCATAACTGGAGCTGGCACACTCTTTAAAACCATTGTTCCCACTTTGACTCATGAGATCCCTGGGTGCATGGCCGAGAGTTCTTTTCTCTTGGTGCTAGATTACTTTGCTTTCCTAGCACAGTCTTTTCAAAGATATAGGACCTGTTTTCATACATGCAACATGAGGCCGTAAAGACATGGTGACTCTGCTGTGAAACCCTGAAGACAGAGAAAGGAGGAAAGGCTCCAGGTAGTGATCCTTTCTTATTTATTTATTTAATGATAGGCTTACTTTTTAAGTCAAGAAACAACACATGGATTCTAAAGAGAATAATTATAGCCTATGTTGGTCTTAAAGGAAGTTTCAAGGAAGGGCTGGAGAAATAGTTCAGTCTCTAAAGTGCTTGGTGACCTGCGTTCAAGCCCCAGAATCCACGTTAAAAAGAACATGGTGGCACACGCCTTTAATCCCAGCACTTGGCAGGTGGATCTCTGTGTGTTTGAGGTCAGCCTAGTCCACAGAGCAAGTTCCAGGACAGCAATGGCTCTGTTACAAAAAGAAACAAAACAAGAAGTTGGGTGACGTGCCTTACCTTGCCTTATAATAGGGAGATGCCTGGAGCTTGCTAGATAAACAGCCTAGCACACTTGGTAAGTGCCAGGGCAGCGAGAAGCTATCCCTCAAAAACAAGGCAGACAATACCTGAGAAGCAGTAACCATGGTTGACTGCTGGCCTCAGCATGCTCATATGCATAAGTACATACACAGCTCCTCCACACATGCTCACTTGCACGCGTGTGTGTGTGCGCGCAGACACACACACACACACACACACACCAACGTGGCTTCTATCTCAATTCTGCTTTAATGAATGATCTCACCAAATTTCTGCATCTCTAATGAGGTAGTTTCTGAATACATCTTCTTTTAGGGTTATTCCAGCAACTATTTCTGGAGTTCTTTATTATTCTAGAAAACATGGTTTATTGTTATACTAATTCATTATTTTTTAAACATAGTTTAATTCTTGATTTTAACACCCAATCCGGATTTCCTTTATTGATTTTTTTTTTAGCAAAGGAAGACAATGATGACCCCAAATATAAATTGTTACAGGAAAATGAATACAAGATAAAATTACCAGATCAACCTTTTATTCTGTACTTTATGGAATATCTAATATATGTTTGGCAGTAACTTATTCTTACACATGAATTCCTGACACTTTCGATTCGTCAGACTTATTAATCAATGCAGTCAGCATCAGAGCAATTTTATGAGACTTACCAGTCATCAAAAATTTATTATCAGATAAATCAAAGAAACAACGAGCATCTTAATAGGGTAGAGAAAGAGGCATGAAAGGGTCATTCAAGGCTGTGCTTTTTGTCAGTTGTGTGTGATATTTACAGCCAATAGCAGAGAACTTACTCATAATTTCACACACGCAGTCAGCAGGGCAATCGCTATCTTCTCGGGTGCAGCATTTCCGTTTTTCTCTAGAAGAATATTGTGCTTAGCTTACTATGACCCAGGATGCTAAATAAACGGGGGGGTAGAAAGCATCATTTCCAGTGTTTTACAGACATAGGATCTGCACTTTCTTCTGAATTTCCATCACAGAATTACTGGGGTCAGGCCTTTGGGCATGGTGGCAAAGGCACAGGAAGGAAGGGGTGGGATTCAAATTGCCTTCCATGCAGATATATTTCATATGTTCCTTCTGAAGAATGGAAAATGACTTTGGTTTACTGGATTTTGATGTTCTTTGGAAGGTTTAATAAAGATTTGACTCTGTGGTATGGGGTGAGATGCTTGGAAGGGGGTGTCTCTGTTATCCCAACCCCTCTCTTGAATGTATCAGTACCTCATGATCCTCAGGACAAAAGGGCCCTGGCATGACAAAGCCTTTATGCAGAGCCACTGGCACTGGACCTAGAATGGCAGGGCTATGAGATATCCCATGACAGACACCTAATTTCCACCACAGACCTTCATGTTAGCTGAGTTCTCTGCTGAGAGTGTTCTTTATTTCCATCCTTGCCTATGGAATATTCAGGCATTCTTCCATTTTCAGCTTCAATTGTGCTTCCCTAGATCCCTTGCTACCCTTCTGCTGTAGGGTCCTTCTAATACTTCTTCAGGACCTTTCATTTTCTTGGTAGCAATCTTCATGATGGTTGTAATAATTGCTATCATATGTAAAGGTTTACCAGGTACCAGGCTTCTTACATATGTGTACTATTCCTTACTGTGAATACTACACATATTTTGGGAGTAATATGTATGTACACACACTCATGCACACACACACACTCACACACTTTTCCTTTATGAGCCTGGAATCTCTCTGAAAGTGAGAGTCCCGATTTCCTGATTATATAGCTTTATATGTGGTATGCTCTTGTTTATTACATAAATGAACCATCTCATACAGAGGAGTCTTTGACAGGTCACCTGATGTCTTCAAAATAATTCCGTTCTGAGGTCTGAATTGGACCAAACTGTGTAGCACTTTTCGTTTTTTCAGGGAGATGCTAAATAATACTTTGAACATTAAAACGCATTCATAGTATGTGGTGTGAAGGAGATTAGGTCTTCCCAGGTGCTTCTTGTTTTTATAGCTCTCTTCACTTCTAAGTACTTTTCTTAACTTGTAAATGGCAAAGAGATGCCTCACTTCAGAGGGAGACCTGGGTGAATCCGAGGGTTTGTTACTTGCCAGCCTTTTGTTTGTCCACCAATGGAGGACTCCCTAGGACTGGGAAGTATATGGATGTGTTTGTGAGCCTGTGGAGTATTTCCAAGGGGCACACAATAAACTAGGAAAGGTGTTTATCTCTAGAGGGAATAAAATCCACAAAATTAGTTGATGTAGTAAGGGGTGGGCATGTTCTCTTCACCTTTTAGGTTTAGGTTCAGAGGGAACGTTTCCTATCAGTTAAAGAACACAAGGGTGGGAGTAAGGAACATGGCGTGGAGGTGCCAGTCCTGCTCCCACACCCAAGGAGGACTGTTTTCCTTCCCTCCTTTAGTTTTGGGGGCTGTAAGCTAAGAAGAAATATGTGTTTCAGACTGTTTATGTATGATGATGAGTACTTTAAATCTGTTCTTATTATGTGTTTGATAAAAACTGCCTGAGTGGTTATCTTTTAATAGCATGTGTCTTGCAACTAGCAAATTTATTTTGGTGCCAAATGCTAGATAGCTCGAGAGGAATGTAAATTTTGTCAGTAAAAGTTTTGTTTGATAATACTTAAAAGTTTTGAAACTGTTTTTTTTTTTTTTTTAGTTTTCTGAAGGGAGGCTCTGCTTTATTTCATTCTTCTAAGTTTAGTTAACAAGATGGGGCAACAATAAAACTGGTAGCCACAGAGGAAAATCAGTTTTATAAGGAAATATGATTAGAGAGGATATAATGGCAAATAGTGAAAACTGCTCCTTGCAGCTCACCTATCAGGTGCACAGGCTTTCTAGGGTGCACAGGCTTTCTAGGGTGACTTCGGTTTCACTGCAGTTCAGATACAAAGAGTCGAAGAACCGTAGGGCTGTGAGCTACTTTCACTAAGAACGCTCAGAGCAGGAGGCACCAACCTCTGCAAGTTTTTCTCTTCCTTTGCTGATACCTAAACAGATTAGCGTGTGACAGGATCCATTCCGGTTGCATTCACAGCGGAGAAGCCACCTTCCTTGACCTCCACCTATGCTGTAGACCCCAAGGGGTCTGCATTCATGGTCCTTCTCTCTCATGAAGGTGTGGCTCAGAGATGTCGGCAGTCACCTCCACTTGCTGGGGTGAAACAATCACAGGGGAAACTAAACAGCAGATGGGCAAGGCTTGTGACAGAACCCCGCGTCAAACTCAGCCAATCTTGTTTAAAAAAACTTTCCAAGTGTCCTTCTTTCCTTGAAGTAGGAACTAGTACCAGAATGCAAAAGCTTAGACGCCCCCCTAAAGCTCATTTCCCAAATGAACCTCTTTCTTCATCCTGCTTTAGGGTAATATCTAAGAATGAACGAAGGAGTGACGTCACTCTGTTACAGTTTTAGATGCGGTTGTCCTCTCAGCAAAGCTCTCATACTAAGAGCCAGCTGTTGGTGTGGGGGCCATGACTGGATCCTGAAGACCCTGACCTAATCAGTGATTTCATCTGTTGATGGATTTTTAATTTGGTGGCATCACTGGGAGATGGTAGAACACCTTAGCTGGTTCCTCAATGGAGAAAGCCAGTCACTCAGAGAATGTCACTTGGGCTTTATTTGGCTGGCCCCAGGCTCCCCAACTCCATCTCTTCTCTGCTTCCTGACTTCATGAGGTGAGCAACCTCCTTTACCATAGACTTCTGCCCGAGGCCTCTGCACAGACCTCTAACAATGAAACAAGTGAATGATGGACAGGAACTTGAAACTAATTCTGAACAAGTATTTACTCCTTTAATGTTGTTTTCTCAGCTAGGTCTGTGTGTGTGTGTGTGTGTGTGTGTGTGTGTGTGTGTGTGTGTGTGTGTGTGTGTCTTTTCTGCATTATCAAAATTTATTGGTACAGACCCATCTGAGTACATCAGCTTATGTATTTACATGAATAGTAAATAGTGCCTTCCACTAGAGCATGGTCAGCTTACCAAGGACAGCACTCTTAAAACTGACTACCCCATCTCTCGGTAGTTAGCAGTTTCCAATGGCTTTTTAGTGGTGGTCCATGATGTCCACCTCATCTCCCCATGCTGAGGTTCGCCTTGAATTCTGCCTTGGATTTGCACAGGGATGTGCATGCTATCACAACCACTGTACATTCATATGCGTAGCTGCCATGTTCTGTCAGGAAGACACTGTTTTGTTATATTCATCCACCGTCACTGGCTCTTATAGTCTTTCTGTTTCAGTTTCTACAATGATTCCCGAGCCTTGGGATGGGGAAATATGATAAAGATATGCTATTTAGGGTTAAGCATTCCACAGTCTTTTATTCTCTGCATCTTGGCCAGTTGTAAGTCCTTGTGTTATTAACATCTAATGCAAATATTAGCTTCTCCAATAACAGTTAAAAGATGCATTAATCAAAGGATATAATGATAAGCCATTAAGAGTCAGTTTAATATTATGTTCATTTGACAGAATAATAGTTATGGGGCTCTACGCTGGGGCCTGTGACCTGCCTATCACAGGTTCTTGGCCTGAAAATGGTGCCAGGCATGGTTTTCATCTTGTGGAGCAGGATTAAATTGGATTTAAATCCAATCAGAAAGTGACTGGTTGCATCCATGTCTATGCCTCTATTGCACCAATGCACTTATCTTTCCAGGCCAGACATTTTTGTAGCTCACAGAATTCACAGAATTGATGATTACTTTCTCCCCTGTAGTATGCATAGCACCTTCCAGCACTATAAAAGCTAGCCACTGGGGATGAGGCTTCTGTGTTTGTTCCAGCCTGATATCTCCATGTTCTCTGTTTAGTATGTGGTTTCTTCATTGGAAAGGTGTTACTGTCAGGTTCTGAAGGTTAACCAACAGCATTGTCAATAGCACGTAATGTTTGGGGGTCTTTGAGACTCACTGTAAGTAACAGCTCAAAAGAGGTAGCCAGTTTCTGGCACTGGGCCTTTAATTTGCTGCCATATGGTGTCTACTATGGGCACTATCCTCCCATTATACGCTAACTTCACTTTAACTGTATGTGTATGTGTGTGTGCATGTGTATGTATGTATGTATGTATGTATATGGAAGATTCTACAGTAGTGGGTCCATGTCCATGTGACTTTTTCAAAAGGTTTTTTAGAGTTATTCATCCCTCCCAATATTCCTCTGTCAGGACCCTACCTTCAAAACATGCACAGCTACCTAAAATAGTGCCATCAGCTGGAGAGCAAGGTCCAAGACCCTCCACCAGTCTAGAAGAGACAGCTCAGACATCACAAGGCAGAAGACGTACCCAGATCCCACTATAAATCTGAGAATGTAGATAGGGAAAGGCATAAGGAATTCCTTCAGCTGTTGTTCAGTCTTCTGAAATTGGAGCCTCCTGCTTCATGTTGAGAAGGAACTATATCCTCCAATAGATAGAGGTATTTATCCCAAACTGCTGTCACCTGTGATGCAGTCTGACCTGTTGAATCCAGGGACACAAAATTTGGGGAATGATGACTGCTTTAAAACACTTGGCTTGTTTCCATGTGGCAGAATCCCATCATTGCACAGCTCCAGATTTAGTACTGAATTTTCTTACAGATGGGATTAATGTCTATGTTACTACAAAACTTCTCCTAATTAAATTTTCATTGTTAATTAAGGGTTTCAGTGGAGGGGGTAGCATTTTATAGTTCTAAAGTGAATAGTGTGAATTCCTTTTAGTTACGCACATCAGGGAGGGAGGAATGCAGAAAGCTTTAGGAATGCAGAGAGAGGAGTTATAGCTAGAATTAAGGGAGAATTCCTCCTTTTGAGGTGCACGTGGTTTAATAAACAAATGTGGCTGCCTGCCTTATGAATGAGACTCAGCCATTGCACTGAAAGTGTTGGACCCACAGCCTTCTTCAGCCTGTTTCTGGCCAGTGAGCCTTTGCAGGTCCTGGGGTTGTATCTTTTCCTTGGGGATCTGGAGAAGGCATTTTTGTTTAAAGACAGAACACTGTTGTATAATTAAAGTTTGCCTTGAACTCATGATCCTTCTGCCTCCACCTCCCAGATCTTGAGATGATAATTCAGCACCACATGCCCAGCTGGAAGAGCATCATTTATAGCCAGAGGCCTCCTGAATAGCCACAAAAGATGTATGTCTCAAGTGTGGAATGTCTTGATGCTGCTTGGGCATGACCCTGAGGAGGAGGGCACTGACTCTTGGCGTTATTGAACAGGTTCTACCCTGGAAATTTTGACAGCTTCAGGAGGGGGGCAGAGTGTGTGTACAATGTGGACCTTTAGGAACTGCAAACAGGAGATCTGGGTTCAAAGTGCAATCTTACCTTCTGTCTACTGGAGCAGTGACTTTTTTATTTTTAACTGAACATCTCCATTGGAGGACAATTGCAATAAGTCACATCCTTAAAGTATACAGTTTGACGTCACACTCCAAGAGCAGCTGACTGAAACAGAGAGGCGCATGTTCACCAACCCCAGGGTTTCTTACCTCACAGGGCTAACATGCGTCCCCCTTAAACCCCACACCTCTGTCCACCTGTATTTGCAGGCATCAGCAACCTACTCTCTGACTGCACAATAGTTTCAATTTTTTCTTTTATTATTGAACAATTTTTCATAAAATCTATTCTGATCTTGCTTTCCTCTCCTTCAACACCTCCCAGATCCTTCTTACTTCCCCACCCAGCTAACTCTATGCTTTCTCTCTTTCTTTAGAAAGCAAACTAACAGACAAGCAAGCAACCAAAAGAGAACAAAAAGAAAAAAAACAACAACCCAAGAAACACATATATAACATCCATAAAAACACAAGATCAAGATCGGAAACCAAAAATACACTGGCAAAGACCAATAAGACCAATAAAAAAAGAGCACCCCAAAAACAATATGAGACCAAAAATGTCTACAAAAATTCTATTGAGTTTGTTTTGTGTTGGCCATCTATGCTAGGCATGGGGCCCGCCCTTAAGTTTGGTTAGTATTTCCAGTGATGCTCCATTGGAAAAAATTAAATTTTCCTTTGCAAATGTATGTCAGCTGCAGATATCTTCTTGATAATATCTTCTCGGTTAGGTGTGGGAGCCCATGTTCGCTTATCCCTCTCGGTGCTGGGATCCTATCTGGTTTGAACCTGTGCAGGCTCTGTGCGTGCTGCCATAGTCTCTGTGAGTTCATATGTGCGTCAGTCCTGCTGTGTTAGACACTGTTTTCATAGAGTCATCCATCTTATATGTCACTATCCACAACAGTAGCAAAATTATAGCTCTGAAGTAGCGATTAAATAATTTTTTGGTTGGGGATCACCACAACGTGAGGAACTGTATTAAAGCGTCTGTGTTAGTTCCCATCTACTGCAAGACGAAGTTTCTCTGATGGTGGCTGAATGAGGCACTGATCTGTGGGTATAGCAGAATGTCGCAAATCATTTAACAGAACAAGAGTATTTGATTTTCCCCTAGTCCTATGACCTTTCCAGTCTAAGGTTCATGGTCACCTTAGCAGTGTCAGGCATGGCATCTCATGGGGTGGACCTTAAATCTAACCAGAGAGTGGATGGTTTCTCCCCCAACATTTGTGCCATGGTTGCACCAGTATATCTCACAAGCAGGTCACTGTTGTTGATTGAAGGATTTGTAGCTGGGTTAGTGTTTACCTTTCTCCTCCAGTAGCATGCAGAGTACCTTCTAATAGCAGGAACACTGGCCAGTAGGGGTGAAGGCTCTAGTTAGGCACCACCTTGACATCTGTGTTCAACAAGATATGTAGGTGTCGTCAGCAATAGGGCCTTACCAAAAACTTTTGGAACACATTTAATAAACTTGGAAGTAGCCTGAGATGTTTGGGGTTTTCTGTGGGTCCCCTTTGGCCAATTTCAACGAGATATAACCCATTCCTGACATTGGAAGTTTCACTTGGTAGTGAAAGTTGTCTAGTTAGAGCATTGTCTCCCTTGCTATTTGATAATTCCATTTATATTTCTTTCACATATGTATTTATTTTAGGAAGAATTTCCCGTTTCTGCCTCAGAGTTCTGGTGTAGGGATGCATATGCCATGCCCAGCTTTTTCTGTTGGTGCTAGTGGTTTGAGTTCAGGTCCTCACTCTTGTACAGCAAACACTCTTGCGCACTGGGAATTCAGGCCACCTAGCAGGGAGTGGCCTATCATCTGATTGCTTTGCTCGTACCTCTCCTTTCACTTGAGTCCATTGACTCTTGTGTTAGAGCCATGTCACTAATGTCCTTGTATTGCAGGAGGCTTAGTGATCATGTGGAAAGTGGAGGAGATTATAGCAGATTTTGTTTTTATGGTCATTGTGTTCTAGTACTGACTGCAGTGTTTTGAAGATTAAGTAGAGAAAACATGCAGGAAGTGCTCAGTGGTAAGAGTGAGCAAGCGTCAGGACCCGAGTTTGAGTCCCCAACACCAATGTATAGCTCCAGTAAAGGGAATTATATCTAAGAAAACTTGAGAACATAACACAGAATCTAAGCCCAGGTGTCCCCACTCTTAAATTTTGTTCCTTATTTTTCATTATCTATGATGAAAATAGTGATAAAAGCAAATCTTAACAATACCTGCCTGAAACAAGTTTGGATTCCAAACTAGACAGACAGCCCAAGGTTGGTTTATCTTTGATAAATGTCAGTTTCTTCCTTGAGCTCAAGACAGCCCCATAGTCTTTGTGACTCAGTGATGATGAGAGAGCATCCCAAGCATGGACCACAGGAAGAGCTTACATATGCTCCCTTCATTAGGTTGTTTATCCATGTCGTCATATCCTTAGTCACAGCAGGACATGAGCACTTGTGTGCATTTATATGTATATGTGTTGTTCTGAGTCTTTCTGTGTTATTTTGAAAGACATAGATAAGATTTCTTATTTCAACTTATCCTTGAAAATAGTTTTACATCAGAATCTCGGGTGTAGAAATGCATTTGGCAAAGAGTCTGCAATTTGTTTCTAGTAGGCAGTAGATTCTCACTGTAGAATAAAACTTGACTTATAAAATTAATCAGTAACACTCACAGGCAAAATGCTGAAAGATCAAAATTAATCTTTAAAAAGTACTAGACAAAAGGCAGATTGCCTAGACTCAAAAGATAGTGGTATTCATGGAAGTGACAATTAATTATTTAATTCCAAGGACACGTTATAGTCTACAAATATATATCAAGTTCACAATTGACTACGTATTTTATGTGGCAGAATACCAGCTTTGCATATTTATTAAAATTATTCATAACTGCATAGCTGCCTAGATGAACTGTCGAGATCTTGTTCTGTGTCCCAGTATATTATTTTGTTCATTTTGTCATGGCACAAGACCAGAAATTTATCTAAATTTCACAGTGATCTGTGGAATATTTCAATATCAGCATCTTCTAAGTCCAAATTTTATCATTTCCATTTTGTTTAATAGGATCTTTTATTAAAGGTTTTTAAAAAATAGTAAATTTCTGTGAAAAAGACCTGTTTTTTGATCTTTAAAGAATAAGCTTTGGACAAAAATATTTTTTAAAGTTATTGTTATATGATTAGTAATTAGATGCCAAATACTCTTTCTTACCTAAAAGTAAGGGATGGCGAGTTCTGAAGACAGTTGGCTTTCGATTCATATTCTAATCCCATGTCATTATTTGTGAAATTTGTATGTGTGTGTGTGTGTGTGTGTGTGTGTCCCATGTACAAATGTAACAGAGGCCAGAGGACAATGCCCAGTGTCCTGCTGTCACTTTCTGTGTCATTCTTTTGAGACCATGTCTCTGACTGAACCTGGAGCTAGACTGTCTGGTAGCCCCAGTGACCTCCCGTTCGCACATTCACAGCGCTGGGGTGTCAGGTGTGCATGTGGCCATGCCTACTGTTTTCTGTGGGTGCTTGGGGATTCAAACTCAGGTTCTCGTGTTTGTGCAGAAAACACTTTTATCTATTGACCCATCTCTCCAGTCCACTGTCAGAACTTTTTGAACATCAGTTAACAATGCCTGCCTTATAATGTTGTCAATCAAATGTATATAAGGTAATGCATAAAGGTCCCTGAGAACTGCGTTGGCCATGTAGTAATCCTTTAATACATGGTTGCTGATGAAAACAGATGCAGACCACAGTCAAAAATTAGGTGGAGCTCAGGGAATCCTCAAGAAGAGAAGGAGTAAGGATTGTGGGAGCCAGAGGGTTCAAGGACACCACCAGAAAACTCACAGAATAACTGACCTGGTCTCATAGGGGCTCACAGAGACTGAACCGACAACCAGAGAGCCTGCATGGCCCTGACCTAGGCACTCAGCATACAGTTGTCTTCTCGTGGGACTCCTAACAGTGGGAACAGGGGCTGTCTCTCTCTTTTACTGGCTTCTGGGACCCTACTCCTCATACTGGATCTCCTTGCCCAATCTTAATACAAGGGGAGGGGGGTGTGCTTAGCCTTACTGCAACTTGATATGCCATGTTTTGTTGATACTCATGGGAGACCTGCCCTTTCTTAAACAGAAACGGAGGAGGATTGGTTTGGGGGTGGAAACAGAGCAGGGTCGGAGGGGCAGGGATTGGGAGGTGTAAGTTAGGGGAAACTATGGCCAGTATGTAAAATAAATAAACTTATTTTTAAAAGTTAAAAAAATGCTCTAAATGGCAATAATAGTGTATCATAGAATGTCACAGAAAGTGTGGGCTTGAGTTTAGGAAATGCTCTATGAGAAAATGATATTTTTCTCCAATATTGTCTTTCTGAACTGATAGGAACAACCAAGACTGATAGTTCAGAATATAATAGTGGAGCAGCACTAGAGACACCTCAGATAATGCAGTTGGATGCCTTCTCTTTGCATAGATGGAGTGCAACTCCCCATGGGAATCAGCCAGCCGAAAGAGGACACTAACTAGGTATCCTGGCACACAGCTTAGTCCCCAGACTGTACCAAAGCATTGTCTTATTCACAAGAAGCAACCATTGAACTCCTAGATGTGGTGATTGGTTTAGGAAGTAAGATGTGGCAACATGCTCAATCAGTATTTAACATGAACTTGCTCCTTTGGGTTGGTCTTCTGGTCACTATCAACCTTCCAGAGGCGGCTCTGCAGCTTGCTCCACCATCAGGCCAAGTACGCAGCTCCGGATGGGTGCTAGCTGGGCTGGGAGCTATCGCTGCAGGTAGGAGGACTCACGAGGAATGACTGCACTGGAGTTTCTAGAATTTCCCTGGGGTCCTCATAAATGTCTAAGATTAAAATGAAGTCTTTCTTCCTTATAAAACAGTCATGTGTTAAAGGAACTGCATTCGATGCTTCTGTGCTGTATATTTTAGTGAATTCTATAAAATTCTCAATAAAGGAAAGGTCAGTGTTGGGACCATAAACAGTGTTCATAGAGGCAGATTTAACCCAAATCCCTCCTGTGGTCCCTGGAGCCTATAGCAAATTCAATAACTACTTTTCTTTGAATGTACCCCTTTACCTGTCACCTCTATAAAAAAAAATAGGTCCCCATGGTCACCTGGGCAGTCTCTCAGAGACAATAACTGAACTGTGCCTGGCTGTGGGACTAGCTTGTCCCCACGTGGAAATCTGAAAAGATGTGATTTTGTCTTTGTTAAATGGCATGCAATTAGGAGTGTCTCTTCCTGCATGGCTGCAGTTTTGTATTCAAGGTTAAAGTGAAAAGATTGCCGTCACCCATTTGTGTGGCATGTATAGCAAAGTCCTGTATCTTCTGTATTTTGCTGGCGACCATGTGGGAAATTAAGAAAGACCAATGATGACCTTTGCCTGCTGACGACACAAGTTCTTGTTCTGCACAGTAAGTGGCTCTCCCAGTGACCTTTTTGGCTGTCGTTATAGCCTCCTAGCCTACAGAGTCTCCTGCGCCATACAATGGAGAGATAATAGTCGGGCTTGTTCCATGGAGTGGTTTTGAGGCTTAATTGAAGAATATTTTTGACCCATTATCAAGAGCATTAGGAAATGTTCAAAGAGATTTGATGCAGCTCCTTCAATTGAAGAAAGTAGATATCCAAATAAGCAAATTTAGGAAATGTTCAAAGAGATTTGATGCAGCTCCTTCAATTGAAGAAAGTAGATATCCAAATAAGCAAATTATAACCTTAAATCCAGCTTTATGCTCAGTCCCTTCATCTTTCCAGAATAAAGACTTCTCTCTCCACTCTGAGGGAGTGGCGGGGGTGGGGTGGCAGAACAAGCCTGAGCATCACAAGTGACCCCTCCCCCAGCGTGGATGAACATGTACCACTCTTGTTTAGCAACGGAAGGCTTTGAATGAACTGTCCTGAATAAATTTATCACTGCACTGCTAACTCCGTCTGCCAGGCTGCCATGACACACACGGATCTCGCCGGAAGATATTTCAGGGAGTTAGGCATTGTAAAGCAGAAACCACAGTCTGAGGCATGAATGGGCTTTTCTAAACATCATTATTTCTGGCTCCTTTCTGTTTTTATACCAAGAAAAGGCACTCTCATCCTTCCAGACGTAGAGAAGTTATTTCTTACCGCAGGATTGCAGAGGGATGCCCCCCCCTCCAGCTATTATTACCACTGGCAACTTCTTACTCCATCAGTCCTGGATTTTTTAGTCAAATTTAATCTCATCTTTAACTTCACAGAGTATTTAATGTCATCCTGTGCGAGATTTCTTTGATGATGTTATCTTTTAATTTTAAGATGGCAGGACAAAAACATAACCTAATTTTTTTTCTTTAATTAAAATAAGTCTGTATGAATCAGCATATGAGTGGTCACAGGGTGTCTAACTGATTGAAGTTTGGAAGCTTCTTTTCTTTCAACAGAAATGGAGCTTCAACCACATTCTCACTTATTGATTCCTCTTCATTCCTTCATTCTAATGTGTCTAAAAATGGGCTTCAAACCACCAAAAATATATTTCTGAGGCTATGATTCAATTTTGCCACAATTAAGATATTTACAGGTCAGTTAAGGGCTGTTAGAGGCTAGACAGTGCATGTCACAGGAAGTCACAAGGTCACAGTGTGATTCTGTTGGGAAAGGAACAATAGACAGCTTTACAGAATCTAAGAGGCCCATGGTGCCTATTACTGAAACCTTAGAGTAGGATGTCTTGAGTCGATACTCCTATGTTTTCTTATTCTTCAGTTCATCAGAAATTCATTTAGAAATTTACCAGTGTTCTCAGGGAGACATGGTAGCTGTAGATGTTGTGAGCTCAAGGGAAAAATGATGTCCGAGCTTCCATTGTCTCAAGCCTGTGTATATTTGAGAAACAATCTGATCAGTTTATGAGATCTTAATACTGCAAAATAATATGAATTTTGGTGTAAATTGTGTAATTTCCAGAAATGTTGTACTGTTCAGTCCTTTACTGGATGACTACTTTTAGCCAGCGCTAAAAGGCTCCTGCTGAAAGGAGAGATGCCCATTTTGTGGGTGTCTGAAAGAGAAAAAAATGATAGTTTATGGGGCTTGGATATTCTAAAAGCCTACTTACTAAAGAGGTGACTAGACACAGGAGAGTCAGAAAATGGAATTTTATAAACATGTCACCAGACTCGCCAGAAAACAAGAAGAGCTCCTCACGGGGCCCCAAGACTGTGCGGCCTGGAAACCCCCAGGACTGCTCCAGAAACAGTGCTCAGCTGAGGAACTTGGCACTTGATAGTTTAGTTACTTGGAGAATAGATGACAAGGACTGGGGTCCAGCTAAAGAGCCAGACTCGTAACAACTCACAGAAACAGAACTTGCAAAGTGACCATGTTCTCAGTGAAGGGCCCGTGAGAGCTAGTGAGCACATGGCCAAATTGGTGTGTCCTGTGGTTGTATAAAACATCCATTCTCATGTTCACGCGTCCTCTCTGCAGCTGTGAACTTACCTGGGGATGAGCGTAAGGAGGAAGTTCATGCCAGTAGCATGGTGATGACAGCAACAGCCTAGAATAGTCAGGTAGCATGTTTCCACATTGATGGAAGCGATGAACAGAAATCCTGTCTGGAGGAACAATTCAAAAATCCAGCACTTTCAAGTTCTCTACGGAGTCAGTTCACGTGAAGTTACCATGAGGAAATACCCGTACTCTGAAGCTTTCCAAGCAAGAAATAATATAAGCTAATGTTTACAAGGTTCAGCACAGATAGTCAAAGACAAGCTGAGATCTCCAGGGCCTCAGGACACTGAGATGCCGGGTCCTATAGAAATATATAATATATTATATATAGAATATAGAAAATAAATCATATATATTTAACAATTGAATAAGGATGAAACCATCAAATGGCCAGATTTTTTTTAATTAACTGGATAGAATCCTAGAATTAAAAGTATAATAATGGTATCAGAGTCACTTTTCTACTTGCTGTGACAGTAGCCATTTAGCAAGGAGGAGAGGACAGTTTGAGGGGACAGTCCCAGAGAAGTCATATCCGAGGCGTGCACCTGCATTGCATCCACAGGCATTCCTGAGAAGGAGTCTGTCGCTTAGCCCATGTCCTCTTTTTATCCAGTCCTGAGCTCCATCCAGCCTACATTCGGAATGATTCTTCCCTAGGTTAAACCTTTCTGGAAACAACCTCATATACTTGCCCAGTGGTGTGTTGTCATGGTGATTCTAAATTTAGTCCGGTTAACAGTGACTATTAGCCATTATACATGATAGTTTAAAACTCATATATTAAGTATACATTTACATGCAGCTGAAGAGAGATTGGTCTGAAAGATCATGAAAAAAATGTTCAACATGAAACAAAGAGGGAAATAGTAAAGATAAATTAAAACATGGGGATGATGATAGAATGCAAAATTTTCACACGTGTCTATTTGAAATTCTAGAACGCTACAGTATTGAACATAGATATTATCAAGAACTATGAGGGTTGTGAAACTTTACTGTCATGCTAATGAGTGTACCTGCCTCAGTTTGGGGGACACTAGTCAAAGACATGGCACTTTAAATCAGATACAAAGGCTTTGTTTCTTGGGGCCCAACAAGCCACATGGGGTACATGTCCACAGTGAACAGGGGCTTGCACAGGTTCAAAGCAGTGGGGTCCCAGTGCTAAAAGGTGAAATGGGCTCGGATTCTCACCCCTAAACAAGAAGCAGTCTTCAAATGATACTCAGTTTCAAAGGCAATACTAGTTTTTCCAATGACGTCTCAGTGGATATATTAATCACAATGAAGGGTAGGCCCCAGGCCTGGCAGTAGAAACCAACATAAAATGAACTCAGTGGTACTTTTGTAGACATTCATATCTCATATTGCTTTGTTTGGGCTTTTTAAAAAATCTTATTGGTTTTTGTTTATGTATTATGGTGTACAATTTTGTATTTTTATGAGTTCTGAGTGTATGCTTGTGTGTCAGTGTTTCTTGTGTTTTCCACCTAGTTTTTTTTTTTAAATTCTGGTTTGTTTGATTTTTTTATTTTATTTTATTTGACTGTTGTTACCTATTTGTTTTCTAAAGATGGAAAGGGAATGGAGATGGTGGATGGAGAAGTGGAAAGGATTTGGGATAAATTGAAGGAGAGCAAACCATGATCTGAATATACTGTATGAAAATTTGTTTTTAATGAAGGACATTAAATGGTCTATGAACAAATGTGTGCTTCCTCTCTCTGGAGGCAGATCTTACCTTTACCATCATAGACAGGGACCAGATTCACCTCTGCTCAAGGGAGCAGCATCTGACCTTTCAAACATCTTTTGAAAGTTATCTAGAATTTCATGGCCAACGCCTCTGCCCGTAAAGCACACAGAATTATGTGCCCCTTGCAGATAGATTTCCTAGTAGCAGAGGCCATCTGGTTAAGGTTTAGAGACTTTTAGGTTTTCAAAGGTTTTAAACATTGGAACCTTCAGGAGAAATACATCGCATACCAGTGACGTAGTTAAATCTATATTGAGACCTGTCATGTTGGAACTGTAGGCCCAAACATAGAACAAGAGACATTAAAAGTAACCAATGAGGAAAAGTAGAACCTGGCAAACATGTTCCACAGTTGTTT
Organism: Ondatra zibethicus; assembly: GCA_004026605.1. NCBI lineage: Eukaryota > Metazoa > Chordata > Mammalia > Rodentia > Cricetidae > Ondatra > Ondatra zibethicus. The sequence continues at coordinate 218,902 of PVIU01000342.1, read as the reverse complement.
GTTTTTGCTTTTAGTTTTTGTTTATTTGTTTGGAATAGTGAAGAATCAAACATAAATAACACCTTAAGGAGGAACCACAGTGGGAAAGATGGGATGTCTTATCATGTAGACATCAAGGCCTGTAATTGTTGTAGAAGCTCAATCTATTTAGTCAATGGCTTTTGGGGTGACTTGTCGTTGGTGTGGTTTTCTCTGGAGACATGACCAGATAAAATGAAGGAGAAGGTTCGCATGTGCACTCTCTTGGGTGGTCAGAGCTGGAGCAAGCGTTGCAGTTGGTCCTTATCACCCTGAGGAGAATGACAGGACAGCAGCAGCTAGATCAGAGTAGGTGTCTACTTTGTTCTGTATTCGTGAGTTTGTTTTTCCATCACACCCCTTAATAAATTGTTAAATAGACTTTTGTGGGTTCACACTCCATGTTAGGAAGCTGTGGTAGCCAAGATGGTGTGGCCAGGCATAAAGTGGGGCTAGATGAAGGGCCAGGAGGAAAGGGCAGGAAGGCCACACAGAGCATCACATGCATGTGTGGCAACCTCCTCCAGAACAGAATGAGGACGTAAGGTGCATGGGAGAGGTTAGGATGACAGATGACACAATTGCAAGATGGCACATGTGGAGTGACAAAATGAATCCAGGTCACAACACATGGGCGTGTTCAATGTATATGAAATATTAAATATTGGAATATTTAAATCATGAACAGATAATGGTTAAATGGAAAGAAAGCTATAGAACTTTCAAAGAGCGAAAAAGAGAAAATATTTATGTTGTTGACTTGGCATTTCTGGGTGTCAGGCCTTATACTGCTTTGTGCATGCTAGTAGGTACTCTACCTTTGAGCTTCATCGCCAGCCCCAGGAATATCTTTTTGATCACATATTGGAGAAATATTTCTTACCCTGGGGATAACAAAGAAATATAAATCAAATATGCAACAAAATAAAATCTTTAAAGGAAACACTGACAAATTCAATAACATTAAAATATATATTTCTCCTCATCTAAGGATACCATTAGTAAATAAAAAGTAGCTGCAACTGAGAGAGTGAATCACAATCTCCATTGTAATGCACCATCTAAAACACTAAGAAATTCAGCCCCCTTCTTGTACAGTTTAATTTTCTCACAGCACAAGCAGCATGAGCCAACTGTGGTCCAAAAATATTAAATAGTAGATTCCAGAAAGAACTCATTAGTTTTAAATTGCATGCTGTTCTGAGTACTGCGCTGAAATGTCACTCTGTCCTTCGCAGAATATGAATCACCCCTTTGTCTGGCATATCTATGGTATATATACTAAATACTCGTTAGCCACTTAGTATGCTATTGGTTATCAGTGAGCTGTCAGGCCTCCACAGTATTAGTGTTCCAGTAACCTTTGTGTGATAGACTAACACTGTCCACCTCACTTCATCCCGTCAGTGAGGCATGACATCATCTCATCATCATAACAGTGTATACAGTGTGTACCGAATGACCCGGGGAAGAGAGTGCATTCACAGCGCTTAAACTTAGTGTGCTGTGACAGCTATCTGTTATTTGTTGATCACTCACCATGTCTTATTTATAAATTAAACAACTATCATTGGTATGTATGTGTTTATAGGAAAAAGTATGATAATTAGATGGATGGATGGATGATAGACAGATATTATTCATAGTTTCATCCATCCGTCAGTGGTCTTCAATGAGAGTTGAGTTATGTGTGCTATAACTGAAATAAAAATTGACACAGCATATGCACAGGTTTTTTTTTTTTAAAAAAGCAGGAAACATGATGGACTAATATTCTGAAAAAGTAATCAGCAGGATGTTGTACAGTAAAACCACTATGGTAACTGTTTTATACCTACTCACTGGTGAAGTAAGTACAAATAGAGCCATTTGTGAGCAAGGATATGGAGCTACAAGAACACTCATGTTCTCTCTGTCTCCTTGTCTTTAACATCCCAGGCAGACAAATACAGTCTAAATTCTCCTAAATTGCATTAAACACATGGAGAAGGTAACGTAACAAAAAGGATACATATTCTTTCAATCACTGTTTTTCAAGCCACATCTGGATGCACATTGAATATTCAGACAAAAGTCTTTTATATGTCAGTGGAAGGGAATTGCAATCAAAGAAAGATCTATGGTATAAGTTTGAGTCCTTTGTTTATTATATGGTTTTGTTTAGTTTTTGTACACAGGCTGTCACTGTTTAGTCTAGGCTAGCTGGAATTCACTATGTAGCCTAGACTTACCTAAAATTCACTCTTCCTGCCTCAACGTCCTGAGTGTGGGTATTGTAGGTTGCACACACACACACACACACACACTAGCTTTGTGGCTTTGTTTTTGTTTGGCTTTCCTTTTTGTTGTTGTTATTGTTTCTTAAGTCATCCCTAAGGCTAGACTATTCCAAAGAGAACTCAAAGGAGTGGGGCCCTTTAAGGCAATCTTTCTCAAACTTCCAACTCATGACTCCTAAGAAAGTTTTATGGTACCCTTTTTATAGAAGTATGTAAAATAGGAATACAAATTCAACATTTTTGATAATCATTAAGAAATCTATTTTATAACAAGTATTTGCTATACACATAATTTTACCATTTATTAAAGCTGAAAGTGAATACTAGAGGTGAATGTGCTTATTTATTTTTACATAAAAATTGAGTTGAATCTTGGCAGGATGTTTGATACCAAAAGACATAGCATCGTCAGCATTTTTCACAGTTGATCAGTACTCCAATTTGATAATTACAAGTGATGACAAATGGCATTACTTAAATATACAGTAGAAAATGACAGAACTGTGTTGGGACCATTTCAGAAATTGCCAAAATTCTGTCCTAATATTAGGCCAAAATTCACTGGATGATTTTTTTTTAATGAAAATTAAGTCAGAACTCAAACAGCCACTTTAAAAATCAAGCATTCTAACACAACACAGTCCAGATATGCCAGTTTGATAGTCACTGAGGATTGAAAATGGGAAGATATTAACGCTTGACTTTCCGTATTTAAATTGGTCACCGTGTTTATAAAGTGTGAACGCTTACTGTGCACAGTAAAGACATGCAGTGCAAAATACAGAGTGGCCTTAAATTAAAGTGTTCATGGCGTGAAGATGTGTGCTGGGGACCAGGGCTGCAGTCAAGTTTCTTGTGAACTCCCACATACATTCAGTTATGCCACCTTTTATGAAGCTGGGACCCATAACTTAGGAAGCTGAGCTCTAATATATATCTTGCTTAGTATCTTTATAATTCAAATTGACAAATCTTCATTCGGAATAAGGTACCAGTTTTGTCTCTATGACAGATACTTGAGATCATCACCTTTTCCAGAAGGAAAGAATATTTTTCTCCTGGTTTTGGAGATTTCAGACTCTGGTTCCTTGGCTGTGTTTCTCTGGGGGACTATAGTAAGGTGGCACATGACGACAGAGGCTCAGGGTACAGTTAAACAGTTCATCTCTTGGAGCAAAAATGAGGAATAAGAAGAAACAAGGGCCCCCCTCCCCCTACGAAGGCCATGTCTCAGTGGTGTAGCTTTCTTTCCTGCAGGTGCCACCATCTCCCAGCAAGCACTATGAGCTGGGAACCAAGACTTTTGGTTCCCATTATATGCCTTTGGAGGACATTTAACACCTGGGACCTCTGAGGGACACTTAGCATCTGGGACCTTTGGAGGACACTTAACACTTGGGGTCTTTGGAGGACACTTAACACCTGGGACCTTTGGACGACACAGCACCTGGGACCTTGGGGAATACTTAGCTCCAGGGGCCTTTGGGGGACATAGCTCCTAGGGCCTTTAGGGGACACTTAGCACAGAATCAAGATATGCAATGATTGGGATATAGGAAAAGACATTGAGCGTTTAAATTCCTAGAATTTAACAGAAGGAGAAATTATTCCACAAAATCTAATTATCTCCTAAAAGAATCCCTAAGTGGTCAGTTGTGCCTTGCCGTGGACCATGGAGAAAGGAATCAATGTCATGGATACAGAGCCCTCTAGAAGGATGACATCTGCAGAAGTCACAGAATACATAGTTCATACAAGAACATGTAAAAGTCTAGAAGAATGAAATCTAGCCCAAAGTGGTACTTTTTATTAGCTCATTGTGATAATATTTTTTAAATGAGGGGAAAAGCTAAAAGTCTAACTAGGGATATTTTTTAGTCTGATAATGTTGCCTAACTTTAAATTCTTCATTTCCAAACAATTTCCAATATCTAGGGTGTTGCATACATCCATGTTATTATTATGTAACAACCTGCTTATTAAAATCTCTTAATGCTTGGACAAAAGTAGACATTCATGTAACATTCCCTAGTTAGCCAGGAAAACCTTTTTGGAAGAAATTTCCCAGCTTTGGCTTTGAATACTTGTCAGATTTTGAGGCAGAGTGAGACTAGGTATGGATCAGTATTTCTGCCTTGAAGTCACGTGACCTCTCTGAGAGATGAATGTGGTTATTGTCAGGCTCCATGTTCTCCATCAGCGAAGTATGTGCACTTGGCATTCAGATTTTTGTCAGTTTGTTACACTGACAGAAAAAAAAAAAAAAAACTCGGTGGAATAAAGGACCAGTTTGACATGTTTGCATATTTTCAGCATTTAAAGAGAACTATTTTTCCTGGGGACTGTATGTGTCCTCCCCATTTGTGACACCATGGAGCGTCACAGTCAGCTGGTTAGCTCTCTGGCTCTCGTTTTTGTTTCTACTCATTACTAATTTTGTTAATTAAATAGTATAAGAAATAAGGAATTTTTAAAAACAGCAAGCAGCATATTTCAAAACTGTTTTCTTTAAAACTAAATAATATTTTGACTTGTTAAAAATCAAGTATGTGGTGTGTGTGTGTGTGTGTGTGTGTTCGTGTGTGCACACGTGTGTAAGGCCAGCAGTTCATACTGATTGCCTTTCTCTTTTGATCTTCGCCTCTCTTTTTGAGGCAGGTTCCTTCTCTGAGCTAGGGCTTGTGTGTGTTGCGGATCAAACTCAGGTCCTTATGCTTATACGGCAAGCATTTATTTCACCAACTGATCCATCTCTCAAGCCCAAACCACTTCTGTCCTATACAGCCTGCTTACGGAGTACTCGTGGGAGAATGCTTACCTCTGCTAAGTAGATCAGTCCCGCTTGACCCCGTTACTGTGAATACATGACCCTGTGGGTGCCCATGTTCACACAGATGCTCAAGGATGCATCGTGGAAAGGAGTTGTAAGCCAAAAGTTTTGATTTTGTATAATTTTATTAAACAACCACCAGCAGACACCTTGAGATAAAATAAAATTCTTTAGCACTGCTCTCCTTATTTTATGCGCAAGCTAATCCTCTTATCAAACAAGCCAATACAAGCTTAATCTCATTTGTAATAACAACAATTGGAAAGGACAGAGTGCCCAGCAGTGCTGGATGGGAAACGAGGCAGATGAGTGAATGCTGATGCAAGCAGTTAAAGCTGGGTTGCTACCCACTGTTTAATGGCTTCGGCAATTAAACAATTACATTTGTAATTTAAAAATTACAATTACATAATGTAAATTTAAGAGGCAGATTGCATGCCTATTCCTAAATGCATGTTTATGTAGGAAAGAAAAGCTTTGAGGAATATGCCTCCATGGTAACAATAGTTTTCTGAAAGATTATGAGTTTTGCTCTTTGTGATTCCAGAATTTTGTAAGATTTTCTGTAACTTAGGACAACCTGATAATTTTTATGTTTACCTAATTATCTAATAACATTGTATTTTTTGTTTTGTTTTGCTTTTTTGAAATAGGATTTCTCTGTATAACAGCCCTAGCTGTCCTGGAACTCACTTTGTAGACCAGGCTGGCCTCGAACTCACCAAGATCCGCCTGCCTCTTCCTCCCGAGTGCTGGGATTAAAGGTGTGCACCACATAGCAAGTTTTCAAATAAACTTTCAGAATTAGAAGAATATTAGGGGAAAATGAACTTCCTATTTTTCATACTTTTAGCCCATCTGCATTGGGTGTAATTATTATATACTAATAATTATAGGTGTTTAACTATATATACAGATGTGACATTATAGAAATTATTGGATACTTTTTTAATGCCAGATGCTCTGATAAACCCTGAATGTAAATTTTTAGGCAGATAAGAACCGTAATCACCCCTACTTTGCAGGCCAGAGACCAAAGTTTTCATCAAATTCTTGCTTTCACTAACATAGCTGCTGGAAGAGCCCAGCTTTAAACTAGAGCCTCTCCCAGCCAGCCCCAAGCTCAAATTCTCAGTAATTGCCCTTTTTTCTCTAGTTTGTAAATGTGGCTGTTTGCTAACAATAACTTTACCTCTATCCGTTTCTTGTCTTCTGCTCCTCATTGTAGAAGTAGCTGTACATTTTATCACACAGAGCATATTGCGCTCCTCTCTGGTTAGAAAGGACAAGGGTACACTTGGGTTGTGACAGTGGTTGTTATTATAAACTCACCCTAGGTGATCCCAGTTTTAATTTACATGTTTAGGAATATTGAAAGTAAGGAAAATGAATAAAACACAGAAAAGCGTTTGTGTTCTACTACCGCTCACTCTCCCAGTGCAGCTATGTGGAGTCACAGGATGGGATGTGGGAAGGACACTATTCAGGCAGAATCTACACTACTGCTTTTAGGAATCCTACCATTCTTGGAGAAACTGTGGCTTCTGCCCACCAGCAGAAGCATCTCTGAGCGCTGGCATCATACAGGCTCTCTGAACTTCTGTGGTATCTTGCTATCCCAAACAATTCTTAGACTTTCAGAACGTGTAGTCTAAGTTTGAGAAGATATGTGCAGTGGGTGATGCCTCGTCTTGGGCTCTTTGCAAGCCTAAGGACCTGAGTTCAGATTCTCAGCGCCCACATAAAAAGCCAGGTATGGTGGAGGGTACCTGTAACTCCAGTACTGGATGTGGGGAGGCAAAAACAGGTGATCCTGGGACTTGTAAAGCCTAGCCATTCTGTGAGCTCAAGGCCAGTGAGAGACCCTGCCTCAAACAATAAGGTGGAGAATAATCAAAGAAGACACCCAACATCGTCTTCTGGTCCCCTCAGGCACATACACCGGCTGTTACACCCACATGCTTACATCACGTATGCATGTGTGCACACACACAGACATATACACTAAAAATCCTCATATTTCTATTGTCAATACACAGACAGTTCAGCCCCATCTGACAGTGTCTTCTTCATGCACTTCTGAAATCAAGTATAGTTAACATTAACTGAATCATAACAAGAATTATGTAACAAAATTGTCCTCAATATTTGTGGCCAAAGAGTCAGTCTTTGATGCACTGACTGTTTTAGCCATGTGGGTTTTGAAATGCAAGTATCATCAGGGGCATTATGGAAGGCTGTGGATTGGGGATTGTGTAGAAGACTATTCTTGATTGTGTCTGCTCCTGTCTCACACTGATCCTAGTCTGTCCTGTGTGGGCATGAGAGGGAAATCCTGTCACTACAGCAGAGAGCACACAATTGATTTTATTTTTGTGTTTCACTCACACAGCACACAGGGTGCACTGTTTTTGCGAAGAATCGCATGTGGGAGCGTGGGAGCTTTTTGTCACCCAGCTTTCCTAGTTGTGTGCCCTTCAGTGCATCCCTGAAGGGTCTCTTTATTTTAAAACAGAAGGACTGTTTTGGGGTCCGCTAGCGCCCAAAGACTTGTTTACTAAAATCCAGGTGGTACAGATGCCGGCTTTTAAGCCTGAGGATTAGTCCCACCCCTTTTGCACTCGGCCCTCTGAACACACTTCTTGAACCAGCACATGGCCTTTGTTGTTGTTAGTGCTTCCACGTTTATCCCTCTGTCCCTACATTTCTTCTGAATATCATTAGCTCTTCCATTTATATTTTGTTGTCCTTTAGATAAAAATTTATAGAAAAACTAATTAATAGAACAGTCTTAGTTTTACATATATGCATTTACATATAATGCATTCATTAGCATGTACATGCCAAATGCATGAGCTGAGGGATTTTCCTTTTTAATAAAAGTGTTATTTGCATTGTGTATGTATATATAAAGTATATGTATAAAGTTGTGATGCGATATATATATGTATGTATGCACGTGTGTGTGGTATGTATATATATTATATATATAAGTTGTGTGTGTGCATGTGTGTGGTATGTATATATATTATATATAAGTTGTGTGTGGTATATATACTATATATACATATTAAGTTTTGTGTGTGGTGTATATATATATTAAGTTGTGTGTGGTATGTATATATATTATATATATTAAGGGGTGTGTGGTATGTATATATATTATATACATTAAGTTGTGGGGGGCTCGTGCGCATCATGACATGAATGTGGAAATCAAGGGACAGCTAGGAAAGGCCAGTTCTCCCCTCCACCACATGGAGCCCAGGGACTGAACTCCGGCTCTCAGACTTGGCAGCGTGCCTTTACCTGCTGAGCCATCTTGCCATCCACCCCTCCCTGAGTTTTATCTGCCCTATAATCTTGGTTTTGAACCTTCCCACCACCTTATAAAGTTTTTCTGTGTTTGAGAGTGGCTTCTGTTCCAGGTGGGTCTTAGTTATCTTGCCCTAGGGCAGGGGAGTCTGTTTCACCTATAGCCTCAGAACAGACTTTCTGAGCGAGCTCCCTCTTACTTCTTACTGACGACTTGCTTCTAGAATGGAAGAGAAATTGCTTTATTTTCCTACATGCATTTCTCTGTTGGTTTTTTTTGTTTGTTTGTTTTTTCTAATGTCTCTGTTCTCATTCCCAAGTGGTAATCCATGGTTTAGCTCCCTATGCTGAATAGTCAGTCATGTAAGGGTCTTTAGGATTTCACGTATAAACTCTTCAGTGCTGTCTCCGAAATACCTGGTATATAACCTGTCCCCGGGATTTATACAGTTTTTGTGTAGAAAAATACTTTACTCACCCGGAATGCAGCACAAACAAAAGTAAAAGTGTGAGTGAATATCAATGCTAGGAAACTCATCTCAACAGCAAATCAGTCATTTCTTTGATATGAAAGCAGATATTTTTGCCTCTTTGCTTCATTGTTTTTCTCCTCTGGGCAAGCATCTGATTCTTGGTTAGTACAAAGCCACACTGCAGTTCAAGTCAGTTCTTCTCAAAGCCATCTGTAGCTATGAACAGCGTTCATAAGTAAAGGTTTTGATGTTGTATTCAGGGTTGTACACCTTTGCTTTGTTTCTGATCTTGAGTCCGTACCTAAGCCCCCTCGGGAGTAGCATGCCCAGTGAGCTTTACCTTTAGAAAGAGTTGCTGAAGGTGCGTGCAACGCTATGCGTTCCACCTTGGCCCGTGTATTTACTCCTCTTCGATTTTGCTTTATGAGCACAACAGCAAACTGTCACTATTTGCTGTAAATTGAAGCTTTTAATAACTATGTCTGTTCTACAACATTTGTCAGCTTTGAATATTCTGTCAGTAGAAAATAAAAATAGCAGGGTACGCAGCAGCCGTGACACCAAGGATTTATCTGCTTATGCAAAAGGAAGGTAAAAAGTATACTCTTGAAGGATGTGCTTTTGGCATTTTTCCTTCAAATAGTGTAAATCTGAATGAACTGACTCTTCCTCAAATATATTTTCTACGAAAAGTTGCCAAAATCAGTGACAGGGTAAGTTCCGTCATTAAATGCAGAGTCCTTTTAACCTGGCAGACGAAATGAGAAAAGTTGCCTCAGATCATCAATTCAAGCCCCCATGGTTTGTTTGACAACCGTGAGAAAGATGTTATATAAATACATAAAAAGAAGCACATAGATCAGTAGTAAAAATGTTGGTGCATCTAGCATTTAAATTTTTAAACTATTTTACAGTAAAAATTTATGCACACAAGGCCATCCTGGTATGTGACAATAAAAAATTAATTTATCTAATAAAGATGATTCAAGTAAATCAAATCAAATTCCACAGTCTACATATTTGTTTGTATATTGTATGTATTAGTTATAAATATTAAAACCTTGAGTGAAATATAGATTATGAAAAATTCACTGCTTTTCCTTTTTGAGATAAAAAAACATTAAGAAAATTTTCCCAGCATCTTTATTGGTGTAGCCTTGTTGTTAGATTAGATCCTGTTCTCAGCCATATAATATCTTGATTTTCTTTCTGTCTCATTGAAGGACTTTCAGCTCAAAAGATAACTTTGCCGTTGTCTTTAATAGTAGCAATGAGGAAGTGTGGGGGACCTACTAGATGCCATATTTGATAAATGTTAACAATAGTTCAACACTGTTTTGAGTAGGAACAAAAATGCCAAAGATGTCCTTAGCTGTATAACTGCTGAGTCTTCATTTAAACTTCTGTCCTTACTGATTAATGAGATCACGTGATCATGTCTACGCATTTGACACATCTACAAATACAGTTTTAAAGATAACCACAGTAAGCTAAAAAGTCTCTACTCTTAGGGCATGCGCATACCCTAATGTTTTAATTTTGTTTGATTTTATAGTTATTCCATCCTCCCAGACTGTGCCTGAGGGAAAGAACGAATTAATTATTGTCAGAATTAATGAGATAATTGCATATATGTAACTGCACAAAGTACTCTACAACGGCGCTTCTTGCTGATGCAAAAGGCCTAATCCAAGACCTTTTGCAGAGACTAGAAGAGTTTTAGGAGATAGGATGCATTTTGTCTTCTTTTGTTTTTCTAAACAAAAATTCTGACGTGATATTGCCATCCGCTTTTGACATTGATAAATTGAGAACTTACTTTGCTACTACATATTAATAGTTAAAAAAAAAACCTAAATCTCCTTATGTCTCAGAAACTCTTACTCCAGGCAAGACTAGAAGAGTAATTTCTAATAAAATTGGGATACTAACAATTCGTGAAAGCAATTGGGCATGCTCTGTCTGCAGAGACCGTTTACATGGAGTTTTGTGAAGAACTATGTTCTATCTAACCCTGCAAAAAGCCCTCACTTCTGAGAACCAAAAGAGAAAATTTGACTTGCCGAATAGCAGCAATAAGGCAGCTGAATTCATTTCCTTTCAATGCTGTGTCTCTTCATATAGGGGAACTAAGGTTGTTTTCTGTTAATGTGTCTTTTGTAGCTCTGATTTGAGTAGCATTTAGGATTTACAGAACTATATCTTTCAGGCACAATAGCTTCTTTGTAAAACACTGATAAGATTCTCCTCTTTGAATGTGCTTTTTCATTTTTAATTTTGTTAATTGATTTGGAGAAGGAAGTCTTCCAAGTTGTTTGTGTACAGAAAAAGTAAGATGCATATCTCAGAAGGAGAGTAATTTAATTCTAAGTCAGCTGAACATGCATCTTCAAGACTCACAAGGGCCCCTTCTAATCTGAATTTTCTCAGGATACTTGCTTGCTTGTAATAAAAGGGGGTGAAAAACCTTTTTAGGTTTTAATCTGCATTGGTGTTCCAGAAATAAATTAGAAATAAAGATGAGGTTGTTTAAATCTTTGTTCATAAAATTCTCATTTTTTGGAAGAAAGATTTAAATGCCTTTCCTTTACCTGTCTAAACATCTCAGAATCAAATCATTTTCTAAAACACCCATCGGAAAGAGGAAAATGAATCTTGTTATGACAAGAGTCTCCTAGTGGAAGAATGAGAAATTGTGTGTCATAACTACAGGCAAACTATTTAAAACATTCTTCCGCTCCCTGTTCTTAATAGGTTAAGCAATACTAAGAGTTAAAAACCAGTCTTGGTTTTCAGCAATACCGGTAGTGTGAGTTACAGAAACGCTTTGTTCCAAACCTTCTGAATGTATTCCAGGTACATTTCATTCTTTGGAAAGCAACAATTTGAAGTAAAAGAATGAACAACTGAATTTGCCATTTAATTTCAGAAAAATGAATTTTTGTTCTTTGTGTCAGCCATCTGTTTACCTCACTCCTTCACTATGGCTCCCTCTTTGCTTCCTTGGGCAAGCTAGAGGCTCGGCCAAGGGGAGATTGCAGGTGTGCACAGCTGTATCTACAGTGTGCAGACTTGTAACAAGATTTGACTTGGTATCCTGGGCTGATCAAAGGAACGAGGCAGGGCACCCGTGTGTCCAGAAGTCAGCACAGTAGGTTCTGATACAACACCAATTTAACTGACTTACCAGCCTCAGTTTCCCTAAAGCAGACACTCTTTGAAAATGTAAAGAAGTTACTCAGAGCAGCACTGTACAGAAGAAGGCAGCTCATTCCATTCCTATTCTTGCCTGTGTGCATTCCTGTTCCTGCCTGTGTGTGAACTCATGGGTCAGTGTGCTTATTTTAGTAGCTTTCTTTTTTTTCCAACATAATATTTGTATTGATTATTTGATAGTTTTATATAATACACCCTCATCACACTCACTTCACCATTCTCCCAGGCCTACCCCACCCCCAAACTTTAAGACCCCCCCCCCGGCAAGAAAAAAAATCCAATTTGTGTTGTATATACTCACTTACTGGAACATATAGTCAAGCTTCCAGTGGCCAGCCCCTAAAAGAAAGTTGAGTCCTTCCCCACCCCCACCAGAAGCCATCAGCTGTGGAGAGCTACCCTGCAGCATCCTTATCACAATCTTTAAGAGTTCTCTTCAATTGCTTCCTGTCTAGATTGTTTTCTTTGGGCAGGTCGGGGTTAGGGGTGGGGATGATGACAGAGGCCTTCTTTGTCTCTTATTTTCAACTGTGAGTCTGCAGCCACAAAAGATTTGTGGATTAGCACTTCAATTCTTTTCATGACCTGATGTGGTTATAGCGTGTTTCATTTATCTACTCATAATTGATGGATATTTAGTGTATTCCTACTTTATATCATAATTGTAATATTAGACTTGCGTACAAGTGTTTCTATAGACATGTTTTCATTTATCTTGGGTGTGTACCTAAAGGTATAATGCTGGCCTTTATGTATAGGTGGGTGTACACTATATGTGTACGTATATACGTACATATACATATATGTTCATATGGGTGTACACATGTGGGTACATGTGCATATGTGTGGAGGCTAGAGGTTGACCTCTGATGTTTTCCCCTGTAGCTCTTCACTTTAGTTTTTGAGGCAGGGTCTCTAAACCTGGAGCAGGGTCTCTAAACCTGGAGCTCAGTAACTGTCAAGGTTACTTTGACAGGGAGCCCCAGGTATCCTCCTGTCTTGTTTCTGGGGTATGGAGAACATAGATGCATGCCTCCACACATAGCTTTTTAGATGGGCGCTAAGAGTCTAAAATCAGCTCTTCATGCTTTCTCGGCAAGCATTTCATCTACTGAGCCACTTTTTCCTACCCCCATTAGCTCATTTAAATTATAGCCATCTTATTGGTGGTATAACATCTCATTACGGTTTTGACACGCATTTCCCTAACAGCACCGATGCGATACATCTTTTCAACGTGCACACTCAAGTGTTCTGAGTACTATATATAGTATTTTACATACAAATAGACACTACTATAGTACCTTTGGATACAGATATTCAGAAGCATCAAGTAATATGTCATGTCTCTAGTAACCTCTGAATCTGGAAAAGGTTTTGAGTCATACCTCAGTGACACGCAAAGTGAAGGAAACGACATATTGAATGTACTTGGTGCTGTGATGGGAGTGTCTGGTGGACCCCTGGACCCTAAAGGTGTAAGTGTTCGATTCTGTTGAAGAGGAGACTGACAAGGGGGAAAGTGGCCACCTGCAGAAGTCTTGACTCATCTGCAGTTACCGTTCAACCTTTGACCCTTCAGTGGGACTTAAGGATAAAAAGACATGGCTCCTCACATGGCCCTTCCTGAGAGGTGGGCACTGCCTCAGGCCAGCACACCATTCTTGGCCAAGTGTCTTTCAGCTTCCTTTACTTCCCCATCTGGGAAACATGAGCATCATGCAATAAAACCCAGGAGAAGAACTAGACTCCTAGATGCTGTGGTTCTTATTGTGCCATGGTTTAATTTTGAATGCATGTGTCTCCCTCCCCCTCTCCCACCCTTTTTTGCCAGCTTTATATCTGAGTGGAAAATCCTGTTAGACAAAAAAGTTTAATTTAGTGTCTTCATCTTATAAAATATGAAGTGACCTTTGTCACTCTTTACATACATGAAAGAGAATCTCTTTTGAAGGAAAAGAAAGTGTTATTGCTGTTTGCCTTCAGTGAGATGTTTTGATAATCAAGGATTTAAAAAACATAATTATCCTTACTTTCCTTAGTGTCTTTTCTGATAACTTTGCAGAAAAACACTGCCTTCTATGAAGCATGCAAATTAAATCACCTTTCATACTAAATCTTGTTCTCAGCCCTGCCGCCACTCTCGGACTCTGCAGGATTGCCCCTCAGAGATGGAGAGTGGAAGTGACTTGTGACAACTCTGAGTAGCCCAGAGCTTTATTTACGCCTCCTGGATTTGCAACCCTGACATGATGTTTTGGAAAGCCATGTAACATGATTCTTCCCTATAGGCCCTGGCATTTGGTGGCTTAAGGAAACACAGATGTGTATCGCGAAGCATCTGCAGTACCACTGCTTCTTCTTCCTAAGACAACTGAAGAAGAGCACTAGAAAATCAAGGCTGTTAAATATTGTCTTGAGTTTTATTTTTCATAGTTAAAACTGGGTTGGAATACAGGATTTTTCCGAAATGTTCTCATGAGAAAAGTCAGCTCTCATCATTTATCCTGAAATAATCAGCGCTCCATTGTATCTTCTGGTGTTTTTCTTCAGTACATTTTGACCTACCATAGTTCATAATGTGTGTTTCCGGAGATTCCTGTTATTAATGGCATTGGAACTTTCCACCTGCTATATCTCCATATTGTTCACTTTGGGCATTTCTTTTCTTTTTCTTCTTTATGAAGCTCCACTGGCATGCAAAATCAAAACACTGTGCATGACCATTAATGTGCCAACTTCAGACACCCACAAAGTCTGCTTTAGACCCTAAACTGACCTCCTCTTAACTGTAACCTCTTACTTCATGATATGGAACATCTGTGACCACTTGCACATCCTTGCACTGCTATGATATGTTGCTAGTCCAATAATGTGAACTTGAAACTATAAAGAAAAAAAGAAGAAAGAGCTATGGAGGAGCTGGGAACATGCCTTCGTGGGTGAGCGTTACTTGCTACACAAGCATAAAAATCTGAGTTTGAATCCCAAGCACTGATATTAGAAGCCAGGCATGCCTGCTCATGGGACTATAGCCTCAGGGCTGTAGTAGGTGGGGATGGGAGAATGTGAGTTCTCTGGAACTCTCTGGCTAGCTTCTGGTTCTGTGAACGATTCTGCCTCAAGGGAATAAGGAGCCCAGTAATAGAGCTGGACACCTGACATCTTCCTCTGACCAGCTTCCTCGTGCGTGGATCTATATGCCTGCACACACATATGCACATCGTGTATCACATGCCAGATTATTTGATTAATAAAATAAAGAGACTACATATAAAGAACACAGTGAAGTCCCAGGCATCTGATAAACATCAGTTGTATAACTCTTGATTACTTTTTTCTATCTACTTAGTAGAAGGGTGCATTTAAAGGTGGGTTCAGTAAAATGCCAAGAAACATTTTCACTGAGGCAACACATCATGTTTAAATCATGGGCTTCTCAGTTGGAGAAGTGGCTCATCAGTTAAGAGGGTTTATTGGTCTTACAGAGGACTTGAGTTCAATTCCCAGCCCCTCTGTGAGGTGACTCAAACCACCTGTAACTCCAACTCCAGGAGAATTGACACCTTTTCTGGCCTCCAGGGTAGACACTATTCACTTCTACACATACCCTTACATAGAAACACACACATACATATAACTAAAAATAAAATTATTGTTAAACACACAGATATCCTATGCAATTAATTGGTAAGTTGTCCATTATTAGGATGCATAGCAGTGAGTGACCTGCTGGTAATAGTCACCCTGGCTTACAGAATTTAGCAGTTGTCACTTGGCTAGAGGGCTTGTTATTAGATTTTCACATTTTGACTTCTTTATAGTCATAAAATGTTGGTATTACATGGTGTAGTACCATCTGAGTAGTATTCTGAGGCGCAGAAGAGGTGACCATCTTTCTCAGAGTGATGTAGTCAATGAAGATGGAGCTGTGTGGTACCACGTATATCTGGACCAATTTAAGTTGTTGAGTAGGAACAAATATGATACAAAAGTTGTCATTTCAATTCTTGGACGAAGAAAGGGTTTATGAATTTGCTTTCTATTTCTTTGATCAAACTCCATGACTAAAAGCAACTTAGTAAAAAAGGATTTATTTGGCTTACATTTCCTAATCTCAGTCCATCATTGAGGGAAGCCAGGACAGGAACTGAAGCAGAGGCCATGGAGGAGCATTGCTTACTGGATTGACCCCTGTGGCTTTCTCACACCACACAGGACCACCTGCCCAGGGTTGGCACTGTCTGTAGTGGGCTGCCCCCCATGGCAATCATCAATCAAGAAAATGCCCCCATAGTCTTGCCTACAGGCCAGTCTGATAGAGGCAGTCACTCAATTAAGGTTCCCTCTTCCCAGATGACTCTATCTTGTGTTAAGTTTACAAAAAAAAAAAAAAACTAGCTAGCACAATTAGCAAGATAATAAGAGTCCACTACATCTTTTTCCGAGCGGGATTTATGAAGCTTTTGCCAACAAAGTGCTAAGATCCCTAGTTTAATAACATATTTAGTATATAACCGTTATTCATATATACAAAATTTTGTATGTCTGTGTGTGTGCCATGTGTGCACATATGTGTGCGTGTTCTCATGTCTGTGTAGGTCTGTGCAGGTGTATGGGCACATGGGGGCTGCATGTCTTACACCTTCTATATTGAGGCAGTGTGTCTTGCTGAACCCGTGGCTTTCTGTTTTGACTAGTCTAGCTGTCCACCTTGCTTGGGGGAATTCCTCTCTCTGCCTCCCCTGTGCTGGGAGTGGCCTGCCATCCCCTCCTAGATTTTATGTCAGTTCAGAGGTGCTAGACTCCAGCCCTCACACTTGGCCTGCTAACACTCTAATTGCTAAGTTATCTCTTCTGGACATGGAAAATAATGTTTAACTCTTCGGGTATCCATTAGAAATCTACACTGTGTGTGTGTGTGTGTGACTGTGCTTGTGCGTGTGTGTGTGTGTGCATGTGTGTGTGTGTTTTCAGCATTTGTGTGTGTGTGTGTTTTCAGAGTTTCCCTGTGTCTCCTAAGATGGCTTTAAACTTGAGTTCTTCTTGCCCCAGCCTCTCCGGCTCTGGGATTTCAGTTGTGCATCTTAATGCCTCATTTGAGAAATCAACTCTTGCTGTGTGAGTTTGACACAGTGCTGTCAATTCTCTTCTCAGTAGCAGATTACACCTGCTAGTCTGTTCTAGAAATCATCATTTCTGTGCTTGACAGATCTTCCTGGTCCTCATGGCTGGGCATTATTGGAATGACTTCTGTGGTGCACTGTGCTTCTTATACATGTGAGTCTCTAGCTCTGTGGCTATCCTTGAGTGGATTCTGCTATTCTTCACATAACTGTGAGTTCCCATAAATCCCTTTGTTATGTAAAAACTTGATCACTCTGCTGTATGCTGAGTAGACTAAGCAGTAGGCATTTACACTTCTCAAAAAGGACTTTCTTACATTTCACTTCTTCAAATTAACAATTTCATTGTAAATATTGAGGACTCATTATTTAAAGAGTAAACATGAAATTGTACTATATATAAATTCCATACCAGACAATGAAAATTGGGAATGGGGCATAAAAATTTGAAATCTTGAGACACGATCAAGAATTCTGTATAAAATTGAAATAGAGCATTTAGAAGGATCTTGTTCACTGAAATGGTTCACCTTTGGCAGCAGGTTAAACAGCTTGACACAGTAGTCTGTTATCACAGTTCTTTTGAGACTATTATAAATTGCATTTCAAGAATAATACTATAAATTACATGTAGCTTTGATGTCCTTCTCAAGCTAAGAATAATATTTCTCTGTTTATTTTCTACATGAAAATATGCCATCCAGGACATAATTAATGGCTGGAAATTTTAAAACAAAAGAAAGTGGCTCATGCCTCAGTGTGCAGTTGTCAGTTTGTGGAAAATTATTGACAAAAAAGATTAGAGACCCAAATCCTAACACTGGAATAGATTCCACTAGTTAACCAGAGTCCACTGTACGAGGCAGACATAGGTACGTTTTATGTCTCTACAATGCCCCCCTTGGGTTTTTTCTTTTTTTTTTTTAAAGTTAGACATTTATTAGAGAAGAGAGAGAGAGAGAGAGAGAGAGAGAGAGAGAGAGAGAGAGAAGAGAGGGGGTGGGGAGAGGGAAGAGAAGCGGCCGCTGCTTCCCCATGAGAGTGGAACAGGGAGAGCCCCCCTTGGGTTTTACAGACAACACTTTATTCTTTTGTGACTTCTCTAAGCTATTGAGTTTAGTTTCTTGAACTTTTTAAATCATGCCCCCTCACTTCTTTCCCTTCTCCGTACTTGCATCTCTTTTGCTCATCTCACTGCTTAAAGTGGAAGTGGATATGGATATAATTCTTCGTCACCAGGTAAAATATTAGGTGACAAAGAAAATAAAAATTTTACTGCAATCTGGCAGATGCTGCGGTCCATTAGTCCCCTTCCCATATCCAAGGAAAATCAAGGCCAGGCTGTTGCTACCAATCTGCGAAGTCAACTTTATAAAGCTATCTGTGCTTCAGGCTGTCTGCAGGGAAAGAAGTCATTCATACTGATCTTCAGACCTCGAAGCCAACATGCCCAGGCAGTTATTCCAGGGTGTGTTCCCTGTTGTACCTTGGCCAAGTGGACCAAATTTGTGAGCCTTGTTCCGCGCAGCTCTGAAGTGCAAGTCACCCACCTCCCTCACATCCCATTCTGTTCTAAGAAATGGTTCCTCTGCCTGTTCTTCCCACCTCCCCTTAGATGAAGAAGAGGGTCAGTTTCACCACCTCCCCTGCACATCTTCCCCTGGGTGTAGGAAACTGGTCAATTATCAAATCATATGTGGCTTTTACTGGCTCAGGGCTCAGATCCTTGGGTACAGGTGTCCGTAGCACAAGTTTACAGATTAGCCAGACTTTCGTGGTTGGGAAGATGGCTCAGTGAGGAAAATGCCTGTTATACAAATGTGAGAACCTGAGTTCAGATTCCCGGAACCTGCATACAAGCCAGACATGGCGCTAATCCCAGAACATGTGACAATCCCAGGACATGTCTGTAATCCCAGACCATATCCAGGACATGTAGTAATACATGTCTGTAATCCCAAAACATCTCTAGGACCTGGTAATACATGTCTCTAATCCTAGAACATCGTCAGGGAGATGGGCGATAGAGACCAGAGAATTCCCAGAAACCTGCAGACAGCTAACCTGATATACACAGCAGCGAAGAGATCGTGTATCATACATGGTAGAAAAGTGGGTACTGATACCCGAAGTAGTCCTCTGACCTCCACATGTGGGCCATGATGTGTACACACACATTTACACACATTAACACATCTGCACATGTGCACACACAGGAAATCTGCCATTAAAAAGAAAGTACCTGGGCCTTTGTATCAACAGCCTTACTCTGAGAAGCAGGGACTTGTACTCATCATGGGAATCTGGCAGAATTTAAGAGAACTTGGTCTGTGCCTAGCCCACCCCACATGATAGCACTGATAAAGATGACCAGTACCATCTATAGGAGCGTGTGGTTGTGAGTATGGGTGCAGCATTTTAAACTCTGTGAAGCTACTTTTGAGATGAAGCTGACAATCTCAACCATGAGCTGGTGTTGGCAGTCCCATCCGGTCACCACCCTTCTGTGGGGATGAGAGCCCGATGTTCAAGATGGCCGGGTGGAAAGCTATGAAGTCCTCTTGCCTCATGTTAATGCTTGGATTCTCTGGCCCTAGCACTGACTGTGCACCTATTTAACATTTACAACAGGCTTTCTGCCATGTGATCCAAAGGTGCTTGAAGACACACATGTTCTATGCTATGTGAATATACATTGCAGTAAGAGACACGTCTTAATGAATAGACTCAAATGTAAGTATAGTCTGTGAACAGTAGTGTCCTGGAGGATTTTGTCAACTTGCTAGAGCAATCTGGGAAGAAGGAAGCTCAATCGAGAAAATACCTCCACCAGTTTGGCATGTGGGCAAGTTTGTGGAGCCTTTTCATTTGTAATGACTGGTATTAGCGGTCCCCAGCCCACTCTGGATGGGAAGGTAGTCCTGGACTGTGTAAGAATGCAAACAGTGATTCATGGAAAACAAACCATTAAGCAGTATTCCTCTATGGCCTCTGCTTTCATTTCCTGTCTCTGGGTTCCTCCCTTGAGCTCCTGTCCTGACTTCGCATTAAGATAGGCTCTGATTAGGATGGGTAAGCTAAATAAACCCTTTCCTCCCCAAGTTATTTTTGGTCATGGTGTTTTTTCAGCAACAGAGAGCAAAGTAAGCCACACAGTGAATTTGGGGAAAGAGAGGTAGGTAGATTGTGCAATGACATCATCATGGGTAAGCAAAGCTCCGAAGAACAGCCAGAGCTAACCTTATGAAGCAAAGAGGGGTAAGCGGTGTCCAGGAGTGAGCCTGGAAGGGGTTTCCAGAGGAAAAAGACTTGCATGCAGAGTTCTTGTAGCAGCACACAGCAAGGCCTGGGGAGAGGATGTTTGTGCATGGACTAAGGGACTTGGTTCCAAAGTCACAGTGCTGGGCAGAGGCCATATCTTCCAGGTGCCAATGGCTGACAGGAATTTTTGTCCTTTAGTGGCAGGTTTGGGAGGACATGAGTATATGACCAGATTAACTTCCTTTTTTTAAATTTATTTTTATTTTATTAGTGTTTTGCCTATATGTATGTCTGTGTGAGGGGGTTGAATCCTAGAGTTACGGATAGTTGTGAACTGCCATGTAGGTGCTGGGAATTGAACCCGGGTCCTCTGGAAGAGCAGTTACTACACTTAACCACTGAGCCATCTTTCCAGCCCCTCAGATTAACTTTCTTGAAAGACTGTTATTAGACTACATATATAGTGCAGAATTGGATGCCAATGAGAGTGTGAATTTGCTTAGAGAAAAGGCCAAGAAGAGGGTAAAGAACTGGCCAGCTTACTGAAGATTCACATACACAGTGCTCAAATAGCCAGTGAAATGCCAAGAATTATTTCCTGGAGATAGGGATGGGGGGTCCCATACCAAGCAAGGTAAATACAATCTAAAATTAAAAGTTCAAAAGAGGTCAGGAAGATGGCTAAGTCCACTAAAGTACTTGCTGCACTTTAAACACAAGGACCCGTCTTTGATCCGAGAGTTCATAGAGCTAGAGTGCATGCTTGCTGTCCCGGGGAGAAAGGCAGGTTTCTGCAACTCACTGGGGGCCAGCCATTCTAGCCCAGCCAATGACCTCCATGTTCCATGGGAGACCCTGTCTCAAAATCTCAGGGGGAGACTGACTGAGGAGGACACCTGGTGTCCACCCCTGTCCTCCGCATGTCAGAACACAAATGTGCACACACATATGACTACAAACTCAAAAGTTCACCTCAAAATGTGCGGAGTTCAGAGAGCATATGTTTTCCCCTCTTCGCCTCTGTTTTCCGTCACTCCCTCTCTCTCTCCTTCCTTTGCCCTTTCTCCTAACTTTGGTTCACCTCAAACAGAAGGATGTGGGTGTTTTTAAAGTAACTTTGGCCTATAACTTTTAGCCCGGTGCTCCATTGGCTCCCATTAATGTGAAGTGAAGGTATTAAACCTTTCTAAAATATATTATCTCATTGATATTAAAAACCTACAACTTCTGAACTCTTATTCTCAGCTGGCTGTTGAGATAAAACATGAGCTGACTGAGTGGCTTCTAGGTGCTGAGCCAAGTGTCCGCATGAACTGCAGTGCTTCCATAAATAATATTTCCATAAATATGTCCAGGCACAGACAGGTAGATGCAACAGGAAGGACCCAAACAAATCCTGAGGATGCCAGTATTGTCACAGGGTCTCCAGGCAGAATGAAGTTGTATGACAGAGTGTTTCCCTGGTGATTTGGCTGCAGATGAAAGTGTCTTTGGCAATAAAATTCTGTGCTTAAGTCTGAGCCCTGGGCACTCATCAGTCAGCACCTGACACATCAAGGATCTTCTTCACAGTATTAGTTAATATGTTGGCAGAAATATGGGAAAACATTGTTATTCCCCTCAGTTTCAGTGCATGGATTTCCCCCCCACCTTTAAAAGCATTAGTTTTACTAAAATATTTTGCAGCCTGCAAATTCATTGCTAATCAATAGATAAGAACAGAGGTGAAGTTTGTTATTCAGGGGTCTTCTCCGTCACCAATGCTAGAACACACGTAACAGTAACAAGCATTTGAAGAGCCTTTGGGGGAAGTTTAAAAGTTGGTAAGGCAATTAGTGATGAGGCCAGTGGTAATTATAGTAACTAGATGAAATGCTTACAGCTTTATGGATTATTATTTGACATTATTATTTAACAGGTCAAAGTCTCATATGACTTTAATCACTCTTCTTATTATAGGCACACCTTTATTAGTAATGGTGTTTTATAACTTAATAATTTTTCCATAATGAGTTCAGAAGTTCCATTTGCGTGATCTCAAAGAAATTAAGTACCCCATACATTACTGCTTAGCAGTGGGGGTTGTCATTCAGGGTTCCAAGCAGAGACGTGTCTGAGATCATTTTGCATTTAAAGACACTGATGATAATGACATCATTTTACACTGCATTTTATTATTTTTGGTAATGCCAAGCCTGGATTTCACAAAGTCCCTGAGAAAACAGGAGGGACAATGAATCACAAGAATTTCACACATTTAATAAGCTTGAATTATCCAGTGAAGTCCACATCCATTTGTTAAGTCGTAAAAGCCATCAGTTGCTGAAGTTTATGCTGGCTTGTCCTCTGTCCTTTCCCCTCCCTCCTGCCAGGCTTCCCTGCATGTCAAGAGCTGGACTGAACCGTGTGGATTTCCATGTCATGTCGTATGCTTTAGCTTGAGGTTTGCACAGCTCCCATGCGTCCTCACCTCTGGGCATCCATTTCCATTTCAGGGAATGTGGTCTCACCCCAGTCCCACATGACCTCTTCTAGAACTCTGTGTGAGAACACCCCCAGCCCCTGCCCTTGCGTGGGAAAGAGAAACTAACACGCAAAGTTTGCCGGCTCTACAGCACATACTGTGCTAGTTCGTACTTGCCATTTTCATGAAAGCTTTATTTTAAATCACAGACCCACTGGGGCTTCAGTTCTGCAAAGTCTTCTGAGGCCATGATATCATTCTAGAGAAAAATTAGGCCAGGGTGATCTGCATAAGACTCAAGGAGACTGACAGGCATGAAGTCAAACCAAACAAAAATAAAGAAGGAAAATGTTAGTTCAGAAGGCCTGCAAAGCTCCAGTTAGGCTGTTTCATGGTATGCGGGAGCTCCCCAGGGGAGGGGTCCAGCTCTCTGCAATTCCCAAACATTATAGACCAAAGAACCTGCTGTGGAAGAACATGTAAAGATGATAAATATGCAAACACAAATTGAAATATATAACATAGACTGAACAGTAGGTAATCCCGCTGCCATGGTGACCACAAAGACTTTATCAGGGTAGCAGCAATCATATGTTGAAAAGATTTACAAGTTGTAAAGTACCACACGCATGTCAGAGGTAAGCTTCCGTTCTTTTGTTCTTTGTGTTTTGGTTTGGTTTGGTTTGGTTTTTGGTTTTGGTTTTGGAAACAGACAATGGTTGTTCATGGGGGCATCTGGACACAGTTCTTTCTGTTGCTTTCATCTTCCTGTTCTCTCCTCTACCAGGAAAAACACTTTTTTCTTTGTCTTCCTTTTCTTTCTTAATGTTTGCCTGTTTGTTTCTTTTTAAAGTATATGGAGCTAATTGCAGAAATATGGTCTGACCTGAGTTCTCATTTCAGTACTTTCACTGGTTGCTTATGCTTTGTCTGAAAAGTGGTGTGTATGTGTGTGCGTGTGTAGTATATGCATGTTCACGTATGTGTGTGAGTGAGTGAGGAAGCTAGGAGGTGATGCTGGATATCTTCCCCACTTCCTCATACCGTTTTTTGAGACAGGGTTTCTTACTAAACCTGGATCTTGCCATTCAGCCAGACTGACTGACTGGCCAGTGAGTCCTGAGGATAGGCCTGTTCCATCCCTCTAGGGCTGGGGTTACAGGCTCATATCTCCCATGCCTGACTTTTTACATGGGTCCTCGGGACCTGAATTCATGCATCATAATAAGCCTTTTAAGCACTGCATCATCTCCCCAGCCCTGTTTGTGCTGTCTTCTAGATGCTTGCTATCAGTTATTACAATGGCTAAGTAAGCTTTTCAGTATATTAATGTAACCCAATGGTTTGCCTGCATGTTTGCTGTTTTGGACTCAGCTTTCTAAAGCAATCTAGCCTGTTCACTAAAAGCTACTGGGGAGCCATGGTCACAAAGATAATAACCGCCACACCCCCTAGTAACCTCTTCATTTCTCTCCATAGCTAGGTTATGATCACAGTAACATTCACAAATTTTGCCTGAATGAACAGTTTTGGGCACCATAAAGTGCTATTTTTATTTCGTACAGAATCAAGATTGAATTTGCACATGGTTTGATTGAATTCTGCTTCTGCTTTCTGTGAGATAATTTGTGGGTATTGTAATGTACCTATAATGTTTTGGGTGCAGGAAATAAAAGGAACCTGTTGCTTAAGTTGTTGCTTAGTAGTAAAGCACTTGCCTAGCATGTGTGAGGCCCTGGGTTCCATCTTTAGCACTTTGGTGGGGGGTGAATGGGGAGAAAGGGAGAGATTCATAAAAAGTTCAGTGTTCCTCCATCACTCACTTGTCCAGTGCTTACGGTACCCATTTTTCCCTGTGGAACTAGCAGGGAATGTAAAACAATTCTTGTGATCACAAAGAGTGAATCCTACTGGGGAGGAAGAATAAATTGATGCAGGTGTGCTGTGTCAGATGGTGGTAAAGGTGTGGGGGGAGGAATGCTAGTGAACACATGGTAATGGGGAAGGCCTCAGATACCTGAAGGACATGCAGAAACCTAGAGGAAGGGTGCTTCCCGGCAGAGGGGTCAGCAAGTGCTCCTATCCAAGGAGAAGCAGGCGCCCACAGAGGGAACCGTGGAGGTGTGGGGAGAAGCTCAAACAGCACGGAACAGGACGCGGAGGTCTCTTCAACCACTGGGAAGACTTTGGCTACAAAGAGTCAGGAAACAAGTCTCGTATTTTGAGGAGAGGAGCTACCTTCTATCGCTAAATTAAAAAAAAAAATCTCTCCTACAAGCGGGGAAAGAGAGAAAACAAATTGGAAAGAATTGCAATAGTCTAGGCAGGAGTGGCAGCTGCAGGAATGAGGAGACTTGAAGTGCTAGGCGTGTGTTTGAAGGGGAGGCTGACAGAATCTGCCAGTGGGTTCAGTGTGGGCTGGGAGAGGAGGACAGGAGTCAGGGATGACTTTGCACACTGTGTGAACAATTTTCCGACTGAAGTAGGCCCTGCTAAAATGGGGGCTTCTGGGAGAGAAACAGATTGGAAGGAGGGGGTAGCAAGAAATGGTTAAGGGTGAGCTGCCTCCAGACATCCAAGTGGAGATGCTCTGTAGGCGGGTGGCTGCAGGAGGCTGGAGGCGGGCTTGAGATCTTGGCTGGGGATTGAGACGTGTTGGTTGCTAGTCATGAATCTGGAGGAGACCGTGTAAGGGATGAGTGTAAAGACAAGCCCTCCACACACCGAGTCCACAGGCACCGTGGAGAGGAGAGAAACTGGCACAAGAAACACAGGAAGAGCTGCTAGGGAGAAAGGCAGAGCAGCAGACGGCGGTGTTCCAGAAGCCGGTTGAATCCAGGACTTCAGAATGTGGACACAGTCGCTCTTGGTGACCAGAGGGAACTGTGATCAAGAGATAGCCTTTGGAATTAGGGATGCAGAAGTCTCGCTGAAGCCCAGATGTGGCTTTGGTGAGGACATGCTGGCTTAGTTGGGATAGGTTTAGGGCTGCTCCAACAAATGGCAGTTGCTGGAGGAGGATACTGAATGTTTCCCATGGCAGCGGTATAGTAAATCTGTGTGAATGTAGGTGTTCAGCTGAAAGGAAATCAAATGAATTCTGTGGGACACAGGACAGTTGTCCCCAGTCTAGCCTCAGATTCCTGAGCTCAGATGATTTTCCTGCCTCAGAATTGAATGGGGCTGGGACTCCAGGCACATATCATCATGCCTGGTGAACGGGCTAGGACCCTGAATAGAGTAAAGGCACTTGCTTCCCTTGGCCTCTGAAACTCATCCAGAGCTGAAGAGAAGATGGTGGCAGCACTGGAGCCCGCATGCATGTCTGTAGACTGCTCTGTGGACTGGGTGAAAGCTTCCTTTCAGAGCTTGCTGGTTAAACCCGTAAGGTGGCTTCTTTTTTTTCCTGCTGCTGAGTGGAACCAGGAGTCCTTGCTACATCTGAACTACAGCGACAGCCATAGTATTCAGGGAAATAGGATTCATGGCTAGAGACAGAATAGAGAACGTGGCAGGAAATACAGTATTAGAAAAGTCTTTAAAATAACTGGCTAGCAGAGAGAGGCGGGGGAGAGAGACAGAGACTATGGATGTACGAGCTGAAGAAGTGTCGCAGGACAGTAAAGAGCACCAGGGCTCTTGATGGTAATCCAAGCAACCCTCTCTTATTCCTACACCCAGAGAGGCTAACCGGGGTATTCTCCAAAGCACCCACTTTCCACTGTCAGATACAGCACAGGGCGCATCCACTGCCCTGTCCCTGGTGGTGACTGTTGCTTTCAGCTGAAGGAGACTATAGACGAAGCTTCAGTGGGTAATCTTTTTATGGGTGTACGCTTTCTGAACTAGTTGTTCTGCATAAGTAACCAGGCAAAGGCTTCCCTCTGGTACCTAGAAAATAACAACTGGGAACTGAAATCAAGTAAGAATTCCTGGCCTTGACCTCGTCACAGCAGACCACAGAGCACAGCAAACCCTCGGTAACATCTGTGGAGTCAGTGCCTCCGACGACACCGTGAAAGAAACACGTCAGCCCTAAACCTCAATTTCCGACTCACACTCTTTGATTTGGGGTGGCGTTCTGCCACATGGTAATAAAAACACATCTCTGCACATATCTATTCCATGGGAACTGAGCACCATTTACTGCAACGGACACAGTGAGGAAATTTGGAACATAAGGTGCAGAGGCAACAAGACTAGGCTTCCACGAAGCACTTGGTTGTATGTGAAAATTGTTAAAATACTGGAAGGGGATACAGAATTCCACTCAGATTTTTATATAAAACATTATATACTTAGGAGTAGCTCCCATATGTCTTAAATACAACACATACTGGGAGATGCAATCGGCTGGGTCAGAAAAACACATTTTCACCTCCGCCATTTGGATTGCTCTGGCATATGCCTCTGTTACTTTTGCAGATCTGCTGGGGAACACTTCTGGTCACTTGCACTCTGTCCCAGGGCAAAGAATTCTTCACTTCCTCCCACCAGACAAGAGCAAAAGCCCCGATGCCGTCTTTCATTCAGTCTTGTCTGTGAGGGAGCTAAGCGCATTGCTGCCCATTTTGCCCCATTCACCGTCTGGCTTCCTAGCACCATGTGCCAACCCTGTGTGGTGGAAGGTGTACATGGGCACAGACTGCAGAGTTGTGGTTCACTTGGTTGAAGCCACCTGATCAATAGAAGATGCTAGGAAAGATAGATTGAGCATTAGTGTGAAATCCCAAACTGCTGTCAGCTGTCTTTCAAGTTAATGAGAATTAGGAGTGGGGAGGAGAAAGCCAGCTGG
The DNA here is from genome assembly GCA_004026605.1 of Ondatra zibethicus. Taxonomy (NCBI): domain Eukaryota; kingdom Metazoa; phylum Chordata; class Mammalia; order Rodentia; family Cricetidae; genus Ondatra; species Ondatra zibethicus. The sequence continues at coordinate 191,125 of PVIU01000342.1, read as the reverse complement.
AGATGCCTTGAACCAGGTGGCAGTCGGTAGTTGGCATAGATGTCCAGTTGCTTCCAGTCACTCTTCAGTGCCCTGGGGTCCCGACCCACCCACAAAAAGATACCTGCTCACTGCTTGTCACAGCTCTCTCGGAAGATACCCAAAGAATCTGAGCATATAAAGGCAGGAAATGCCTATGAGATCCTGGAGTTGACAGGTTAGTGGTCAATTAAGCTAAACCCTTAGAGATCCCTGACAACCTTTCTGACCCTATTGTCACCTTGCATCTGCTTAAGTGCCTTCAGCAACCTGGGGTTTACTACCTTGGCGTATTCACTATAGGACTTTTCCGAACATTTGCTGAGAAAGAAACCTTACCAAGCCATTGGTGTGCTGCCTTTCTCCTGACTGGATGAAAGAATCCACAACAAAACCTTACCCCCAGGCAGCTTAGGGGTAGCAGCTTTGGTTGCTTTCCTCACATTTCATCCCAAGATGAAGACACGTGGTATGTACCAGAAGTATTTGTCTCCTTTCATTTTAAGAGACACAAGTAATATTTTAGTCACTGTTTCCCTACCTAGTGTCCATGATATCTTCAGTAGCCCTGATATACCCAGCATTAGTTTTCAAAGATGGCTGTGTTTTCATATTTGACATATGCTATGCTTCATAGCTTTTAAAGCATCCATAGTGCATAAGTGTGTGTACATATTTTCCTATATATGTATACATATATGTATAGATATTGGAAAACACTGTGCACATAAATTAAAAATAAATAAATATTTTTGAAAGAGATAAAAGTGTATTTTAAAAGGTCTCTGGGGATTTTTAAGGCACTTTAAACTTATTACTAATAAACCAAGGATGTACATGTTATCTCCAATGAGAAGAGAAAAAATGAACTAGTAAGACCAAAGAGTTTTAAAAGGCTTTGTGCCCTTGATAGTTTCAGAGAGCAATTTGTTTTCCATAGTTTATAGAGAATTCTAAACCTTGTGTCTTATTTATCATCTGGCAGAATTTGGTCTGGTGGCTGTTGTTTGTGTGATAGAGATACAAAAGGAAAGAGAGAAAATAAACGGCGTTTTCCTCATTGTCTTTGGAAGACAGTGGTAGGGTGGTATAGATGCACTTTCGATAAGTCCTAAGAGTGTGACAGACGTTAGCAGTGAATGGTTTCCCACACACCTTTTTTAGGGTAGAACCCATGCTGAGAGAGGACTCAGAAAAACTTGTCAGTTGAGGCAGAAGTGATTTAGATGTGTGGACAGAGTCCAGAAGCATTTCAGGCCACATGCACCTTGAGCATCAGCTTAGACCTCCCTCATTCCTTTGCACTGACTCAAGCCAAACTTGCAAACGGATTGTGGTCCCTATTGTATGCCGAGGTACATGTGCTCACTGAGGGGTGCTGAAGTGGGAACAGGAAGCATCAAGGTCAAGGAAAGAGTCCTGGGCTCACAGTGGGTCCCAACTTGGTGCAGGACAAAGGCAGGGCTTACCTGGCAGTGCCAGCAAAAAACTTGGGATTCTGCAATTGTCACACCAGGTGAATTTCTCTTTCTCTTTTCTGACCTGGGAACATTTTAAAAATCAAATGACTGCTCTTGCTTTTAAATGAAAATGGCAAAACAAACCAGAAAGGTGAGCTATGATTAGTGGTTGTGGGCCTTCTGGAATTGGAAGGTCTTCTAGGGCACAAGGTAGGGGTCCTCAGGTCGAAAAGTGTAGTTTTCCCTTTGAAAAAAACCTTCTGCTTTGTTTCCTCTTCCTGTGAAGCCCATGGCTACAGACTAAGTGGAGGTCCCGATGCTGGTTACCGCTAGGCAGGCACAGTCTGAGCATCGCTGCATGACATCCATGGTAGCTGGACCTCATACCTGGGCACCCCAGCTTGCTTTTGGCTTAAATCCCCTCTGTGCTTTGAGTCCATCCCTCCAGAGAACTGCTATGTATGGATGGACCTCACCAGCAACAACCGTAGCTTTCTCAAAAGAACCTTGCTTCTGATCCTCCCATGGACAGCACAGTTTGCTTTGTATTGGCTGAATTAATCATCAGAAATCATTTGCTGTCAGCCAGTTAGATGTTAATTACGAGTGGAACCTTAGGGCTCCTAAAATGCAAATGTGTTTATTATTGGTGGTAAAAAGTAAATAACTATGAAACAGGAAAGAAAACTTATTTTTCTAGCAGAACGCAATAACGCATCGAGTTCATTATGGTGGGAGTTGAGGCTATTGTATGAGGAAGGGCTTAGAGGACCTGTTACTATTACTTCCTGGCAAAGAAGGGATTCAGTTTGGGATATTTCATTGCAAAGAAAGAATCTGGTGTTGATTAAATGTGAGATGATATATTCTCAGAATATCTAACTCTGATTATATTCTAATTTAGCTGCATACTGTGCCCCAGGTTGGTGAATTATTCTGGCACATGCTACCCGGGATGAATTGTTTTCAATTAAGTGGATCATGGCCGCTATAAAGGAAGTCATGAAACACACCTGTAGCGTGGGCCCATGCAGTGAGCAAAGCTTCCAGCACACAAAAGGATGGATGAATTGGGAGCCAGCTGTCTAAAGCTAGCTTTTGGTATTATCTGCTTCTTTCCCATCAACTTTTACATTAACAAGGCTGGTGGAGGCTTCACCGAGCTCTGTGATGCAAGATTGATGTCACTGGCTCTCTGAGAACAAAAGAAGGGCACTAACAGACCCTTAGTCATTGGGAGGGCAGGTCACATCCATTGTAAAACTGCTTTAAAACAAAGGGGGGGGGAATGATCAGTATTACTAGGAAAGTAGAAGGTTAAAGGGAGGAACCCAAAATCTTCCTAATCACTTCCCATGGGAATGGTCTGAATTTCTTGGGCAGCACTTGGGAGACAGGCAAAATTCCATGCCCACATTCTAGAACAATCTTTAACTAACAAGTAAACAAAAACACTCATAAAATCTTTTTGGTGTGTTCCATCATTAATGTGTTCTTTCTCTCAATATTGCCAGGTAGAATTACTTATTAAGTACCTGGCTAATACAAAATAACCTAATTTGTGTGTTACAACCCAGTTATTTTCTATAGGTTAAATCTGTCTGACAAAAGCATAAACCTCCTTTTAGGTTTTGCTTGAGGTACAGCAAGGCAGCAACTCACCAGTTCTGTGAGAGACTTATGGGCCATTCTCAGCAAACACTATTCCTGGGGAATTTTTACACAGAGGCACCAACGGGTATATAAACTTGACGGCATCATGGCGGAACCGGGTGTGCTCAAGGAAGCAGCAGTGCTCTAATGAGCCATTCAGGGTCCCTGAAACTTTTTCCAGTTAAACTAGAGTTGACTTTCCCAACACTTTTTCTTGTTTCCAAGATAAGAATAGTTCAAGACTAGCAGGTATTTGGGGGGATTATGCTTATTAAATCTATTTCTCTTTGCGTATTATGAAACTTATCTTCCATTGCTTGAACTCCTATCATGTGGCAATTCAGTGCCCTCAGTTGTCCCTCTCCTGAACAGGGGAGGAAATCCTCATGGACTTGCCGAGTCACAGCCCATCTTGGTGTGTCCTGCTTCTGCTGCAGGGATGCTCTGCAGGAGCAGCCTGGATGTAGATCCAGATGGGCGTCGTGGCTCTGTTGAAGGGATAAAGAAAATAGAGCCAAGCATGCTGGTCTCCTGTGCAGCACAGAGTGCCTGGAATTGTGTCTGACAGGCAGGTGATCCCCTGAGACCCTTAGCCCTCATGTGCACATGTGTCTCTTGAAAGACTCGGAATATGCTAAAGTTTGGCAAGCTCTACATGTCTCTTGAGCTCTCCTAGGCATGGGTTCTTGTGTTCTTGTGTGTTTGTTTGGATATACCTGTGTGTGTGTGTGTGTGTGTGTGTGTGTGTGTGTGTGTGTGTGTCCCCACATATATTTGGGGCCAGGTATGTGTGCAGGTTCACATGTGTCTATGTGGAAGCCAGAGGTTAACATCAGGTGTTTTCCTTAATTGCTCTCTACTTTATTTTCTGAGGTAGGGTCTGTCGCTGAACCTGTCGCTCTCTGGTTTGGTTAGGCTAGCTAGCCTGTTGCCTTTAGGCTCATGGGTTGGTTGCCACACCTGCCTAGTTTTTGTTTTGAGTTTTTGTGGGTTCTGGAGATCTAAAATCTAGTCGCCCTGCTTGCACAGCAAGTGCCTTGTCCACTGAGCCATAGCTCTAGCCCCTTACCAGTTGGCCGTTCTCCTGGCCAGCGGTCTGTACCCAGTGCATCACTCATGGTGTCGGTTGTGTTCTAGCCAACAAGGAGACACTCGAGGAACAAATAAAAGAGAAACTGAAAAAAAAGCTTTTATGAATTTATCTTGCTTCTTTAAAGAAAAAAATCCCCTTTGGAGAATTTGTTGAAGATTTTTTGAAAGGTCAAACAGTAAGGCTTAATTAGTAAAATGCAGGAAATAATAAAAAGAGGGAAGAGCAAAACTTACATTTTGAAACCAACTTTGTCAAGCTTCCCATGTGGAACATGGGCCAGCGGCCTCTTTGCCCCCTGTAACTTCACACGCGGAGAGGAAAGTCATAAACGCACAGCATCTACAATTAATTTTTGTTGTTTGTTCTTGAGAGTAAATGTGTGTCAGTGTCAACAAATGCCTCCTCTATCTGCCTTGTGGAACTATTTATTAAATCCACATTTCATGTTGTGCCAAATAAAAAAAAAAACATAAAACTTCCTGCACCCATCTTATTCTAGCGAACAAATGAACCAGAAATGCAACTTATTTAGAAGAAGGTAAATTGTGTGTGGTAGTTCATAGAAGGTTAAAGCAAAGGCAGATGTAAACATTTTCAAAACTGTCTTCCCTAACTTCTAAGATCATGGTCTCCAACGTGCTAATTAATGTAAAGCTGGATTCATATATTGAGATGTTTAATCAATTGGCAGATTGTCGTCGATAACTACGTGTCTTAAGTGGTTTGTAATGGACAGGATAATGAAGTATCCCCTATCTGCCAGGGCTATTGGGAATAACCTTCCTCCCTCCTGGGCACTTTGCCATGCGTGATCCATCTCCTTCAAATTTAGACAAGATGCCCTTCGTTACTGCTTCCCTCACTTTTGGATGGAAAATCCAGAGAGGCAGAAAGTAAATTTCATTTTTCTGCCAGCAGTTTGTCAAGCAACATGAGGCAGAAAGGATGGTTACCAATAATATTAGTGAACTAATAGTGGCTGCGTTTCTTGAGCAGTTGCTGTGTGCTGGTCTGGGCTCAGTGCCGTGGTTTCCTCTCCTCCTTGAGCCTTCCTAGTGCCTCACTGCTTTCAACCTTTTAGCTTCCCTTCTCTCACAGAGACTTCAGCCTTGCCTCTCTCACCCTGCTACAGTTTACCTAGATAATACGCCCCGGCTCCACATAGTTGAAAAGGTATAATTTCCCCAGTATACCATAATGGAGAACACAAAGAGACAGAATGTATCACTGGATGCATTCAGTAGGTAAATGTTGTTCTTGACTATTCTCAAGAATGAGACAAATAGGTTTTACATCTGCCAAATTCTTTTTATGAGGCTGCAGTTACCCTGATACCCAAACCACACAAAAATGAGACAAAGAAAGAGAATTACAGACCAATCTCCCTCATGAACATTGATGGAGCCAGAGTTCTCCCCTGATCCCGAGAGCTGGGATGAACCCTCATAAGGAGGGAGTGTATCTACCCTGCTAATACCATCCACCCACCTCTTCTTCATCTCTCTCTGCTTTCTCCAACATTACCTAAGTGAGCAAAAGGGTACTGCACAATTAAGGATATTTTTATTACATTTTAGTCTATTTAGAGTACAGCCCAAGTGTGGAAGTCCAAGGACACTTGTGAGAGTCAGTTCTCTCTTTCCTCTATGTGAGGGATCAAATTCACATCATTTGACTTAGGGGCTGGCGCCTTTACTTAGCCATCTTGCTGTCCCAAACTTGTTCGTTTTTGTTTTGAGAATAGGAGAGGGCACTATCATAGCAGGATATTGGTGCTGGGCACCTAAGGATGCCCATTTCAGGTCCTTTTTAAAATAAGAAAGGACTCAATGAGGTAACTGATAACCACTGAGGCTCATGCACCAACCTGACCTAGGGAAGTACAGTGTGGTTCCCAGTGACACCCTGGGGACCCGGCTTTGTCCCCTTCAGTGACCTTGTGACCATCTTGGAAAAGATGGTAAGTTTGTTCTTTTGCCATCTTTCCCAGTTTTAAAAGTGCATGGCCCAATCTTTTCATGCGGCAAGGACTGGTGGGCCTTTTATGAGAATAAGCATGAATGGACTTCAAGGAACAACAGACCCCCGGGGGCAACAGACCCCAGGGGACAGGAAGCAGTCTGTATTGGTAACAGAGTCTACTTCCTACATCAAATACCACTACCTCCCTCCTAGAAGTAGGACAAAAGAAGGCTTGTTCCCCTTCTGTTCGAAGCTGGCACTGAAAGAGTGCAAGGGTCTACTTCTGCTGGAACTCCCCCAAGCGTCTGCGCTTGTCTCTGTTTGTTATACTAATAAATCCTATGTAGCTAATGTTCCCATCTGGCAGGGCAGAGAAAAACAGCAGAAAATAATGAAGTTGCAGTTTCATCACTCCGATGCTGATGAAGGTGATACCCGTTTGGCATGGGAGAAAGGTGGGTCTTTATTTTAGAGTTCTTAATTAAGAACCGCCAAGTGACAAATATTAATTTGGGTGCCAGCTGTATCCTTGAGTTTCATGGTATATTTCTTTTCATGAACCTGTGAAGGGAGTTGAGTCTGAGGCTCCGTTAATCAATCAACCCTCGGAACAATTATCTGTTAAGTATACTTCATGTACACAGGACTAGGCTGAGCAGACAGGGATTTATAAGGTGTTGTCTTTGCCTAACACACTCTAACTGTGGAGTGTGCAAAGAGAGTTGGTATTTCGGTCAGAGTGTGCCCTGAGCACTGTAAGTGAGGTAAGAGAAATGCCAAGTGGAAAGGGCAGGGGAGCCAGGTGTCTTTCCTAAGTAGTCATGACATTGTTCTCATCTGCGTGGGCATCTAGTGGGACTCTGGGAATCTTCCCCAAAGTTATATTAATGAATCCTGGCATAAGCAGTGGGAAGGTGTCTTTTTCTCCAGGGTTGAGGGCCACCCGTCAGTTCGCGAGAGAGATTGAAAATCATGGGCAGAAATTGTCAAAGTGAGAAGAGCTGGGCTCTAAGGAGGGAGGGGTGGGATTCCCAAAGGGTAAAGAGCAGTAGACCGTCCACAGAGGTGGGAGGAAGCAATAAGCTAGTGGGGCCGAGAATGGACATAATGGAGCATCATTAGGATGTGAGTTCAGATCTTCGGTCTCTCCACCGTTACTTTTGACACTGCCCACACATAGGCGTATAGACACGCACAACACATACACCCTGCTGCAGCTTCCCAGCACCTCCTCAAGGGTGCTGGTTAGGAGGGGATTCAGGGTACTGTACACACCTTCCATGATCACTCAGCTTGTTAATAAAATGGTGCCTAGAGCAAATACAAGGTTCCTCAAAACTTCTCTCCACACCACTGAATCCTAAGTCTCTTTGACATTGATGTATCAAGATACGGTGGATTCTAGTTTTTGGAATCCCTAGTAATTGAAGAGGGACTGTATGAAGATAAAGTTATAACTTCCTTTTTCTCTTACCAACCCTCTTCCCCTTCTGTATATAGAGTGTTCATGATCACAAGGCTTTTCGCAAGCTGGATATGTAATCTAATGTGCAGTTATCTAGTAGTTTTATACCTGGCTGCCCAGTGTGTTGAATTGTGTCTGTAACTTTTCAGATCTCTTAAGCCACCCACTAGTGTGCCTGGGTCATCTCCTGCAGTGTTCTGAGTCTAGAAACCTGCAGCTCTCCATGCACCTTCACAGACTTGTGTACTCCTACCGTCTCTTGTAAAGTAGCTAAAAGTGCTCTCAATGAGGGTCCTTTAGCTTTGAGCCTCGGACAAACTCACTTATGGAGGCTTATCCTATAAAGACGTAGATTCATCCTGAGCAGCTGAGCTTCATATGTTTCTTTCCTCAACCTCTGCTGTTGAAGCTTTGGCTTTCCTGTCTATTCTCACTGAGTACTGGCTTTCATTCAGGTTACCCTTATGTGTATGAACTGTCTCTTGCCCCCACGTTTAGCCTTTTAAATCTAAACTTCTGAAGCTGTCTTTTCTACAGCTGAGCTATTTCACTATGAACTTCTGGACCTTACGACTTTAGACATCTGATCGTGCAGACCTGATGTCATGGCTCTGACCTGCGTGAGTGGAACCACAAATAAAGTTTCATTCAGAGAAGAAGCCTTGAAATTAGTGAACCTGTGGTCTTTCTTTTTGAAAGTTACACTTAGTGTGAGTGTAATGAGTGGATCAGGGGCAGCTGGTGGAAATCGGGTCTTTTCTTCCACCATGTGGGTTCTGGGGAGCAGAGTTAGGTTGTCAGGGCCTAAGCCATCTTGCCAGCCACTTCTCTGAATTTTAGAGTTTGAAGAATTGCACTACCCCAGTGGCATCATCGTCGACCTAGAATAGAATCTATCCCATGACCAACGTGGGTGGCCACTAGTGAAAGGGACCTAAGCACAGATACACTCTTCCACTCCTCTCCGGGGAAGTCTGCGTGCTGGGAGGATGCATCTGTCTGGGGAGGTGGGCTAGCCAGGCTATTTTTAAAGAGATGCAGGTATGGTAATCAAAGTTTCTTCTCAGCTCCTCTGTCACATGTCTCAGAAAGAAAACATAGTGACGAGAATGTGGCATTCTTGCTTGCCTATATGCATTTCAGTTCATTGAGTGAGATTCCCTAAGAAGAAGTATTCTCAGCTGAGTCTTCCCTAAAAAGTTGCCAACGAGATCTTTGGTGCCTCTATGCGCCGTTTTCTTATTTTTGATATTTTAGTTTCTTCTCTAGCATCCTGATCAAAGCTAGCAGTGCAATGGAAACTAACCTTCCTTGGTGTCTAGTGGTAATGGGCTGCAGAGCCATGTGCAGTCAGAGCAATAGAGTCTGCTGGTGTTTATAGCCAGGGAGCTGATGGCTTGGTGTGAATCCTTGAGGGCTCCATGCCTTTGTGCTGGCCAGTGATCTCCAAGTCATGGCAGCAATGTAGTACCTTGGGGAAATCACAGCATACCTACAAGCAACTCCAAGAGCACAAGGCACAGAGGCACGTGGAAATTCTACTCTCATGCCTAATATACAACAAATGAATTTTTCATATTGACTTTTAAAAAGAAGAAGAAGATATGGAAGCATTCCAGCTTTTCTTTGCTTATGTGCCTTTTGGAGTCCTTTGAAGCAGCCAGAGGGGGAGGCCTGTAATGTAAGCACAGAGTGGTGTTTGCAAGTGTGAGCTATAGGAGAGGCAATGATGCTTTGGGAAACATTATTCTTGGTGCTGAATTGAACAAAGAGTTATTACTGCTGGAAAAAAAATACCCGGTATCACATTGTTAATACTCTCAGATTTGGGCCTGGAGAACTGTACTGTGAATGGGGTGGGAGATAAACAGAGAGGAAAATGGCAAATTAAGGGGACAGATAGCCAGTAGAAAAGAGAAGAGGGAAGGCTGCCTGCTGGCATCAGCAGAGGAGAACACATAACCAGTGTCTGATGCATTTCCTTAGGAATTGGTGTGTTTGCAAATTGCTGCAGAGCATCTTAGCAGAATGTAATCTGAGTAACGAAGAGCTGACTAGCACACATAGTTGGATAAATTCCCTCAGTACTCCTGAAATATAACAGAGCAAGGAACAGTATAATGAAAAATAACACAGAGAGTAGCTAGGGGCTTAACTTATGATCAGTGTTCATTACAACAAATGACACTTTCACTGCAGAGTTACCATAAAGATTATTGACTCTTACATAATGTGAGTCCCATCTGAATAGATTCTAGAACAGCTTAGCCTGTGAATGGGAGGGCTGGAGCCAGATGAGGACTGAAGATGTACCCAGTCTCCGCCTCGTGGTTTCAATTAGTATTGGAGTGCCGCCCATTCAGAACCCTGGACAGAGCCTTCTGCATGGGGCACTCCCTTCCTGCTTTTAGCATTGACTAGGGTGGTTTTGTCTCATACCCAGTGAAGACTACCTCAAAGAGTGACTGAACTTGTCCAGTGTTTTTATTTCCAAGGACCTTCTGTGGATTCTCCACCGGTTCCTAGTTTCCTCAGGCATGCACAATATAGCATCTTTTAAAATATCTCTCTGGAAGGAAGCTGTGTTTTGTGTAAAACTTTGTGCAGATGAGCATAGGCATTTTGCAATTCTGTGGTTTCATTCAAGTTTAGAATGGACAACCCCAGTTCTAGCACAGTGTTCAGCAGGCTGGATGTTTTAGTGCCTATTTGGTGTCTGCTAGATACTTAGTACTTTGTTATTTCATCCTCATGACAATCCCATGATGTATGTACTGTTAATCTCAATACTAGTTTACAGGTGAGAAAGACCTCTCAGAGAGGCTGAGCAACTTGTCTAAAGTTACCCAGCCATGAAGAATTATAGATGACTTGCAGAATAACTTATGTGAGTTTGCTGTAAGTTAGCTTCCATACAAATGCCGACCATGGAAGAAGATGTCATATCCTCTGGTCTCCTCTCTCTCAAAGCATACTGTGTACTAAGTGTATCTGGGCCTCTCTGTTTTGAACCTGAATCCACAAGGAAATTGAATGCAGCATGCTGGGGCTGAGGGTATAGGGTCAGTTGTCAAAGCTCTTGCTGCACAAGCATGAAGACCTGAGTTCAATCCTCAGAATCCACATAAAAGCCAGCCAGGATGGCAAGCACTTGTAATCCCAGTGCTGGGCAGGTGGAAATGGGAAGATTCCCAAGACTCACTGGCCAGCCAACCTAGCCTAGTTGCTGATCCCTAAATCCCAGCGAGAAACCCTATCTCAAAGAACAAGGTCAAGGTTATACTCCTAAATAACAATACCCAAGATTATTCTCTAGCCTTTCCAAGTACACATCACATGCATGAGCATGCCTGTACACACCTCTGCATATCGTACACACACACACATACACACACACACACACACACACACACACATAGTCAAAAGTGACCTCCTAAAAGAGCACTCCTTGTCAGGATCAGACAGACAGACAGAGAAGCAACATACATACTTTTGGGGTACACACCATCTATTGTCACAGAAATGAGGGAGAAAACCTGCATGGGTCATCTACACAGGCAAGTCTTAGATCTTACCCTTCTTTTAATTTTCAGAGTACTGGGTTTCTTTGTTTTTGTGTTATTCTTTTTAGTTTTGAGGTACATGGAGAAAATACTTCATGAAGAAATAGAAATTTTAAAAAATCATGAGCTTTGATGTACACGGCAGATTTAATGTTGGTGTCCAGTATCATCTGAGGACTTTTTCCCTCATGAAAGTTGACTATGATGCCTCGTCTTGTTCCACAGGAGATGCCCTGTGTTTTATAGGCCCTCACAGCTGGAGTTGACTCTTCCCACATGCGGATTACTGCATCCGCATGCTCCTTCTCCGTGTGTGTTCCCTTCGAGGCCTTCTGTCCCGCGCCATCATGGAGCAGGGAGGGGCTGCCACGCCCCCTGTGCCTCTGGCATCTCCACTGCACACTTCTACTCCACCTCACACTCACCATATGCACATCGAATGTTCTAACACCTTCCAGGGGTGTTTGGTGGGTGAGATTCTTAGACGAAGTGCTTGAGATTCTTGGATGCAGCAGGCTGTTGTGACAGGTTTCAGCTCTTCCCTGCCCACCCACAGCCACAGTTTTTGCCTGTTGAGGGCATCAGACACAAAAACCAAGTCCTGAGAGTCAGCCCCTTCTCATGGTCTTTCTCTGGGTCGCCTCACAGGTTCCTTGCTAGGGCCTGGGATCCTCCAGCAGATCTTGGTTCACAGCCAGCCTAGCCTGTAACCTGGGTATTAGCCATTTTCCTTCTGTAGATTGTACGTTTCTCAGAGACTCTTAAAAATATGATTTAAAAACAAAAATATAAAAATACATGATAAACAATCTAAGTAGCTAAAGGCAGGAAATATCTTATAAACTTCCTTTTGAGGGTGTTTCTTCCCTTAAACTCAAAATATGCAAATCAAGACTAAAAGGAAGGTGAAATCCAAAGATTCGGTTTTTTGAAGCTGTAGGATCTTCATTATTCCTGTCATAATTGGTGCCTCAAACTCAGTACCCCTGTATCTCCCTACTTCTGATGGAACCCCTTGCCCTGCTGCTGATCTTTACATCACCACCAGGTGTTCAAAAGTGGGGACCTGATGGAGAAGCAAAACTTGATTTGCTGTGTATCATAGATGCCAGTGACCACATCCCAGAAACACTGTTCTAGGAGGAACTTGGCTATGACAGGGACAGGACAGAAGGTACCACTGTCTCTTCTTACTCTTGCTTGAAGTCACCTGGATGGCTGGCAGCCTTGTGGATAAACCACCATAGATAATCTGTAGCTAAAGACATTCTGGTTTTGAGTACTAAAGCTGTTTTGTTGTTTGGTTTTGCTCTTGGTTTACTCTTTGCAATTTGTAAGTAGAAGTCATTTGTCTCACCAAAAATCCTTGATTGCTAAAGAAAAAACTAATACTGCATTGTTTCCAATGTTAGGCATTGTGTCATGATATAACCTAGCACCTTTGAGATGTCAACCCTGTGAAGTTCCATTTATTGTGCCTTGGTTAAGTATAATTGAAGCACTGTTCAAGTTCCGTAAAGTACAAGTTATAGGTTGATGCTGAAGTGTCCCCCACAGTTTTGGCCTTGTTCCCCCATGTGATGGCACAATTAGGAGACTGCAAAACCTTTAGGAATCAGATCCTAGCTATAGCAAATGGGTCACTAGGTGTACGCATATTAGGGTTACACCCAGCCTCTGGTTCCTGCTAGACCCTCTGCTTCCTGTCTGCCATTTTATAAACAGTTCTCCATCACACACACACACAGACACAGACACACACACACACACACACACACACACACACACACACACACACACACAGACATACACCCTACCATCGTTCTGTCCATTAGCCAATCCATATTTTTTGGTGACTATTGGATACTAGGCACAGGAACTAGAAAAATAAAAGTGATTTAGATATAATCTTATTCCAGAGGCATTCATGATCCATCTGGAAAGTTGGATGCTTTTGATAATCCTAGTAATGCTATACTCGATTTCATTCAGTCAGCAGACATTTACAGTGTATCTGTAGTATACTACGGGTATCCATTATTTTTCTCACCATTGACCAAATACCTGACAAGAATCACTTAAAGGAGGAAGGAATTGGCTCACGGTTTAAGGAAACACTCCATCATTGTGGAGAAGGCTTGTCAGTAGGAGTGGACCAAGACTGTAGGCAGAGGCACAAGACTGTTCACATCTCTGTGGATCAGGAAGCAAAGGGAATGCTGACCCTGGCCTGCCTTTATCTTTATTCCCCTTTTTGTGCAGTCCAAGACCCCAGTCCATGAGACGGTGCTTCCCACATTAACATGAGTCTTTCCCACTCTGTTAAACCTCTCTGGAAACAGCTCCACAGACATACTAAGAGCTGTCTCCTAGTGAACCTAAATCAGTCAAGTAGACAATGAGGATTGACCATCACAACCAGGTAAAGAGGGGACTAAGGAAGACAGTCAGGTTCCTTCCCTCTAAGAATTGTTCTGTTTGGTGGGGCAAGAGGCAATAATAATCATATGAGCAGCATAACACTACTGTGATACACAGTAAGAGGGGGCTTATGTCATCCGTGAAAATGCTGATCAAGAAGACCTGGCTGGGGAGATCACACTTGAAGTAGCATGGAGTGAGAGTGTCAGCATTCAGCTGTCCTTTAATGGCAAGGAACACAAAGCCCAAGAGGAAGATCTTATATAATAAGAACAGCTAGTGGGTTTCAGGCATATCATGGTCTGTGGGCTCAATTAGCATCATTGGGCCCAACACCTCCCTGTTGTTTCTGTTGTGCTTTGTCTAATGCCAGTTTCTCTCCTAGGCAGTCCCTTGTCCCACTAGCCTAGTGTGGAATGCAAATCTGGGTTCTTCTCATTCTTAAGTAAACAAAAAGAAAGGCATTTCTTCCCTCAACAGGTCAGACCCTAAACCTGTTTCTCTTGTTGGCTATCATGGACCACTTGCTCATTTATCATCCAATTATTTTAGCCAAGGTGACAAGACATCCTGACAGGCTGAGGATGAGCTGAGTCACATGACCCCCAAAGCCATCAGTATCCTCGGAGTTGGTTATAGTCTCATCAAGGTATTTAAGCTTCCGGTGCCTCTGCTTCTTCATCTGTCAGTGAGCATGGTGATGGTTCCTTTCTAGGGGAGATCTTGGGAATAACTCTGGACAGGTGAATAATAAGGACCAGTGTCAGAAGTGGCAAGAACCTGGGATGGAAGCAGGGAGGGAAGGTGTGCTGCCTAGTTTTATGTCAACATGACACAAGCTAGAGTCCTCAAAGAGGAGCAAGCCTCAATTGAGAAAATGCCTCCATAAGATCTGGCTGTATAGCATTTTCTTAATAAGTGATATTTGGGGGAGGGCCCAGCCCATTGTGGGTGGTGTCATCTGGTGGTCCTGGGTTCTATACAAAAGCAGACTGAGCAAGCCATGAGGAGCAAGTTAGTAAAAAAGTACCCGTCCATGGCCTCTGCATCAGCTTCTGCCTCCAGGTTCCTGTCCTGCGAAAGCCTTCCCTTCCTGCTTTTGATGATGAAGTATTATCTGGGACTGTGAGCAAAATAAACCATTTCCTGCCCAAGTTGGTTTTGGCGATGGTGTTTCATCACAGCAGTAGTAACACAGACAAAGACAAGTAATGGAAGAGTTTGGGGAGCTGGTCTTGGGCTGAAACATGTAGGCATGGGTCCATGTATGCAGAGCAAGAGTAGCACTCACTGGCTTGATACCTCTGCTTTACTGTGGATATAGCATTCTTCTTGAATGTGCACACACTGCAGCTTGCTGTTGCCTGCTGCCTTTCTGTGGAGGTGCAGAAGTTCCCCCACTGCCTACACTGAGCCCACTTTTTCCATTGGTGACCATTGTCTCTTTCCATCTCTGTGGGTGTCTGTTATGGTCAAGCTCGCTGGCTTAGGGACTATGCTGGTGCTATTTTGATGACTTGTCATATTCCTACTTCGATTCACTATGTATTGATTTATCATTTAATACACAAAGAACAATCTTATTTCCCATATATTCGGGTTTTAGGGTGGTGCCTCAGCAATGGTCCAGCTATCATCTCTTCATATACTTGGTAATTTTGTATTGGCAGAATGTGAAGTTTAAGGTGATTTATAAAATAGGAACAAAATGTCACAATAGCTTGTGGTATTTATTTTATTAGCATTTAATTATCAATGTTCTAAAATCTCTTTGGAAAATTACTATTTAACTTTTAAGGCCAGACTCAAGTTATTGGGTTTTGGGTTTGGGGTTTTCATAGTAGTGAATTTAAGGAATAATTTTTGAAATAAGTAAATTAACCTCGGGGGAATGGAGGGGGAAGTCCCTCCAGGTATAGTGTTTATCAAAGGAGCCTGTTTGGGAAACTTCCCAGTGTCCTTGGCATCTTTCCTTTCACCTCTGAGTTCAGTTTGGAAATTGCAACATTTAGCACTTTGTAGTTTAATTTAAAAGGATTACCTATTTTCTTAAATGCTTAAGCAGCGGAGCAAGTTGCAGCTATTGATTTTTCTCTGCATGTATTTTGTGAAAGCTGTTTCTGCTCCTTCCCCAGGGATCACACCTCCTGAACTGCATGCTTGCTGGTGACAGCTTGGACCTCTGATACATAACCAAAGACTTTGTCTGATATCCTTTCGACTGCTCGGGGAATTTTTATTAAGTAAAAGCATCATTAGAGTGGACAGGATGATGAAGTTTAATGAGCATCTTCTATCTATGGTATTGTTGGTTTTGCACTTTCCAGAATCTACTGTTCGTCCCTCCAGTGGGGCAGAGTGAGGTTGAGATGTGTGGAATGTTTTCAATTCTGCCTTCTAGTATGTATGGTATTTTGGCATAGCCTCATATCTGTGTTCAAGCAGCTACATATTCCTTTGGGCTGTTTATATAGATGCTGCTTACCCGTGTATGTTTGTACACTCTTTTTACACTGTGTTGAGCGCAGTGAACACTGGGAGAATGATGGCGAAGATGTGAAAAGCTCATATTGCTGCTGGTAGAACTGTGTGGAAGCATCTCAAAAAAAAAATCATAGCATTTTGAATTAATGAGACTTATCTTAAGAATAGAATAGTTATATGTTTTTTTCTTCAGGACTCAGCAATTTATGTGCTAAGATTCTGTCACCAGCCCCTCATAGCTGTTAGATGGGATAAATAAAGATAGTGCAAATGCTTATTAATAATCCAGGCTTCACACTTTGTCCACAAATTTATTTGCAGCAATGTTAAATTTAGCATCCTACCATCAGATTACAGATTACAAGCAAAATTACTTCTCATTATTTTTGCTGGCCATCTACTTAGGTTTTAAAATTGGTTCTTTTCTTGGTCTGTGTAAGGACTTTCCATGGAAACACCCAAAACAACAGTAGGAAGGCATACGACACAGGCAAACGACTTCAGTGCAGCATATTGAACCTCGCATATACCTGGCATTCCAAAACACAATATTTACGTGGCACAAAATGTGTTTCTAGTGTGCCTTGGGCATACAGAATACAAAGGAAGGGAAGTTTGCATCCCCCACTCTCCAGAAGAAAAAAACATGGTCCCCTTATGAAGAAAACAAGACTGGAAAGTCTCAAATGACATTCGACAAGATAACTTAGTCAGGTTTGAACTTCGGAGTAATTGTCTGGGTTGACCCAAGCCTGAAGTTGGAAAGTGTCTGTTTCTTGTTTGGATAAGAAAGATAACAATGGGACCTACTCCACTGGGCGACAGTGGATAATGAGTGCATGGTAGCCACAGTGCCATGAACAAGGCATTCGGCTGATGCCTTGAAGTAATGAGCCAAGGGCAGGAGTCACTGTGTTAGCCAGGACTTAATGGTGAGAGCCTAGTAAATCCCATAGTGCTTCCTGAAGGCAGAGTAGCGGTGAAGACCAGTGAAAGCTGGGTAAGCTTCAAAGTAAGATTGAAAACTGACTTGTAGAATGCCCAGGCCAGCATTCTGGGCAGTAATAACACGGATCATCTAAAGCAAGAAGCACAGAGACATAAATGAATGCTAGCTGGTAAAACACTAATATCAGGCCTCAGATTGACTTAGCAATTTTTTCTTTTATATGTGTATATGTGTATTATGGGTGTCCATGTGTATGGGCACATGTATGTTTGCATGTCCATGGAGATACAAGGTTGACACTGAGTATTTTCCTCTGCCATCCTCCTAATTTACTGAGACGAGTTCTCTCAGTTGAATTCATCTCTCTGTATTTCAGGCAGGCTAGTTAGCCAGCTTGTTCTGGGGATCTGCTGCCTCCTCTTTTTAACCCCTGGAATTACAGTCAGATCACTTTTCCTTGGCTTCCAGATACCTGAACTTCTGGGTTCATGTTTATTCGGAAAGTGCTTTTTAACCCCAGAGCCATCTTTCCAGCCCCAGCTTTTTCCCAGATACCTCAATGAGATCATATCAGGCGTGACTGCCTTCTAGATCCAGTTTCCAGGATGTTGCTAGGATTCCTCCAAGGAGCCTCTTTGGAGCTGCTCACCTGCTTTGTTACATTTTGTAACTGATTCTCCAGGTGGGTTGAAGAGGTCAGTGACTTGGAAAGCTTTGATGTCCTCATCGGAGCTGTAAACTTAGATGATCTTTCTGTGGAAGAGGATACAAAGAGGATAAAAGCAGAGACACGGGACAGAAGAGGTCTTCAAAGAGGCCTTCAGAGGATTTCAGGGCAGTGCTTTGTAGCCAAGAGGAAGAAGGAGTGGGTTGGTGCACAGTGGTCCTCATGTGGCAGGCTCTCCAGAAATGAGATGTTCACAGCAGAAGACTGCAAGAAAACATATGGCTTTGTCTAAGACTGGAAGTGTCCCCATTCAGTAGAACTCACACATCAGCAATGGAAACCTGTGCATCTCATAATGCTTAATAGAAACACTGATTGCAAAATCTATTCTGATATGCTAGGCTGGAACATTTTGTTGAATAACTGAATTCAATACCCCATTACCTACTAACGGGTAGTAGTTTTCAGTTTCATGGACTTGGTATGGTCTGTGTACCACCGCTTTAATAACACACTTCAGTAGAGCTGCTTTTACAGGCAGGGTCCTGATGACAATAGCATTCTGCAGGATCTTTTCCTCATGGTTCCCCTGGTCCTCCCAGGGCATCATCTGCTGGTGGCTCGGGGCATGGCTTTCTCCTTTCACTCTTGTCTTCACAGATGAAGGTGGAGGACCCTTGTGTTCCTGAGCAAGGAGGTTCAGAGAGCAACCACAAGCCAACTGTGCCTTTGAAATTGACAAGGCGTGCTTCTCAGGCTCCTGGGAGTAATGGACCCTTTTCCGTCACCTTAGAGTATCCTTCGTCGTGGTGGGTTTTGTTCGAACTCACTAACCATCTCCCATTTATCTTCTACAAACCTTAGATTTCAGAAGTGGGATTTTCTAGGACTCTTTGCAAAAGACACATCTCCCTCTCCCCCATTTTCCAGCTTGCTTGAGCACTTTGGTCACTAGTGACTGTAAGCTCATAGGTAATCTTGAGCAAGATTCTCTCAGTCAGCGCTGTCAAATCAACACAGCCAGGTGCCAGTGCCCGGTGGAATCCTTTCAAGAAACAGAACCCAAGGACATATGTTCACAATATAGGTTCCAGATCATACAGCAGAGTGCATGTGTGTGCGTGTGTGTGTGTGTGTGTGTGTGTGTGTGTGTGTATTTGTAGGAGGAGGGCTAGGTAGACTGAGTCATGAGTTTTGTGAGATGTTAAAGGTGGTAATGACCTTTAGAGCATCTATCGTGTACCAACATGGACAGGATCGTTTCTGTATGTCTAGCGCCATCTTTCCTGGAGCCCTCCAAGGTTGCAGAGAAATTTCATCTCTATCCTGTAGAAGAGAACATCAGACTGTGGTGACTTAGTGATATTCCCAAGGCTGTGTAGCATTTGGAACTGAATGCAGTACAGAATAGAGATGAGAACACAGCTGGATCTCTTCTCCCCAGGGACCTGCAGTCCTGGGTGCTATGGGCTACATCACAGAAGCAATGTGCTATCGTGGAAATGACAGAGTGTTCAGGACTGAGGGATGGCTGGGGTCTTCTTGGGTGCAGAAGTAGGGAGGAACGGGGCAAGTGGAGGAGGCTGGATTCTACAAAGTCCTAAACTTTAGAGTGTATTGGAAGGATTACAATGTGGTCACCTTTGCAGACCAATGATCTGTCTGTCACACTTAGAAAATGGAGGTCCCTCTGGGTAATAAGTAGTACAGCCAAGAATGGTACCCAAGAATTTGGACCCTGAGATATGTGTCATTACTGCCCTGCCACAGCCCATCTCTCAGTGGGGATAGCTGCTCAGGATAAAGCTGACTCTCATCTGCCCACATAGCTGGAGGAATTAAAGGATCACACAGGGGACAGAGGCGTCATCCAACCCTTCAGTGACTCACTGAGGAAGTGGGGCAATGCATTTAGCTCAGCCATGGTTGCTTTCTTCAAAGAGAATTAAAACCTTTCTTCTAGAGTGTTTAAAGCATTGTCATTGCTAGAAAATAGCATGTTATTTTTCAGAGAAAACTCCTAATGAAATAAGATAACCATGTGATTATCTCTACTTAACCACTCTGAGTAGAACTCCATATCATAAGCCCTCGTTTTCAAAAGTGTTTTCTGCCTACTTCCAGTAGATTTGCCATGGTGCCCAGCCTAGAGCTACACTGTAAGGAAAGTCACTTACTTACAGGTGAGGAAACTAAGGCATGGCAGAGGGCGGGTGCCTGCGGAAGCTGCTGCTGATTTGCTCCGCGTCAACACTGTCTAAGGGTCAAAACTCAGACTGAAACACCTGCAGTGACTGCTTAGCCCTTTGTAGTGAGTTGCTCCAAAGCCCCGGGAAGCCCAGGCACACACAGTGTGAGCTGAGTGTCAAAGGCAGTTAATTAAACCCTGGAACATTCCTGCTCTTTCTCTAAAGGAAGGAGAGCCTTGCTGAGTGCCACCTGGCTTTAGCATCTCCTTTAGAACTGGCTTTTCTGGATCCCTGCCCCTCTAGGGAATGTCTTGCTTGCCCATGTGGTTTTCTTCATTCAGGCCATGCCAGTCAAGTCCTTCATCAGACTTGCGCTCTCTTAACCCTCCATCACCTCTTGTTGTCGGTATGCCTTTGCTAATACTGAGGTAGTTTTGCGTTTCCCTGTTATATTAGTTATACTTTCCCATCGCTATGACAGAATACCTGCCAGCCACAATTTAAAAGAGGAGGATTTATTTTGTCTCTTCATTTCAGGAGATACCAATCCATCATGATGTAGGCATAGCATTGAAAGCTTGTGGCATGGCTTGGATCACTCTTCGATGATAAGGAAGCAAAGTGGGACCAGAAGCTAAACCCAGGGTATAATTCTAAAGACCCCTCCCCCGTGGCCTACATTTTCCAATTAGGCCCCATATTTCAATAGTTCTGTAGACATGTGCCCCCATGAAAGAATTGTGCCATTGACTAAAGATCAAGGGTTCAAACACAGCCTTTGAGAGCATTTCACATTCACACCAGAACACATATGAATGAGCTGTCTTGTTTCTCTTGGTTTTTCTAATCCATCAAGTCTGATGTTGTCTGAGTTCGAGCATGTGTATTTCTTTTTCCTTTGTGGGGATAAGAGGTTGTAAAACAGAGGTAAAATATAAGAAATCAGTGTAACAGATGATCCTGAGATCAGGGATATCCTTGCGATTATACAAGAAAAAATCAGATCTTGGCTCTGTGCCATGCAAGAGGACCTTAGAGATGAGAGTCCTCCAGGGGAGCTTGGAGCCCCTGAGCATTGGGTATGTGGTCTTGGGTGAAGAGATCACAGAGGCTGTTTGGTTGAAAAGTCTTTTTCTAGATATGCAAATTAACGTGAAGAGTAGGGTGGCTAGCATGCTTTGGTTCAGTCTGCTTTCTGTTTATTGCCTCCGGGCAAGATTCTGGGAAGGAAATGCATAGGCAGAGATACTGACAGCATGGGAATTGGGTGACAGAACTAAGGCTGGACTTGCTTTGTGCACCATTAAAAGCCATTAGTTCTTTCTGGGTTATAGGACCCCAGGTGTCCAGGCCACTCTGACCATTATGCTAGTACAAAGCTCTCCAAGCTCCTAAATTGCTGCAGAGGCTCCCTTGTGACCTGTACAGATATATGCTGCCTCTTTGATACAAGAGGATGACTGTCCCTTTTACCTGCAGAGCAGTCCCCACACCCGGCTCTGGGTTCCATCCCCTATGAGTTGTAAACTCTGAATTCTCAGCTCTGTAAGGGCAGACCTCTCCATCACCACTGTTGGAACAACCATCTTCTAAACTGACCCTTGGGAGTCTGCAGAAGAGAAAACATAATGTCACCTACTAAAACACCAGTGCCTGGCTTGCCACCTACCAAGAAGACAATTCCGTTTGCCGGGTCCTCCCCTCAACTTGTCACTCAGAGTGTTGACGCCAGTCAAGCACATCCTTGTGTTCCTCACTGTGTGTAGCCATATAGTGTTAGTGTCAAAACTGGGAGAAGGGGCTAGGGTTGTCACTCAGGGACAAAGCACTTGCCTAGCATGCCTGTGGCCCTGGACTCATCTTTGGCAGTGCACCATAAGTAAATCAGTAAGCAAACAGACCCAGAAACAAACCTTCAGAAAAATAGATGTGATGCTGAGTAGGCATGAGGACCAGTGACTGCTTACACGGAGAGGTGTGTCTCTTGGCTGACTCTCATCCTATTAACAAAGAACAGGTGCAACTGTGACCGAAGCCAGGCCTTTCCTCTAGAGATACCAAGGGCTGAGAGGTGCATGGAACTCTCTGGAAAACATAAGTATACTAACAAAGGGAGTTCAGGCTGAGCTCTATTTATTTTAGGGTGGCTTTAATTTTGTTTAATCAGAATTACTCATAAATTATGGATTAATTACTATCTACCGCTCAGTTAAATCCTTTCGGCAATAGATGCCATCCACTGTAATTGTGGGGCACTTTATCAACATTTAATCAGCGGTACTTATTAATGTGGCATTGATGTGTGATGGCCATCTCCACACTATCCATCATCCATGAGCAGCCAATCTGATCTCTAAGACCATTGCTCTTAGTCACATTAACTGGCCCCTGGGCTTTCAGTCCAAGCATTGGTACTTACTCCTCATGAAATGGATATTCTGTCTCTCAAGTTCAATGAGTCCTTTGTCCTTGTAGGTGTAAATACTCTAAGTCTTTGGAACACCACTCTAGAAAGGCTTTATAAAATGACCTGTGTTCACAGCCCCTTCCTCTTCCTGCACCCTGTCCAGGAAGTGTGAAATACCAAGAACCTTGTCTGTGACAGAAAACCATAGCACAAAGGGTATGCACATACATGCCTGTCTGTACACGCATGTGTAAAATCATAAATTCTTAGAGTGGATGAGGCAGAGTAAACAGAACATTTTTGGCTTGTCAAACATACCTGGTGCTTAAATATTTAAAGTTCTTTCTAAAGAAACAGACTAGTAAACAAAGCTCATGGCTTTACCCTCTCTCTTTCTCTCTTTAGCCTCTACGGCAGACACATGCAGGCGAACCCAGAACCCCCAAAGAAGAATAACGACAAATCAAAAAAGATCAGCCGGAAACCCCTAGCAGCCAAGAACAAATAAGGAGCAGACACTCGAGACTCGGGACTCCAGCCTCCTCTCTAGCTCTCCTGGCCTTCCTCACTCTGTTCCACAAATCAGTACAGTGTGCCTGTGCCTACTTTAAAAAAGGAAAAGAAAAGAAAGAAAAGAAAATCCTTTTCCATCTCTCCTCCCAGTGCTTAAGTGCAACCTCACCTTTGCACTTTTGAAATTCTTGTGGTAGGTGGTACATTTTTATAAAGCCTTAAATCCATTCCCGTTTGTTTCCTTAAAATTGCCAAAGGCAGGAAACAAAGCTCTCATTCTCCTGCAAATTCCATGGTAGGCACAGGTTTCAATTCCTTGAATAAACGTCACAAGGCTGCTTATTATCAAAAGAATAATTAAAATCATGTAACCACTTAAATGTCACAGTTAACACTTTTAACACTTTTCATTCTTTCTGTTTATTCACATAACTCATTATTGTGCCTTATTAAAAAAAATCTTCCTTCACCGCCAAGCTATTATGTTCATTTAACTCCAAAATGATTTTAATAAAGTCTTGAATTTATATCACACATTTCTTCTTGAATCAAATAAAAAATTAGCCTAGTATTGGGGTATATACATTTTTATTACTCCCTCACCCACCCCCAAAAATTTACTTCGTCTAATTTTAATTGAAGATGATCATCTATGGACCTTACCATGAAAGAAATAAAAAATAAATAATTAAATCATTGTTACTTTTCTCTCGCATCAGTTTATCAGGTTTCTTTTTTTCTTCTCCTTTGAAGACTGTTTCTAAATTAAGGAGGAGGAGAAAAACAAATCTCTAGGAGATGCTGGCAGGGGATTTTGGAAAGCTGTAATCTTTCACCAAACGAAGCTGTGACTTTTGCCAGTGCTTGCTAGACAAGGGCTGTGGAAGAAGGGAAAGAAAAACTCCAGTGTGTTTTTTTGTAACTGGAGAGAATCTGTTCACACAGAAACATTCTCCTAAGAGGTTGATGCCAAAGAAGTTGTACAAATGTGCACAATCTATAGCATACCTGGTACAGAGACCACCGTGACAGGGTCATTAGATGACCAGTTCTCAACCCTCTGCATTAGGCGGTTTTCCTTCTCGCCAGCAGTGGTGTGCATGGGGATGAAAATAAGCCCAAACACAAGTGTTGCGGGAGCACCTGGAGAGCTCACAGCAAAAGACAGGTAAGATGAGATGCACTTCCGGTGGGCTATGGGGAAAGGGCCCAACATTTCCCTTGCAGTACTTGCTATCTCCCAACTGTGCCCTAAGCCAGAGTCAGACCAAGAGGCCTTGAATTCATTTGGTCATGGAGTTCTTATCTCAGCTGAGAGCACTGTATTACAAATTATTATTTCCAGTTAGTACCCTGGGAACCATTACCCATGGGAAGCCCCGACTGCCACCCCCTGGTCCAGGCTCCAGGGGATGTTCACGGGAACAGAGTTGGCCTCCCTGTGGGTTTTTTTCATTATTATTTTAAAGCTTGTGAAGTTGTACAAGGAAGAACAATGTTACCACTGTTGCTTGACAGACGTCGCCAACAATTAAATCAGCACTAAAGTATTAGTAAAAACAGCAATATGAAAGTCTGTAAGAAATCTCTCTTTCAGAAGATGAGCTCTCTAGATAGGAATATGGGCCAAACATTTACGTTTGTTAGGAGGCAGTATCCCCCAAAGCATGAGGAAATAAAAAGGCAAAAACTCACTAGTAATCAAAAAATACAAATCAAAAATAAGTGATGTATAAAAGTGAGAAGTGAGCCAATCTTTTTGAGGTGGGCACTAACTGTTAGAGGAGGGATGGGAGGTGCGCATTCTTCTCTACTGCCACAGGGAATATAAATTTCCATCCAGGCTGGGTGCAGCACTTCAATAATGCACACAGCAAAGACCTAAAATTATTTCCTTCTGAACAAGAATTTTTACTTCCAAGGATATATCCTGAAGGCACTGCCAGAGGTACAGATGAGGAGTGGTGTGTGAAGTTTGCCCTGGTAGCATGGCAGCTGTGACTGAATGTAGGGAAAGCCAGCTGACCGAATGGGAGGATTCCAGAGTGTCCACAGTCAATGAACAACGTCTCAGGACAGTGGGGAATATCTGATTATACCAGATGGTTAAATAGCAAAAAGATCTTCAAACTATGAAAAGATGATCCTAATTTTATTTTGTTAAGGTTGTGTTTGTAGTATGTGCATGTAAAACTACATCAAAGAGGTTGATGAATTATCACTGCATTGTGGACTAAGATTCTTTTTCTCGTTTTATTTTTTAGCCTGACTCTATGCTTTTAAACTTCTGTAATGACCATGTAGCTTGTAATCAAAAACATCAAATGCATATTTTTTTCAGAATGAATGTGGTATATTATTATATATAACATAGTCCAGAAAATAAGATCGTGTATTTAAATTTAAAGCATAATATAAAATGTCACGTTAGCATTTTTTGTTACTAAAATGGATTTCCATATCCTTTTTAAAAAGACTTCTTTTATTATTTATGTATGTGTATGTGTGCAGGTGCATATATCTACGGGTGCTCACAGACACCAGAATCAGACCTCCTGGAGCTGGAATTACAGATGGTTGTGAATCTCCCATGGTGGGTGCTGGGCAGTGAACTCTCATCCTCTGAAAGAGCAGCAAGCACCCTTGCCTACTGAGCTCGCTCTCCAGCCCCCACATCTTCTTGTATTCTTTGTCTACTTGTTATCTAGATGGCAGCAGCAACAGAATTATAGTGCAAAAGGCAGCCTTTGAACAAATAAAAATCGGCTCTGAAATCCAACTCTGCCAGCTATTCTGTCTTGCAGTGATTCATGGCACTTTTGCTGGTAAGCATTTTTATGACCTAAAATTAGGTTTTAATCATTTGTATTCATAGGTTTTTTCCCATACTGTATATACAATATGTTATATTCCATGTATAGGGGATAGTTCCCCCATCAGTAACATTTCAGAAAATTTCTCTGCTTTTAAAGAATGTCACATTTCTGTCAAGACTGCATATGAATACATTGTGACATTGCCTTTTATCTCATATGTAATAAGCACTTGGGATTCATTGTCATTGCTGCTTTACTCTTTTCTGGTAGGGATGATGTCACTCATTTGTTGGGGCCTTCCGTATATTAGACGTTTCACTTTCATTCTCATTCTGTGTTCATGATCAGTGGTAGGAAATGTGACGTCAGAGAAATGAAGGAACTTCTCTCAAGGGTGTACAGCTAGCAGGTGGCAGAGGAAGGCTGTAACGGAGGGGTCTTTGGCTCCTAAGCATATGACCAAGCCCATATTGCCCCTCCAATGGCAATTCAGCTTCTTGGGCAGTGTCTCTCAATCTTCCTAATGCTACAGCCCTTTAAGCCAGTTCCTCATGTTGTGATGATCCCCAACCATAAAATTATTTTTGTTGATACTTCATATCTGTGATTTGGCTACTGTTCTGAATCTTAATACAGCTACCTGATATGCAGGATATGTGATATGTTACCCCTGTGGGGGTCACGACCCACCAATTGAGAAGCACAGCTCTTGGGTCTCCCATATATCCTACTACTTGGAGTATCTGCTTTTGAGATCCTGAAATGTTTATCTCACCCCACTCTGTGCATGTTGGTATCCATGGTACTGATTCATGACCTCATCTATCAGTGTTGGGCCTTTGGTTTCTAATGTCTTTTCCTCGTGTTGGTTAGATGGCATCATGTCTCTATTGGCTGTGTGGGATAGTGACTGAAGCTGACAAACCTCACTCAAAAGAACCTATGCTCTCTCTCCTCATCTAAAATGGAGAACTATTTCCAGGTGTATTAAAAAAGCATAATACACCTAAAGTGATTGAAATTCCTAAAACATGCAGAGGGACTTTGGGGATCATTTTCCAGCTTTGAGAGATCAGACCACTTAGAAAGCTGTTCTTACAAGTTCAGTCAGAGATGGAAAAAAGAACCCATTTTATCCACATATCCATCATAGCATCCGCATATGGAGCATAGTCCTTTAAACATACTATACTTCAAATATTACTGTATGGATAAACCCTGTTCCTACTGGCTATTCCCAATATCCTATCTCTTCTAAGAATTTTTGCTTATGTTTTCACTGTAGTGGTCACATCTTATGGAATATTTGGAGGCCTTGTGAAAAATCTGACATGTCTAATAAGGTGCGTGTCCCTAAAAAATGAGAGTGAATTAAGAGATCAAGGTCAGGCCAAAATGAAGTGTTATTAGAAAAGGCCTTGAACTAGAATGGCTTGTCATCACCCACCTAGGCAATGTATCAGTTCCTCCAATAACAATGGAGCAAGCTGTAAATTACATATCCGACAGTACACTGTCGCTGGAGGTTATATTCACCCCCACCCACCCCAACACCTCACCTCTCTCTCTCTCTCCTTCTCTCTCTCTCTCTCTCTCTCTCTCTCTCTCTCTCTCTCTCTCTCTCTCTCTCTCACACACACACACACACACACACACACAATTCCTCAGGTCATCCTCATTTTTCGACTCACCTGCCAATTTACCGGTCTGGAACCTCGCACAGGCAGTCTCCACACACTCTGAAACTGGCACATTCTGTATGCAGATGTTGTCAGCAAAACCTACATGTCTCAGCCCAGGAGGAAAGTGTTACCATGACTAACAGCTGCAATAGGGGTGGGGAGCACAATCCATTCATAACTCCTCCAGAGTACCACCCAAAATATGCCTGCTTGCGACACTCAGCCATGGTCCCATTGCTTGTGTGGGCTGCTTGCTGCATAGTTTTAACAAAGCTACGTGCATCACCATACACAATGCAGCATCAAGACCAAGGCTGAGACTTAAGGGAGGCTTTGCCTGAAGACTTGGCCTCAGCTTCCAGGTTACCTCACCATTCAGCTGCTCCAGCTTTACTGATGGTGTGGGTGAAGGTCCTTCATCGTGTAGTTTTCAGTGGCAGGACAGTTCATGTAAGACCTGAGAGTCTGGAAGGGTAGTTATTTTCACTGGAGGTGTGAGAAAGCCCAGAGATGAAGACACTGGGGTCTGCTGGATGGAAGAGCCTCCAGAGGAGTCACCATTAGTGTGGCTGGAGATGTTTAGATGGGTTCAGGCTTTGGCTTTTCTTGGTTGCATTTCACTTGCCTTGGGTACTATTCTCTTGAGTACCCATCCCTACCTTATGAGATTCAAGGTCACCTAGCACTTGAGAATGTTATTTTATGTGGAAATAGGCTTTGCGTATATAATCAGGTAAGGGAAATGAGTCCCTACTGGATTAGATTAAGCCATAACCAGTGACTGGTGTCTTCACAAGCAATCTGTGATGACAGAGACACAGGAAAGAAGGTCATGTGGCAAGGAAGGCCAGGGCAGAGCCTAGAGTGATGATGCTACAGACCTAAGAATGCTCAGCGCATCCTCAGGTTGAAAAGGCAAGAAAGGATCTTCTTCTAGAAACTTCAGAGTAAACGTGGTTATACTGACTTTTGGTCAGTCTTTCTTTGCTGGCACAAAGTATCCAGAAGAACACAGTTTACATGGAAGAATGATTTATTGTGGCTTACACATTCAGAGACTCAGGCTCTCTTGTTTCTGAGATGTAGGGAGGCAAAACGACATGGAGAGCAAAGCTGGTCAACCTGTGACAGTGAGAAAGAGAGAGAGAAAGATGTAGCAAGATTGGGTAGATAGGTGATGAGTAGATGGATAGACAGACAGACAGACAGACATATAGATAAATGGATGCTATAATCCCCCAAACATCCCAGTTGCTTATTTCCTCTAACTAGGCCCCACCTAGTTGTACTTCTATAACTTCCCGCCCTAGTTTACTTTTCTCTTGTTGTGATAAAACACCATTACCAAAAGTAGTTTAGAGGAGGGAAGGGTTTATTTGGCTTACAAGTTATGATCCATCATCAAAACAGCCAAGGCAGGAACTTGAAGCAGAAACCAGGGATGAACACTGCTTCCAGTTTGCTCAGCCATATTTCATATACAGCTCAGACCCACCTACTTAGGGATGGCCCTGCCCACAGTGGGCTGAGCTCTCCTACGTCAGTTAGCAATGAACAAAATGCCCCACAGACATGGCCACAGCCCAGACTTATCTAGACAATTCTTCATTCTAGGTTTCCTCTTCCCAAGTGACTCTGGGTTGTGTCACTACAGCTAAGGCTAATTATGACACCTCCCAATAGCACTATTATATTATTAATCCATCCATGGATTAATTAAATTTCTCATGGTACTGCCACCCATCAGTGATTGGATGTACCAGCTGGGACCAAATTTCTAGCACATGGGTCTTTTAGAGGGACACTTCAGATCCAAAAAGTAAAATTATCTCCAAAACCCAGAGAATAAGTATCCACTGTTTTAAACTGCTGTATCTGTGGTGCTTGGTGCCCATGGGAAGCAAACACCAGCAGATATATTCAGCACAGAGCAGACCAAGAAATATGTGTGACCAGGAGTGACCGCCCCTGTGCTCAGAATAAAGAAGCAGAACCGCCCAAAACTTCCTGAAGTTTTTATTCTGTTGTGTGTGGCCAACTTCCATGGACTGGTCTGTCAGTCTAGATGGTGTTTCCTGGGGGCACCTCAAGGAGATGCCTCGCCTAGGTACAGGTTTAGGCATCTAGCTCCCCACTTAAGAACCTGAAGAATTGCTGTTTCTCTGGGTGGCTTCCATTGCTACAGCAAATTCTCAGAATGGAATTGCATCTTTCAAGAAAATAATAACTTTCCTATTTCCTCATTAAAGAGCTCTCATTTCTTTATAGGTGGTGATGACGATCTGTATTCATATTAATTTTCTGATCCACAGCTATAAACAAAGACAAAAAGAATCAATATGAAGTTTGTTTCTAAGCTGCCTAAATTATTTTTGTTGTCAGCTAGGAAAGGCTTAATTTATACACTTTTATGAACAGACTAAGAAGCTCCTATCTTGTTGCCCCCTCAAGTTTTTACAACAAGTTTACAATAATAGGTGCAATCTATTATCTTGTTCACCTGAAGAATATTTGTTGAATATATGTTAAATATATATTTATATATTCCCAGATTATCTCAACAAGAATATGTCAGTACAGCAGAAATTGATCCTGGGCACAGAGGCTGGGGACTTTCTTTTCAGTGATATTCCCTTTCAGAAATTGACATGAATGAAGCATTTAGAATAAGTAAATACATAATATTGTGCCCTTTTTAGAAATGGACATGAAGTATTTAGAATACGTAAGCACATAAAACTTCAATTTTCATTTTAATATGTAATCATATAATTGTGTTCCTAGCCCTTCCTCCTGCCTCCTGGCTCTTACATAGTTCCAGTCCCCTCTTCCACGGGATCCCCTGAGCGGTCTTAGTGACTTGTTAAAAGGAACCCTGTTATCCATTGCTTACTTTTCTGTATTTTAGGCAACTGTGAGTATCTGCATCCACCATTGTTAGTTTTTGCTGTGGATTTGAATAATAAACTCAGAATCACCAGTAATGTGTGGGTGTCACATTAAGAAGTCAAAGCATGTTTCCATGATGTCATTAACCAAGAATACATCCAGATTTGAATTATCTACTTCACTCTCCCTGTGTCTTCCATCCCTGTGACTGTGTGTGATATGTGCCTGCCTAAAGGCTGTCCCTGCAGATCTGTCCCTGTACCTGTCTCTGTCCCCATGAGTCTGTGTACATCAGCTGTGTTGCCCTCTCTTCTATTGAACAACACAGAAAGCATCACAGAGGAAGTAATGAGGGACACTTTACAGAAATCTTTGAGTTTTACAGGTCTTTAAGTCACCGACCCAAACTGACCCCAGCCTACCCAAATAACCAACAGTATTACAAGCATCATTGTTTATCAAACAATAACCATATGCTGCCTTCAGCATTTATGTTGTGTACTCATTAATAAGGCTATTTTTGATCTAGTTTCTATTTCCAGAAAATGATAATCATAACAAGCATACATTACTCTTGGGTCAGGGTTGCAGAAGAGTACATAACTTCCCATTAGAGCTATATGTATTAGCTTAGGTTGTAAAAGTTGACTACATAGGAAATCCAAGGCAAGTAAGGTTGGCTGTCACTATTCTCATAAAGGCAGTTTAAACAAACAGGCTGGGTCCACAGAAGGACAGCAGTCTTAAGTAACCTTAAGGTGTTGTTAACTCTGGCTATGCAGTTCAGCAAAAGTTCCAGTCTCTTAGAATGTAAGAGATGTTTTTATCATAATGCATTGCCACAGTCTATGAGGACAGACTTCTCTTTGGCTATTGGTAAAAGTATAGGTGTTTAGTAGACAGAGTGTGCTCTGTCAGCTTAGTCAACAGTTATAAATCTACTCCTAGAACTTTGTCAGTGCTTTCTCTAGACAATTTTTAAAATGAATTCTTACTGAACACTCATATACAGACTATCCTAACTACGGGGAGGACTATTTAAGTGAAGCAAGAGCAGCCTTGCCCTTTGCAACATAAAATCTAGTCCAGCGAAGGAAACCATCCAAAAACTAATATTCACACAAATAATTATGGAATTACAAATTCTAATTCCTCCTGAAGGGAAAACTTTGGTAGTGTAACGAGCAATAACAAGGACTAAGTAAGATTAGAATATCATGTAACTTGAGATCATCATAATAAGCAAACTAAACCAGACTCAGACAAATATTGTGTGATTTCTTTCATTCATGAATCCTAGATTTTATGTAGATATATGAATCTCTCTTTATCTCTGTCTTCCTTTCCTCCTCCCTCCTCTCTCTGATATATATATCGTCCAAGCAGAAGAGAAACTGGAAAGGACAGAGATTACAGAGAGGGAAAGGGCGCCAGAAAGCCCATCAGCACCTGCTACTGCATCCCTGTTGCTGTTCTCAGGTCTAGAGAACAACCTCAACAACCCTACAGAGTTTGGGATTTATCACAAATCCAAACGGAATCCCTTGAAGTCTCCACAGAATGAGAGGAATGAGAGCCCACGTAGATGGTTAAAGGCCATTGGAAGAGGTGGAGCAGAGGAGGATCTAATGCCCTTCACAACATGTAGACTGTGAAACTGCGCTATGTGGTTACCTCAGTGAACGGTTCCAGTGTTTACCTCTGATAGCAAAATGATGCCCATTGTAGCTCACAGCAATGATATATTCATACTGAAGGAGCTGAAACAAATTCAGGAACCAGAAGAACAGTCTTTAACTTGATTTTTGGAAGGGGTTCTTTGTTTTTACCGCTAACTTTATTTTTTTTAAAGATTTATTTATTTTTATTTTATGTGTATGGGTATTTTGCCTGCATGTATGTCTGCGTATCTCATGCATGTGTCTGGTGCCCACAAAAGACAGAAGAGCACATCGGATGCCCTGGAACTGGAGTTAAAGCGGGCTATGAACTGCCATGTGGTTGTTAGGGGCCCCAGTCCTCTCCAGCCCCCTAACCACTACCTTTGGAAAGGTAATAAACTGCATTTCTCCATGAAGAGTAAGTGATACCGATCAAGTTCACCTTTGTGCCAAAACTAAGAAACTTACAAGACCAGGACTGTCAGGGCTGAGGAGGTGGCTGGGCAGATAGGAGCTCTTGCTGATTTGTTTCCAAACACCCACGTTGGGCAATCCACAAATACCTATAACTCCAGCTCCAAGGGATCCAGTGCCCTCTTTGTGCCTCTCCGGTTACTCACACATGACATATACACACAGAGACACATTGTTTTTAAATCAGGCTGTCCAATAAGACTAAAGTGAAAGTTGATATCACGCTTTCATGCCACATTAGTAGATGCGCATTCTGTAAGTAAACACAAGTTACCTCTTCAGCCAATCCACTTTAGGCAAAACTTTGAGAAATGAAATAGTGTCACCATCTCATCATTGTCCCCTATTCTATTCTGCAAAGGTCAGTGTGAAAGCCAAATGCTGGAGAATCTTGAAGAATTGCTCTGGCATATCTTGATCAACCTATTCATTTGGCAGATAAGAAAAGAAAAGCTCCAAGAGATAGAGGGATTCCTTCACATCCAAGAGTCATACCACAAATGAATGACAAGTTCAGGACTAGAACCTAGGTCCCCGGACTTGATATCAATGACCATTTAAATAAAACACTAGAGAAGACAAGACAGGCCAGCGCAATGTGTGCAGATGTGGTCCAAACTCATAAATTACACGTGTCTCTGGCTCCTCATCCAAAGTGAGAGGGGATAATATCTGGCTCTCCTCTCTATTTGATGAAGAATTAAGTGATTTAGGAAATCTGATATTTGGGGAGTGATTAAAGCCATCAAAGATAAGTGTCACAACCCAATAATGTGTATAATGGTTACTAAACCATAGTGTAAACCAATTAGCCTCACCATTAGAAGGAGGGAGCAGATGGCCAGCATCGCTTCAAACTGACTCACAAAAACAGAGTCACCTGACTGGAATGTGCTACAAAAGAGGCTTCTTTGGATGCACAAGGGAGTAACAGGAGGGAAAGGGATCTGATGCCCAGAAGCAAAACCTACACCCTTTCTTTAGATACCTGAGCAAACTAAACTACAGGGAAAAGATCAAACACACCAAGGTCTGGTGAAATGGGACTGGTTTGGTTTGTTGTTGTGTGGTTGTTTGTTTGTTTGTTTGAGACAGGGTTTCTCTGTAGCTTTAGAGCCTATCCTGGCACTAGCTCTTGTAGACCAGGCTGGCCTCGAACTCACAGAGATCCGCCTGCCTCGACCTCCCAAGTGCTGGGATTAAAGGCGTGCGCCATCACCGCCCAACTGGGACTGGTTTGTTTTATACGAGTCTCAGAGACAGCAGAGATCTACATTTGAGTTTTTAACTCCATCTCAACTAATGTAACAAAAACACAGGGTCAGTGGATCTCCCTAAATCAAGTCCCTGTGCGTTTGAAACAAGATCTCCCTGACAAACTAACAGTGAGGGAGAAGCCCAAGGAAGGGGATGTGTTGTTGCCTGGTCCTGCATCTGTGCTTGGCTCGTATGTGGCTTTCCATCATAATTCAACCCCAGCACAATGTGGAAACGCTGAACTGTGGGTTTAGAAGACTCAGTCTATTGCCCCCAGCCCCTTTCCAGTCTCCTGGTTTGGGCCGAATTTCGTGTTCCCTCCTCTGCTGTCTCTTTCAGCTCTTGACACCCTCAATTTCCAAGTCAAAGTTATAGGCTCCTCCAAGAGCCTCTCCCTAAGTCGGAAGAATCTTGAGTAAATGACAAACAGAGAGCAGCCCTAAGAGGTAGTAAAGAGGAAGATTTAGACTAGGCCACTTCAGGAGCATCAAAGTGTAGAACGGCTAGGAGAAAGGGTGGAGTAGCAGAAACACCTACAGAGATATGTCAGTACAATAGCTCTGTCATTAGCAACGGGAACAATGGGGTTCACATGTACACCTGGTGCTATTTGAAGGAATTATTAATAATGCTGACATCTCTTTCATACTTCCATTCGGGGTATGAACATTGGCCTCCAAACATACCATATGAAGTCTCTCTCTCTCTCTTAAGAGACACAAAACATGGTGACAATTATGGTATTGATCCCCATCCCTCACCTCAACCCCTCTGGTTAGAAACACAGAACAAAGCAGTGGACTTCCTCCGCCCTCTTTGAAGCAGAAAAGTTGGAAATGGTAGAAGGTTTTAGAATGGTGCTGGCTGCCATAATTTGAAGCTTAGAACCGTGTGTGGCATAAAGTTATTGTTCAGCGTCAGTGCAAGCCCTGGCTAAATCCCACTACTTAAAAAGTAACCCAGGGAGGGTACTCTGAAGCCTGCAGAGTCACAAAAGGGTTCTGCTCTGGATGGAGGGGTTCGCATTTGGGAAGAATTGGTGAGAGATGAGAACTATAGTGATCGTTCAAAGGCTATGTTTCCTGAAACATTTTAATGTCCTCCCTCAGCTGGAATCATCTGTGTCCAAAATAACAAATGGCCAATACTTTCTTCCCCCTGAACCTTGGGAGGCTGGATTTTTTTTTTAAGTAGATGGAAATTGGTGTGGAAATCACTAGAGAGGTCCAGAGAAGAATAAAATCAGCCACCCAAAGCTACCAGCACCCCCTGGACCCCTATCAGTTGCTATTTCCATGTCACAGAGGATTTTTTTCCCTTCATTTTAAAACATTCTGAGATATTTTCATGGTGTTGTGGCTAACCATTTTTAGTCAGTTAAAAAATGCTTTCATCACCTCCCACCAGGAAACCCATGGAACACACTGTCGGAGATGCTGAAAAATTTCCCCATTTTCTCCTTAAAAATATTAATGGTAAGCATTAAAAAGAAAGAAAATACAACTCATTTGGCGTTCAGGAAGAATAGTTAGAAATTAACTGTTGCACCTGGCTCTGTGACTGAAGGCAGAGACAGAGCCACAGTGAGTGGCAGGGTAGGTGCCAGGTTCTCCATCCCACAGAGTGGGTGCAAAGAAAGTGCCACCCTGCACAAGTGCCATAGGCTTTGGGTGGGATGGCTCAGACTGACAAAACTAAAAACTGCAGCTCTCAAACAGAAGGAGGTCTGGTGTCTGGTGGGTGAGAAAGAGGAAGAGAGAAGCAGACAGAGGTAAAGAGGAGCTGAGAACAGAAAACTCAGCTTGGCGTGAGGAAGGGAGCCAGCAAGCCTGCTGATTAGCAGTGGCGGAGGACAGTTCCTGTTTTGTCCCCTCTCAGCTTCCATCTCTTTCCAGAGATAAAACTCAGGATTGCCTTCTTTCCATCCAGCCCCTCTCCAAGCTAAGGGCAAAGTGACTGTGGCTGTAAGTGGAAGAGCATCGCCAGGATGGTCTCTGTGCTTCCCCAAGCAGCTGACACAGGCATTTGACTTGGAGCAGCCTACAAAGCCCTTCTGCAGTTAGGAGCAACTGCGAGTGGGTGAAAGGCACCATGCTCTGTTGTGCTGTGCTCTATATAAACCGCAGCCAATGCCCAACATCTAAAGGATGGCGACAAGACAAGAACAAACGCCCAGTCTGTTGGGCACTGCTATTCTCCCCCGTGGTGGGACAAAATGCAAATGAATGCAGCAGGAGATTTTTTTTTCCTCTTGCTAAAAGGAATAAGAAAATAAATGATGGGGTAGGGGGGGCAATGAAAGCAAAATCAGGAGCAGAGGTCATTCTTTATGGAGAGAATTCAGCATGTGCAAAGTTTCTACTCTAGCTCCCCCTCCATGTGCTCATAAATCTCCCCAAAAATTGTTAGAGAAAGGAGTTTACTACCTGCAGGGGACATCTAGAAGCAAGGGCACTGAACATACAGGCAGAAATTTGTCTTTCCTCTTTTACTTTCATACCCCGGAAAGATTTTTTAATAAAGACACTTGATCAGTAATGGGCAGTGCCATGGGTAAGCTTTCTTGGTTAAAGTTCTAACCACCTCTCAAAATCCATAAGTTGATGTCTTGACCATGAGACCCTTTGCTGTGACCATATTTGGAAAGTAGGCACATGCAATTTATCACCAGGTGAGTTGAGATGTATCGTGAAAGATCGGGTCACAATCCAGCGTTACTGTCATCCTTATGAACTGAAAACCAGCGAAAGTGTGTGTGTGTGTGTGTGTGTGTGAGAGAGAGAGAGAGAGAGAGAGAGAGAGAGAGAGAGAGGTGAAAGCACATCAAGAGGTGTCCAAAGATTCTATTGGAAGAGAGTCTTCACAGCCTACAGAAGAAACCAGTCCTGTCATCTGTTACCTTAATTTCAGACTTGGGGCCTCCAGAGCTGTGAGACAATAAATTTGTTGTTTAAATCTCCCAATGTGTAATGACTTTC
This sequence comes from Ondatra zibethicus, assembly GCA_004026605.1. Lineage (NCBI taxonomy): Eukaryota > Metazoa > Chordata > Mammalia > Rodentia > Cricetidae > Ondatra > Ondatra zibethicus. The sequence goes on along the minus strand of PVIU01000342.1, from coordinate 154,524 downwards.
TATGGCACCTCTAGCGAATAAACACAACCACTTTCTTTGGAACAAGTTATCATTGTATAGTATTAATTAAAGCTAATGTCCACTGAGCTGGTTCTGTGTACCGGAGTCCAACACACCTTCCTCCCCTGATCACCACAGCTCCCATCATGTGCAGGAGTGGCTGCACATGTATGTTTGAGTGAGAATCCAAAAAGAGGCCAGAGGTCAACCTCAATAGTCATTCTTCACTTTTCCTTCAAGACAGGATCTCTTGCTTCTGGAATTCTGCATGTAAGCTAGTCTGCATTCCCAATACTGGGATTGCAAGTGTGTGCCACCTTGCCCAGGGAACTCTACAGGATGAAGTCAAGCATTTTAACAACTGAGCTATCTATCTCTCCTGTTCTACATAGTCCCTATCTTTATTTGTATCAAGATAGGATGGCTGGAGCTATAGCTGTCTTTATCCATGAGTAGAGACAAACCTGGAATATAAAACCAACATACTGAATATATCAGAGTTGAAAGAAAAAGTATGGAGCCAACATCAGAATGATACCAATGATACCCTAGGAGCTTCTCTTGTGAGATGTTCCTTAAAATACCATCGTATCATTAAGCCATATTTGATTAGAAGTTTTATGACTTGCAGTCAGTGAGGTACTAATTAACACATTCGCTTCCTATTAATGACTGTTGTTATTTATGAACAACTTCCTCAGAAAGTGAAAACTGTATCACTTTCAGTTTTGCATTTGTAGATCTAGCCACGGGGACCGACATATGGAGGTAAAACTTCAACCAGCGTTTTTTGGATAAGCAAATAGGTGAATCTCTCTCTAACCGATACCAGTGACATTTAACAGATGGAGAGATGAAAACTCCATGAGCTGGAAAGATTGCTGAAGATCACACAGTGAGTCAGTGGCGCGATGGAGCCCCTGGCCACATTTCCGCACTACACGGCCTTCTGCACTCCTTGATGTAATGATGAAGAGCGCTCCTCATTGTCCTCCCTGGCTCTGTCCATTTGTTTCTGATGCATACATGCCCAGTTCATGTATCCTTCGAAATTTTTATTTTACCTGTAAATGCTTGACCTCTGTGTATAAGGAAGATTCTAGAACCAGGGACCACATCTGAGCTGATACCTCTATGCAGTGGTATATAGCTCAGCTTAGGTGTAATTTGTCATTAAAAAAAAATGCCTCTTAGCCAGGAGGTAGTGTCTCATGCCAGCATTCAGGAGGCAGAGGCAGGCAGACATCTGTGAGTTCGAGGACAGCATAGGGCTAATTCTAGGACAGCCAAGGTTATACAAAAAAGAAAAACAACCTCCATAAACCATACCAAAGGAAGAGGAGAAAATCCCTCCTACTTGACAATGACATATGAAAATATATATGCTCGTAGCCAACATCTTCTTCTGGAAGGGAAATTAATGGAATTTGACACATTTCAAACATGTAGTCTGAATATAGAGCCTCCTCCCTTTTTCAAAGCTTTAGCTTAAGTGTATGTGTGTGAGAGGGAGGAGCGAGAGTATATGTGCACATGAACGTTAGTACCCAAGGAGGCATTGGATCCCTTGGAGCCGGATTTATAGTTCATTGTGAGTCATCCATTGTAAACGTTGGAGCAAAATTCAGATTCTCAGCCAGAGCAGTATGCACTCTTAACCACTAAGCCATCTTACCATCCACTTTAAGTCTGTGAGATCAGTTCTTTTTGTATAAGTTGTAGCTGTTGAGAAAGGAAATTATAGACACCTAAAGTTTGGGACCACCATTCCATGGTCATATCCACACATCTGTGATAAGTCAAGATGGAATGCTTTTCTTAAAACTCTGGCCTACTATGATCTAGCAGTACCATTTCTGGGAATGTCTGGAAAGGACTCAGAAGCAGCTTTCCACTGAGATACCTGCACACCCATGCTTCCAAGATTTAAAAGCATGTGCTAGAAACAGCTTGAAGATTCATCAACAGATAAGTGGACAAGAAAATGTGGTACAAATGCACAGTGAAATCTTATTCATCCACGAAGGAAACAAAATTATGGTATTTATAAGAAAGGAGATGCAACTGGAAACAATGTTAGGCAATTAAGCCAGGCTCAGAAAGATGAATTTTATATGTAGAATTTAAATTTTATATTTTTGCATGTATTAATGCATGTTTATATATTCACATATATGTGTGGCAAAAGTAGAAGAATTATCTGGAGGAGCAATGGCAGGAGTTGGGGGGAAAGGAGGAGAGTGGAAGAGTTCTGGAACTGATATGAACAAAATGCATGGATGAAAAGGTTGGTGTTAAACCCACTACTTTGTACAATGAGTAGTCACTAATGAAAACTATATGCACATACATGCATATGTATGTGTGTGAGCATATATAAATGTATATGTATGTGTATGTAAAACTCTGGATTATTTCTCCATTTGCCTAGCATGATTATTTTGGGGATGACTCATTGGGACCATACATTCGATATGATCATGAGAACACTTGTGGTCACATCTGATTAACACTGGCTCCCTTCCTGACTCTCCAGATCGCATGACCTTTACCTACACCTGTGTGGCCACAGAAAATTCTTTAGTGACCTTTAATTCATTCCACTTCTTCACCTACCTTATCAAGCTAATTCCTGTCCTCTTCCTGATGAAATGCCAGGAGTCTGCCAACAATTTTTCTGTTGCTATGGCTGCCACTCCCACCTTACTTCTCTGGACTCAGTCTATCTCCCATGAGAGCTCTTCTAGGTGGGCCATCTATCCTTCAACGCAGCCTTCTAATGATGGTCTTCATCTGTTCACATGCTCAAACGAAATACCATGGACTGAGTAGGTTATAAACAACGAAAGTGTATCCTTCCGTTCTGAAAGCTGAGAAGCCCAATGCCTGATCTGAGATGCTGGTATACTTGGGACCACATTCTGGTCTGTAGCCAGGGTCTGTTACTGTAACCTCACATGTTGGAAGCAGTGATGGATATCCCTGGGATTGCTTCCTTGAGCAATATTCATGAGATTGTAAAACCCTCTCCCCTCATGATCTAATCACCTCCTAAATATTAGCCTTTGGAATGTACCCCCTAAGTATATTACATTTTCAGGGTCACCCAAATTTGTCTATGTAAACATATTCTCTAGGGTTCAGCGTGCCTTATTTCCCTCAGGCTGGCTGATTTCCTAATCATCTCCCCAAAATAGATAGCTTATTTTACCTTTTAAAGCCCCTGATTAATGGTCCTCTTTGTATCAGCCTGGGCTGATATAGTAGGAGTGACTTTGTTTCTGTCACTGTAGTACACCTGGAGGTGATGTCTCCCAGAAAGATGCGTGGCAAAACATTTTTCTTACTACAGCTTGGCAGGACAGGTAGGAAAAGGAAGGTGCTGCTTGTAGGGCTTAAGCCCAGGGCATTGACTATGTATTGCTTGAGGTATGAGGCACTTTGGGCAACAGAGAATTATCTAGCCCAAAGTGTTAAGCATGCCATGATTAGGAAACCCTCAACAACCAAAATAAATAAAAGAAACATGAGTCAAAGTCACATGTGGTACGCACCTGTAAGCCCAGCATCTGGGAAGTTGAGCAGGAAGATCAGTAGTTCAAGGTCATCCTCAATTACACCAGGAGGTTAAGGCTAGTTTGAAATGCATGAGACTCACAATAGCAAAAAGAGAAGGGAGGGGGGCAGGGAGAGAAATGAGCAAATTAAAAAAGGAAGGAATGAAGGAAGGGAGGAAGGGAGGGAGGGAGGGAGGGAGGGAGAGAGAGAGAGAAGCATGAATGAAGTGACCTTAGTGGGACCAAAGCTCTGATCATTGAACTCCTGTGGTAGGCAACTTAAGGCAGCCACAGCACCATGAACACTTTCATTCCTTATCTCTTTCTACTCATCCTATAGTCCTTATTAGTCTACAGTGCACACTTTGAACCATCAGATGTTATGCCTTGTATTCTCTGTGATGGTTTTCACAAGGGCACCTCTCAGTTTGTTTAAATCCTGACCTTCCCTTGAAGGTGAGTACCAAAATCTATGTTGTTAACTCCTGCAACACCTGGCCTACAGGTGCCTAAGGACATTTTCTTCAGTATGCTGGTTACTTATATCTCTAAACAAATAGCCCCATGCTATTTAACACATAAAATATATTTATATATATTCAGAAAACCAAAGATTGTTTGGCTAGGACAAATGTTTTAGGTTATGAATGTGTTGTTTTGTCTAACAAAGTAGAAAAGCATTTTCTATTTCAGCCTTACTCATTCAGGACAAAGCCAAGTCCTGGAGCAAAGTATGTTTTTCTCAGGAGCATTGTCTGTCTATCTATCTATCTATCTATCTATCTATCTATCTATCTATCTATCTATCTATCTATCTATCTATCATCTATCTATGTGCATATATATATATATAAATCATAATTCTTTATTGATTCTTTGGAAATTTCACTTCATGCACCCCAATCCCTCTCACCTTCAAGTCCCTCCATATCTGTCCCTTACCCGTGCACTATCTCTCCAAAAAACACCCCCAAATCAATTTAAAACAAACAAACAACTCTTGTTTTCACCTTGCTCTTCTTTTCCAGTTCTCCAACACCTCTGCATTCAACCTAATGACACTGGGAGCTATGGGGTGCCACACAGTATACTTTTTTGTCCATCAGCCCCAACCACAATGTTTTTTGCAATGAGTCATTGGTGTGGTTCAAGTCCTCTGGCACACCATCATCACTGGACCCTTACTGAAACTCCTCCCAGACACCCTTGCTGCTGCCTTGAGTAATGGGGTCTTTCTGAAGGGCCAGTCCCTTCGTGCACTCTAGCAGGTCATTGTTGGGTGCGTGTGATGGTGGCCAACTGAACACCCAGAATGTGGGTCTGGGTGGTTGCAGAACTGATCAGTCCAGGCCACTGGGACCCCCCACCCAGTCTTATGGTTTTCTACTAATATCAAATTATAATATTTTAGAGATATCATATTTCATAAAATACATTTGCAATATGTTATAATTAATTAATTAATTAATATATGCTTATTAAGGAAAATATAAACCATATCAGCACAAAATCAAAGCTAAATGTTAACCATATTCTCAGAATTAAGCATTGTTCCCATTTTGTTATATTCCTTTTTGGTTTGTTTTTTTGTTGTTTGTTTGTTTTTTGAGACAGGGTTTCTCTGTAGTTTTGGAACCTGTCCTGGAACTAGCTCTTGTAGACCAGGCTGGCCTCAAACTCACAGAGATCTGCCTGCCTCTGCCTGCCAAGTGCTAGGATTAAGGCGTGCGCCACCACCACCCGGCAATATATTCCATTTTTAAATGGAATGTCTTGGGACTTTATTTATAGACCAGGCAAGCCTAGAACTCATAGAGATCCACCTGCCTCTGTCTCCCGAGTACTGGGATTAAAGCCATGCACAACTACTGCCCAGCTACATATCTATCCTGTGGAACAATGATCTTGTACCCTGTAAAGATTTGTCAGTTGTATTGCTTTAATAAAGTGCTGAATGGCCAGGCAGGAAGTATAGGTGGAGCAACAAGAACAGGAGAATTCTGGGAAGAGGAAAGGCTCAGTCTGCAGTTGTCACCCAGATGCAGAGGAAACAAGATGAGAATGCCTTTCTGATAAAAGGTACCAAGTCATGTGGCTAACACAAACAAGAATTATGGGTTAATGTAGGATGTGAGAGTTAATAAGAAGCCTGAGCTAATAGGCCAACCAGTTTATGATTAACGTAGACTTCTGTGTGTTTCTTTGTGACTGAATGGCTGGGGGATTGGGCAGGACAGAATCCTCTGTCAACATATCTAAATATTATAAAATAATTAAGTGCTGCAGAAACTAAGGACACTATAAGTTTAAATACTTTTATTTAATATGCACTTATTGCATAAATATCTAAGATGATATAAAATGACAAAGAAAAGATTATCTTCACTCATCATATTCATCTCCTCTAATTTTTTCTACAAATGACAATTAGCATGCATTTTTCTATACATGTACTCATATATATATACACATTTTTACAAAATAGTTTCATATTTTTACATATCATATGTTCTCATGTGACATAATATAAATTATTTCCTATGCCCTATAAATCTTTTGTCCTGTAAAGCCATGTTATCAAAATTAAGGCTGTTGAGATGGGTCAGTGGGAACATCTGCCACCAAGTCTGATGGCCTAAATTAAATCCCTGTGAAGGAGAGAACAAACTCCTAAACTATGTCCTCTGACCTCTACCACCCTTGACTTTGGTTAAGAACAGAAAACTTTCATTTTGTCCTGACCATGTTTTTTGTGATGGTCTGAATACAAATGCTCCCCATACATTCATATATTTGAATTCATAGTTAGCAGGGAATGGCACTGTTTGAGAGGATTAGAAGGATTAAAAGGTGTGGCCTTGTAGGAGAAAGTGTTACTGGATTTGGGGTTTCAAAAGCCCATGCCAAGCCTGGAATCAATCTCTCTCTCTCTCTGCCTGTGGATCAGGATGTAGCTCTCAATGACTGCCCCACTGTCACGCTCCCCACCATGATGCTCCCCACCATGAACTAAACCTCTGAAACAGCAAGCAAGGTCCCAACTAAATGTTTTCTTTTAGAAGAGTTCCCTTGGTTGTGGTATATTTTCACAGCAATAAAACAATGACTAAGACATTTCCCTAATAGCTGCATGTGAAAACAAGTGGAAATGAGATTTCTGGATTCCCTTGCGTAGCAACCAGGTATATGTGGAGACAGAAGGGGACCTTTCAATAAAGTGTTGATTTACATTGTTCCAACATACCTTTAGAATAGAGCAGATAAGGAGCATTTTGCAAAGATTAAGGCAACAAATATATTGTCATTTTTAGATAAACAAATAATACAGTGGTTGGCTAGCCCCAGCACTCTTTGCAACAATGCTACTCCTGTACCTGTGAGTACCCCAAGCATTTGTAGGTCATAAAAAGGAAATGGCAAGAAATTCTGCAGTAGAATAAATGACCATAACTGGAGGTAACTTGAGTATAAGGGATATGAAAAAATAGCTTTTATTATTAATTTTCATCTTTTTGTATTGTAAATGATCACTTATAACACAGAAATATTTTTATAGTAGCCTGAGACTTTTAAAATATCCCCATGAGCAGGCTATAAACTGTGATCAATTTCTTGGTGATTATACTGATTAAGGAAATTACTCATCTACTATATTTTTCATCTCAGATATTTTTCAAATGTCACTTAAACCTCTTAAGCTTAAAAAACCTTGCCATCAGTTGGCCCGCACAGTAAATGTAAAACTGATGACACAAACATTATGAGTAGTGTCTCTTAGGACAGAACTTGATTTGTTTGAAGGCAGGTGACATTATAAAGTATAGTCAGGATGTCAGAAGAGGGACTTGTGTGCCACTTGATTTACTTAGCATCTTTGTCACTTTATAGATTGATATTTGATTGATGACAGCATTAATATAGAAAGTATGTTAATATTAGAACAGGCTTTAAGATTCGCTACCAGAGGATCCTCCCCCTCCTCAAATTGCTATAATTTGGAATAAAATGCCTTGAGGATGCAATGCTTCTGAGGCATGCTAACCCACTTGATGTAAGCATTCTTTCAAAAAATAAAAAGTTAAATCAGTTTTATTGAAGTATTCTTCATATACAATAAAATGTGACCATTTTAAGTATACATCTCAATAACTGTAGACAAATTTATATGCCCATGTAACCACCATCACAATCAAAGTATAAAACATTTTATTACCCCAAAAGTTCTCTTTAGTTCCAACTCTCACTCTTCCTAGCCATAACCAACCAAGTATTAAACTATTTTTTTGGTCACCATAAATTGGGTTTTTCTTTTCTGGAGTTTTATATAAAGATATCTAGCCTCTTTTGGGCAACACGATCCTCTCGAGACTCACCCATATCACAAAATGTATCATCAGTATGGTTTTCTTGGAGTGAGGGGCTTTTAGTAGTTTATTAGAGTCTATACTATGTGTGCCCTTTTCAACTGTCAATACACTTGATTTGTTTACATATTGAGGTTATTATAAATGAAACTACTTTAAATATTTGTCAGTAAGTCTTGTGTGGCCAGAAATTTTTTTTGTTAGTTTGAGGAAGTGTCTTCCTAAGTAGCCTAGGATGGCCTTGAACCTGTGATGCTTTCACATCAGCCCCACAAAGTACTGGGGCTCAGGTAAGTTTCATCTTACTCACGATGAATAAGTTTTGGCATGGGCATATGTTTCTATCTCTCCATACATAGAAATAGTGCAGCAAAAATTATATTTTGAACCCAGAGTGCTTCCTATGGGCTCACATTTTGAACACTTGTCTTTCTAATGGATGGTTCTTTGGAGAAGTTGGGGAGTCTTTGGAGGATGGTTCTGGCTGATGAAAACCAGGTAGACTCTGAATGGTTTCAATTTTCTTTACTTCCAGTCTAGGTCATAGAGACAGACTCTACTTCATCCCCTGCCATCAGGTCATGCCAGGTCATCTTCCTTTACCATGCCTTCCTTCTGGGGATGCACTGAACTCTAGCTTTGAAACAATGAGTTCAAATAAGCTTTCTGTCCTCGAATTGTTTCTGTCAAGTAATTTGGTCACAGGGATACAAAAGCAATGAACACAGTGGGGTAGAGCATGATCATAAATTTAATTTCATAAGAAACTTTAAATTTGTCTTATAAAGAAGTTGAACAATTTTATATACTCATCAGCAGTGAATAGAATCCCAGTTATTTCATGTACATTTGCATATACTTATTGTTGCCATATTTATTTTATTTTGGTCATTCTCAGGGCAGTGCAATGGTACCTAGTCATGGGCAACAATAAATGATTTTGAGCATCCTTTCATGTTCTTATTTATTGTGCATACACTTTGCTAAGTGTTCCTATTTTTAGTTTATTTTTTAAAGAAGAATGGGCATAGTCAAATATGTCAACAATATATTATATATTACAATTTTTTCTTTATGTTGAATCTTGCCTTTTCTTTTTTTTAATCATTGTCATTTGCAAGCTAATGTTTGCACATTTGGAGGAAAAAGTTTTTTCCTTCATTTTTTAAAAATATAATGTCTATCTCTTTGTTTCTTCCACAGCTTCAAACTTTAAACACAGTTTTTTTGAGCACAAAAGTCAGCCCCATAGTGAGTCTTCATTTTATTGACAAGCCGAAAAGGGGGGGAAAACACATTAGCTCTAAATTTAAAGCTCTTTTAAACAATGACATTCTGATCCCTTCAAGTAAATTATGCAAATGTTTAAAAACAGGTCATGAGGTAAAAAACATATCAGAAAAAAATTGTTTTTCCCATTTTATAGGTAAATAATCTGAGGGGTCAAAAACCGAAGACTGTGGCCTGAGGCAATGAAAATGGCCGGGGCAGGGGAGGAAACATGGTCAGACTAATTGCTCACAGTGATGGGTCTAATCCAAGCCCTTTGGGGACCATGCCTAGTGCTCAAGTCCACTGAACTAAATAATTACAGCAAGGCTGGGGCCTGAAGGTATCAACCCAGGTCTGCTGCCATGGATTCTCCACAGTTCTCTTTGCTTCCTTTTTAATCTGCCCTCCCTTCCTGACTTCTTTGTCTTTTTGTGTGTGTCTTCATCCAGGTTTGTCTGACTTGCAATCCTTTCTCTTCCATTTCCTCTTTCCTCCTCCTCCTGTTCTTTCTCCCCCTTCTCCTTCTTCCCTCCTCCCCCACTTCCTCTCCTTTTCTTTTATTACTAACTGAAGTTGGTTTTCATGTGGTGCAGGTAAGGTACACTTGCTTAGGTCTGTGTAGTCTCTTGACTGTGGTAGGACTGAAAGCAAAGACCAGCATTCACTTCAGTACTGCAGGTCCTGGTCAAGGCTGAGGTTTTGGCTATAGAGTAGTGTCCACAACTGAAAATATCTTGCTCATTTCAGGGAAACTCATACATGTTCTCGATATTTTTCTATTATATTTAATTTACTAGGAATGATTATTTTATTACTACCAAAACCTCGGTAAGACAGCAGCTGCCTTAGTAGATCTAAAGTACTGACTCATAAAAATATATGCATCCTGTTTCTAAGGTAAAGTGCCAAATCCTTAGGGCACCTGCGAGAACCTGTAAGGCAGGTCTGCCCTCTGCCCCACTTTCCTGGACCACTCCTCCCTACTTGGGCTTCCTTTTCATGGTTGTCTCTTGTTTGTTGTCCCACTAGGCCCCTCCCACTTCAGGCAGTTCTGCTGCTGGAAATACTTTATTCTGTTCTTCAGCTGACTCCCCAATCCTCCTCCTTCTTAGTTATAACATCATAACCATTTCATTTACCAAAAGAAAGAAAATGAACAGATGCTTGAAATAAACTCACATATATAGAGCTTAAAATGTAATTTAAAAGAAACTAGCCTAAAATTAAGAAATAATATCCCTCACACTTAACATTACTTCAAATCTTGTTTATATAAACACACATAAGCATCTATAATATCTATCATTACATACAATAAAAAAGCATCCATAATTAATATGGCTTCAAAATAAATTTACATCCATACATGTGACTATATATTTCTGTACATATATATATGTATCCTTTATATTTCATTTAATACATATTCATATATAAAAGTACATGTAGCCAAGTATGCTATATGCACATGTAATCCTTGCACTCCAGAAACTGAGTCAGAAGATTGGTAAGTTTGAGGTCAGTATGGGTTACATGGTGAATTCAAGATTTGTATGAGTGTGGGGTAATGAGAAAGGCTCTGTCTTTTAAAAAAATGTATTTATGAATATGTTTTCATACATATATTTTCACAGAAATGACATCTGGTCATTTAAAAATGCTTTAACATGGTATTATACTATATACTGTTTAAATGTCTTATATATGTTTCATTTTGTTGTAAAAACCTGGGCAAAATGTCATGGTACAGTACCCCTAAGGGTATAGAGGTGGCACACATAACTTGATGGTAACCAACAGCTCTCTCATTAGACATAAGACACCCCTTTAATAAGAAGTAGACCATGCCTGGTACTAGAAACTTAGCTAAGTACTCAGTGGTAGTGAAGCTATGGTTGGAGGAGAAGCAACAACCTCTAATTTACTAAACCAGCATAATGCCTAACATCAATCTGTAAACATTTGCTCAATACCCACAGACAAGTGTAGCAGTTTTATTGAGCTTTAGAAGGCCTACACTAATCTGTACATACTCTCAGTGTGTAAACATCACATTGGTTTTGCATTTCAAATACCTATAAAACTTGGCCACATGTAAGACCATGAATTTACCTTGCTCTCCCTACAGTCCCTTCAGGTACCTTTGTAAATCCATCTTCCTCCATCTCCCTGCCTCCTAGTGTTATGGTTCAGCCACAGCATGGCTGACACTCCCAGGTTCGAGGGCCATACATGTGCAGACAAACCCTCAGGCAGAAGTGCCTAATGGCCCCGGGGATCTTAAAGGACCCTGCATGACCCATGTGCGGCATGGTTGCATCATCTATGTATGACACTGCTGTGTGAGCCCTTACACACATGTGTGAGCTCCATCATCTGCATATGACGTAGCCACGTCATCCCCCTGTGCGATTGTGCTAGGCAGCCTTTAAAAGCTGGACGCGCCATCTTCCTCTCTCTCTCTGCACACCGACCTCACCAGGCCTGTACACCCCCCAATAAACTCCTAAGCAGGTTTGTTGCGTGTTTTGTGTTTCCTTCTCACTCACGTCAGGTAATTTCATTGGTGCTTTGAGACTCTGGAGGTTCTCCTGCCCCTCTCCTGGGGTCAGGATCCAGAACCAAACAGGGTATTTTCTCCACAACAACCACGTGTTCCATCTGTCTGAGCACAACCTCTATACACACCACCAGCTTCAATTGGTGAGTTTACACATTCTGGTCAGCTTAACAGTTTCTCCAAACCCATGGAATTGACTATTGAGCCCCCGGCAATCTTCTGGTGTTCCTAGAAATGGGAGAACAGCCCCCAACCACAGACTTCACGGCTGCGGTTGAGCCCTTTGCTGACATTCATCTCTGGATTGCTTCCCATAGCTAAAAACAGAACCAGAAGACCTGGGGTCAGTTCTCCCACACTAACACTGCACACGTTGTGCAGTGAAGTCGACTGGGGGCCCAGGGTCCCTCAGATTTTTCTTTCTTCTTTTTTTCTTTTTCTTTTTCTTTTCTTTTCTTTTGGACCACTTGTCAGTAGTCCCTGCCATGAGAGACTGCTTGGAGTGACCTCTGGCCTCTCTGGTTTCCGAGTCACCCCAACTGGGCCAGTCAGGCTTCAACACCCACCTGTAGATAAGAGACATCTTTCTATAGGCTTTGCAGTATCGCTGCCATTTCACACCCTGCCTATAGAGGGGCGATGTCCCCCTATAAGCCTTGTGATGTCACTGTTCTCATGGGTTTCACAGTTTCAGCTATGGGTAGAAAGCCATCAAAGACCATTAATCCAGCCTCCCCCTGCCCAAGCCTTTTAGAGGCCCTGAAACTCCAGGCCTTAATGCCCTACTTACAGATTCCCACACTTGTCCATCTTTCTTTGAAAAAATGGCCTCGTTACAATTTAGAGAACAATTTAAAGTGGCCGCCTAACAGCACCTTTGATCCCGATATTCTACGGGAGCTTTCTAATTATTGTCAGAGCACAGGCAAATGGAAGGCGTTACCTTATATCCAAGCCTTTTACTATCTAAACTCTAAGTCCTCTGTCCTTGCAAGCTGTTCACCGGCTCACATATTCCTGGTTATGCCATCTGAGCCAGAAGAACCCTCCACTTCTGCTCTGAACCCAGCTAACAAATCCCTACCTTTTCTACCTCAATGGGCAGCTACTCCCGATCCTTCAGCTCCTGCTCTGGACCCTGCTAAGGAACCCACACCTCCCCAACCTCAGCAGATAGGTACTTCCACTCCTTTACCTCCCGCCGGCTCTCTGCCTGCTTCACCACCTCCTTCCACTTGCACCTGTGCCGGCCACTCCACTGCCCTCTTCAGCTCTCTCCCCTCTCCCCACTAACTACTCCATCAGCCCCATTTTCCTGTGCCTGGCCACAGCAGTTACCCAGCTCTGACAACCACCTTTACCCCTCCTCTCACACACTCATGTGCTGCTGTGGAACCCAAACCTGACCAAGCCAAGCTGGCTGCAGTTCTCCCGTTGGGAGAGGTAGCCTGTGTAGATGGATTGGTTAGGGTACATGTCCCCTTCTTCCTCTCAGAACTCTCCCATATAGAACAAAACTGGGGTCCCATACGTCTAATTCTACCTCTTTCATAAAGCAATTCCAATATATTACCCAGTCTTATAATCTCACCTTTTATGATATCTATACAATCCTATCTAATAACCTACTTCCTGAAGAGTGCAGGCGAGTTTGGGAGCAGGCTAGCCTACATGCAGATGAGGTTCACCAAACTCATGCAACACACCACCTGGACACAGAGGCCATCCCTGAGCCGGAACCATGCTGGGGTTATAACACCCCAGGTGTAATTTTAGCTAGGGACTGGTTTTTGACTTGTCTTCTGGCAGGTCTCTGTAAGGCTGCCCTCAAGCCAGTAAACTATAATAAGCTCTCAGAGGTTAATCAGGATATGAAGGAAAATCCTTTTGCATTTTTGGAACGCCTCACTAAAGCTCTGTTACAATATACTAACTTAGATCCAAAAGCCATGGAAGGCAGACAGTTACTCATGATTCATTTTTTTTTCTCAGTGCTACCAAGAAAGAGCACAAACTGCAAAACTCTGGGAAACATGAACTGATCTATCAGAAACCATATGTGCTTGATGGGCTAGGTGAAATTACCTGGTGCGAGTGAGAAGGAAACATGGAACATGCAACAAATCCACTTAGGAGTTTATTAGGGGATGGGGTGTACAGGCCTGGTGAGGCTGGTGTGCAGAGAGAGCTGAAGATGGCACATCCAACTTTTAAAGGCTGCCTAGCACATGCACACAGAGGGATTACATGGCTACTTCATACACAGATGATGGAGCTCATGCTTGCACGCAAGGGCTCATGCAGTTGTGTCATACACATGTGGTCATGCTGGGTCCTTTAAGATCCCCAGGGCCATTAGGCACTTCTGCCTGAGGGTTTGTCTCCACATGTGTGGCCCTAGAACCTGGGAGTGTCAGCCATGCTGTGGCTGAACCATAACATTCCACCCTTTTGTTTATTATAAAAATTTGGGAAGTTTGGGGTCTTTTTGGGTTGGAATAGGGTGTCATAAGGTTTCTTGTGACTGCTTCCTGCTGATTTTGTGGGCGTTGGTAAGCCTTTTGAGACTGCTTTTTGCTGATTTTATGGGTGTCAGGAAGTTGAGATACTTGACCACGTCCTGGGGTGGTTGACTACTTTTGTGGTTTTTCCAGGCTCTGTGGAACTTTCACAGATGCGAACAGGGGAATGAAGTAGGAGGCCACTAGTTTGTTTTCTGGCTGCCTAAACTCCCTAAATAACCACACAGAAATTGTATTAATTAAATCACTGCTTGGCCAATCACTTAAGTTATTGTTAGCTAGCTCTTACATCTAGAATTTAACCCATTTCCATTAATCTGTGTATCGCCACGTGGCTGTGGCTTACTGGGTAAAGTTCCAGCATCTGTCTCTGGCGGGGCTCCATGGCTTCTCCTCTCCCTGCCTTCTTTCTCTAAGCATTCAGTTTAGTTTTCCCTGCCTTGTTCTGATCTACCCTATCACAGGTCCAAAACAGCTTCTTTATTAACCAATGGTATTCACAGCATAGAGAAGGGAATCCCACATTGGGGGAAGAATAGAGGCAACTTTAGAAATGAGGCCAAATTCCACCATTTCAGGAATCTACACATAGCCAGGACTGTGTACTAACTTGATAATTTTGATTCTCTGATTCATGTCTATCCTTTGGCCATCCTTGTTCCTAACCAAAGAAGTGCAAACTACAGAAAGTTCCATAGGCTTTGTAAGGTCACTGGACCACAGCCACAAATTAGGAATAAAAAGTAGGAAGAAACTGTTTAAACAAAAATATTCTAATGAAAAATTCTCCAAGGGGAAGTGTCAAGGACCAGCCTTGACAAAAATACCTCTTTCCAGGGTAGGGGCATGGGAACTTAGAAATATAAGTAAAGAATACAGAGACACATAAAAAAACAATAAGACAGAAATCATAGAATAGTACCAGGAGGGCATTCCAGTGATTACTAAAAATTGCCTGTGTTTATTTTTCCGTAGCTTTTATAGCCAATGTAAATGGTGGGGAGGGGAGAGTAACAGAAGATGTTAGCATCATGATACAAAGGACAACTCAGTCAATTGCTCTAACACTCTGAGTCATCAAACCATTAGCATTCTGTTGTCTATGTAGTGAAGCTGCTCTAGATCATGTATCCTGAAGGCTTCCCTTCCACAAGTGACCTCATAGTTACAAAAGAAGGAGCAGAAGTACGTTTGCATATCCTAACCATCTGTCAGGATTGAAGGGAGCTATCTTAATGTCAAAAGAATCAAGCAATCACATCCTGAGTTGGGATGTGCAATATGCTTATCAGTCATTTGAGCAACCTCCAATTCTCTGACTATCAGACAAGGCAGAAGTGGCCCCGCATTTTAGGGCCTCCACGATTCCTCCATTTTTATTAATTTTAATAAAGCCTGTGCTTCTACAACAGGACAGATGATTGCATGTGCCTTAGGTGAACTCTTTTCCATTTTTGTCTTACCCATATAAGGTACATGTAATTTAATCATACATTTCTGTGTCTTAGGTGCCTGAGAGGAAAAAAGCTCAAACCTGTCTATGACAGCTGACTTCTTTAAGCAAAGGGTGAAGGAAGAAAATATGTCTGGGCACTATGTCTCTGAGCCATGTTTCTGTCAAGAGCATTTATCTGCAATTAGATAATGCTTTGTGAATAAGCATGATCCTATGGCTATAGTCTCTCCTAATTAAAGGAGTGGAGGATCACCAGGGTTGAGAATGCCCTTTTCAATTGGTCTAGAATGCTTTTTAAACAATTTTTAGCTGTATTAAAATTTAAACTTTTTATCAAATATGTCAGATCTTGCACGCATAGGAAATGTCAAACTTTTTAACATTTTATGGTAAACTAAAGCAGTTACAAACATTAACCAGTCAACACCATAATTTTAGAGTGGAAATTAACAATAACCACACAATTTGTCACATTGTAATTTTTTAAAATTCATTTTAATTGAAAGATAAGGAAAGGTTTCTCTGATGGGTGAGGGTCCAATTGTAATTTTGCTTTTAAGTAATTGTTCCAGTCTCTATGCAGCAGCAAAATCCTTAGGTCACCTTCCTCATATTTGAAGAGGGGTTTTAGAGGATGTGGGGTAAAGGGAAACTCCTCTGTTGCTGGTGGGAGTGCAAACTGATACAGGCACTGTGGATATTGGTATGGCAATTTTTCAGAAAATTAGGAAACAACCTATCTCAATATCCAACAATACCACTTTTGGGTAAATACCCAAAGGATGCTTAATCATACCACAAGGATATGTGCTCAACTATGTTTATAGCAGCATTGTTTGTCATAGCCAGAACCTGGAAACAACCCAAATGCCCTTCTTTTACACAGATGATAAATGAACTGAGAAAGAAGTCAGAGAAACATCACCATCTACAATAGCCACAATAACATAAAATATCTTGGAGGAACTCTAACCAAACAAGTTGAAGAACTGTATGGTAAGAACTTTAAATCTTTGAAGAAAGAAACTGAAGAAAACACCAGAAAATCTAAAAATCTCCCCTGCTCTTGAGTAGGTAGAATTTAACATAGTAAAAATGGCAGTCTTACCAAAAGCAATCTACAGATTCAATGCAATGCCCATCAAAATCCCAGCAATTTTTTTATAGATTTCGAAAGACAAAAAACCCAGAATAGCCAACGCTATTCTGTACAATATTATGTATTATGTACAGTATTATGTACAATAAAGGAATTTTTGGAGGCAGCACCACCTCTGACTTCAAACTCTACTATGGAGATACAGTACTGAATACAACCTGGTATTGGCATAAAAACAGACAGGAGGATCAATGGAACCGAATTGAGGATCTGGATATCAATCCACACACTTAACAGAGAGCTGATTTTTGACAAAGAAGCAAAAATATAAAATGGAAAAAAGAAAGTATATATATATATGTATGTATGTGTATGTATATATATATATATATACATATATTACAGACACTTGACTAGCTTGAATGAAGTTCCCTGATGTTACTTTTTTGTAGCTTGGCTGTCAGATCAAACTAAGCTCAAAGCTGAAGCTGGGCCGTGCACAGGGCGCAAGCCATGCCCCCTCTGCTGCTTGGCCATTCCTGCCTGCCTCAGTACTTTTGGCCAGGCCAGCTGTTCCTCACTGCCAGCTATGCCTGAGCATAGGCCATGCTCTTTACGTTTAACAGTCCCATCACAGGCTAGTGTTAGAGGCAGCTGACAAATTTACATGCTTTCAGGTGTCCGCCATTGTAGCGGCTCTGAGACTCCCATGTGAGACCACAAGCTTATTATCATTGTTTATTTATTTTAACTCTTGTAATCATAAAATTAGGAGAATTTTTTTTTAGATTTTATTTATTTATTATGTATACAACATTCTGCCTCCATGTATGCCTGCAGGCCAGAAGAGGGCGCCAGATCTCATTACAGATGGTTGTGAGCCACCATGTGGTTGCTGGGAATTGAACTCAGGTCCTCTGGAAGAACAGTCAATGCTCTTAACCACTGAGCCATCTCTCCAGCCCTTAGGAGAATTCTTAAATCCTCGCCTGTGTTAAAAGCCACAGATTTATCCATATAGGCTCCTTGGCTCGTGGGTCAAATAGCCTCTAGGCATTTATATTGCCGGGCTTTGGTGCTGACTATGGCAGGTATAGCCCTTTAAGCTTCCCTGTCTGTCTTTTCTGGCTCCACCACACAGTATGGGTCAGACTCAGCTGGCTACAGCGCGTGTACATGGTCTGCCACAGTCTCAACAGTAATCATTGTTAGGCTAAACCCCACATTCCCTTCACTCTTCCCTTGAGTTCAGCAGCAATAGAGGCTGTGGCTAGGTGACCATAGCACCGCTGCTTACGGGGCAAAGGCAAGGCCTTATTTTGGCCTCTTCAAGTCCTGGTAGAACAAAGGCGGCGGCAGATATGCTGCCAGCATGGGGACAAAAATATAATATTTACAAACCCTAAATACCTCTGCCTTTGTTTCTGCTCCACTTCATAATAATTTGATGTCTCAGAGTGTTAGAGCGATCGACTGTTTGAGTTGTCCTTTGTATCATGTTCATGACGTCTTTTGTTACTTTATCCCCCCTCCCCACCATTTACATTGGCTAGAAAAGCTATGGAAAAATAAATGCAGGTGATTTTCAGTAATCGCTGGAATGCCCTCCAGGTATTATTCTATGGTTTCTGTCTTATTTTTTTTATGTGTCTCTGTATTCTTTACTTATATTTCTAAATTCCCATGCCCCTACCCTGGCAAGAAGTATTTTTGTCGAGATTGTTCCTTGACAGGAAAGGATATTCCATTTTCTTCTTCATTTATTTCAGAATGGGAAGAATCTATTCATGCATGTGCGTGTGCACGCACGTGTGTGTGATGTCAAGTTTCTTCCTTAATTGCTGTGCATCTTATATCTTAAGACAAGGTCTCTCACTGAACCTGGAGCTTGATGCTAGGCTGGTTGACCAGGAAGCCTCAGGGAACCTGTCTCTCCCTCCTCAGCGCTAGGCTTGGCACATCCTGCCAAGTCTGCTTTTGTTTTTGATTGGTTTTCTCTTTGTATATTTGTTTGTTTGTTTTATTCTTTTGTTTTTGTCTTGCATGGAACTCGGGTGCTCATGGTTTCCCTTCCAGCACTTACTGGCTGTGCCATTTCCCCAGTCCCCTAATTCTTTTGATTAAAAACACTGTATCTCCTATGCCCCGAACTATCCAGGGTCCTGAAGGTGCTGTGCTGAGTATAATAGAGTTATTTTCTCTCCATGTCAAGTCTAACGTTTGAGAATGACAAAGCTTACACCACAGGAATGGGCTGACACTACTGTCAGAATTTTATTTGCTCACTTTTGGGTTCCTCCAGACCTAAGCAACTGTAGACTATGTGAATTATGCTCACTGTGTTTTAAAAATGTGTGACTACAGCATTGCATACTCCAAACACTTCAAAAAGTTGAAGGAATATTGTAGTATTCAGAAATTATGAACTGATTGAACAAGCAAGTCACTCATGCCATTGACAAATTGAAACTCTGATACATCTTTTGTTTTCTGTTTTACTTACTCATTCATGTGAATGAAAGCATCAGCTGGCGCTTGTATCAGGAGTATGCTCATTC
Organism: Ondatra zibethicus; assembly: GCA_004026605.1. Taxonomy (NCBI): domain Eukaryota; kingdom Metazoa; phylum Chordata; class Mammalia; order Rodentia; family Cricetidae; genus Ondatra; species Ondatra zibethicus. Next base: position 135,136 of record PVIU01000342.1, on the reverse strand, counting down.
GCCTTTCACACCCATTTCTTGGCATACACAGAGGGCTCCTTCAATGACATCATATAGAATTATTTGACCTAAGTTTGAATCCTTTCCCCTTACAGAATCATCATGAGTTCAGAATCAAATGGCAGATGTTCTATATCACATATTGGCTTGTAACTGAACATCTTCTCAAGTGACCATCTTGCTCCTGCCCAAAGGTGAGCCACAACAGATTTGCACTGTTGTGTAAATAAGCAACACCAAGCAAGGCAGTTAATGTACATTAGATCTCATGGGAAGACAAGTCTATATGGATCCACTCCATATTCTCTGGGACTGTTTATTCCTAGGCTTCTGATTATAAGGTACATCACACTGATGGGTCTCACCTCCTCTGTCTGCCCACAGCTACTGATGGGCAAAGCAGCTGGCTACCTTTGGTGATCCTGTCACATTCCAAGCAGTTTGCATTGTAAGAAGCCAAGAGCCCACCTTTATTAACCTAAAGTTCAGACCACTGGCTGATTGTATTCTTATATACATAGAAATGTTAAATAAAAGGTCAAGACAACATCTTCCTTTCTGCTGGATTATTGAGCTTCTGCACCTGAACATTTTTATTTGTGAGTTTAAGCCTGTCCTCAAAGCCTACCATCAATGGACAATAAAGCTGACATTTTTCTAGCAGTCTTAGAATGTAGTTCCTTTGAGGAAATGCCTCTACTTTAATTCAGGAGTCTCCAGCATGGACAGATGTGTGTGTGGCTTTCTGAAATGCTTTATCTCCATTGTAAGATAAGTAGGACACTCATATGTCACTGCTTGTTCATGCTGGGATTGGGGGATTCAGGCCGGTGGTGCCAGATCCTTTCAGAGAGAGGGTAGACTGATAGAGAATGTGTAGAGTTCTCCTTCAGGGTCCTGAAACTGGCTTGGCACCCAGTGCTGAGCATTAGACACCTAAGATTCATGGTGTTATAGATTAAATAGTAAACTTTTGCTGGAAGTTCTAAATGCCAAAGCTTTCAATGTGTTATTCTACTAAATATAAGCATATCTCAGCAGTTCATTACTAACCTGAACACGCTAAGGCACTATGGGTAATAGCCTGGTGGTTCTCATTTGGGTCATAGTTTACAAAGATAATTTCATATATTTTAAATAGGACAAGTGTGTATGTGCATATCACACACATGACCACATGACACACACACACACACGATTGATATGATGCTATATCAATCAAGACTTAGAGGTCAAACCAGGAATCAGGAATGATTTGAAAAAGTATTTGAAAATTTTAAAGTATATGGTCTTTGCCAGGTGGTGGTGGCACACGTCTTTAATCCCAGTACTCTGGAGGCAGAGGCAGGTGGATCTTTGTGAGACTGAGGCCAGCCTGGTCAGCCAGGGTTCCAGGACAGCCAGGGCACACAAAGTAACCCTGTCTTAGAAAACTTTTTAAAAAAGAAAGAATATGGTCTTCAGTGAAAGTGATGAGAAGCCAAGAAGAGAAGTATGGTGTGGAGCCAGACACTGGCAATGTCAGAGAACACCAGGATCAGAGGGAAGAGGTGTGATTTTTTTCGGATCCTGAAGTGAAGGGAAAGTCCAGCTACTGTGTGATGTTGGTCTGTACTGTCTCCTATCCACATCACACCAGCTTTGCTACTTTTTGCCAATGGTGGTATCTAACATCTCAAGCTATTAGAGGGGAGAAAAAAAAAGAAGAAGATGGAAGTAGACAGTCTGTGCTAGCTAGTTTTATGTCAACTTGACACAAGTTAGGGTCATTGGAAAGAAGAGAACCTCAACTGAGAAAATGTCTCAATGAGATCTGGCTACAGGAAAGCCTGTAGGACATTTTCTTAATTAGTGGTTGCTATGGAAGGGCTCAGTCCATTGTGGCCCACCTGTGGGCAGGTGACCCTGGACTGAGCAAGCCATAAGGAACAAACAGCAGCACCCCCTCCATGACCTCTGCTTCAGCTTTTGCCTCCAGGTTCCTGCCCTGTTTGAGTCCCTGTCCTGACTTCCCTAATTGATAAATAGTGTTGCAGAAGTGTAAGCTAAATAAACCCCTTCCTCCTCAACTTGCTCTTAGTCATGGTGTTTCATCATAGCAGTAGTAACCCAAACTAAGACACAGTGCCTACCCAATGTATTGGTCTCTGACTGTCTGTGAAATTATCTATGGCTGAGAGAGAGAGAGAGAGGAAAAGATGCCTTGGTTTCTCTCTCTGTTTTTCTGGAGCACCTCCCACTAGCTCAGTGGTTCTCAACCTTCCTAATGCTGTGACCCTTTAATACAGTGCCTCATGTTGTAGTGACCCCCTCAACCACAAAATTATTTTGTTGCTATTTCATAACTGTAATTTTGCTATTGTTATGAATCATAATGTAAATATCTGATATGCAAGATACCTGATATGTAACCCCTGTGAAAGGGTCATTCAACCCTTAAAGGAGTCATGGCCCACAGATGGAGAACTTCCGCACTAGCTGAATGAAGCTGGAAACCACCTGACGTGGGAAACTTGGAAAGCAGGCCTCAAAAACCAAACCCTCTGTGTTAACTTCGTCCTGTAACAGGTTACTATACAAGACAGACACATATTTACTAATTCAAGCTTACCCTAGATGGGAGTTCAAACATGGGAGAGCTGCTTCTGTACTGAGATTCCCATAGCAAAATCAAGGTCTCAGTCAAGACAGTGACCTCATGTAATACTTTGGCCCTTCCCCACAATGATTCAATAATAACAATATGTTATTACAGAATTTGTGTTCCCAAATTTGTGAGAACCAGTTGTCTTCTTGGCTGTGGGATTTAGAGGGTTCTCCAGAAACCAAATCCAGGGGTTACTTGCTTGGCCATCTCAGCTTGATCTCTGACTTCTTTAAAACCAGTAGGCAACTCTTCCTCTCTGGACTTCCAAGATAGCTTTACAAAGAGTCACATAACCACAGGGCTGACTCTCCTACATTTACAAAGCCTGGCAACATTCAAGGGGAAGAGATTATACATCAGTGCATGCAGTGGGAAGGGACTAAAACTTAGGGGTTCATGTTAGAATTGTGCCATCACAATCCTAAGGCACCAAACAAAAAGGGGGAGGTTGACAAATGATCTGGAGGCAGCAGGACCCAGAGTAGTCAGCCCAAACAAAGAAGCAAAGCAACCATATTTTACTTCCCTTTAGCTTAAGTTTTATTAGTAGAACTACTTGACTCTGTCTCAGTCCTACAAACAGGAAGGGCTTGTGCCATCTCTGTTTCTTCTCTGGCTATAACATACCACATGAGCTGAAAGGCTAGTGTCCAAGTTGCATGAATATTTTAAGCCTGATCCAAACTGATCCTCCTTCTCCTAATTCAGACTCAATGGAGTCAGAACCTGCCACAGGGGAAGAAAGTGTTATTTTTCTCTGCCCCAATTACTACTTCATTTCTCCTCCTCCTAACCCAGGTTGCTATGCTAAGTGCTGGTTCTGAAGCCTCCACCATTGGAGCAGAGGGAAGGAACAGCCACAAAGAGCAGGCAGGTGGGTGATGGGGCAAAAAAAGGGTGGTTTTTTTTTTTTTTTGGTGCTGTTTGAAGGCATAAGCCACAAAACAATCCCACACCAGTTTGGAATTATGATTAATAAAATGGTTATTTATTTAAAGGGAAAAAACTTACAGATCACAGTCCCAGACAACAGCCCTTTGCACAATCCGGAAGTCTAGTAGCTGGAAGCAGAGCAGGAAGCAAGAGAGCAAGCACAGGGCTACAGCTGATTTTAAAACAAAAGAGACCACACCCCAGTGGGCTGGTATCTTAAAGGCTATTGGCTGAAGGAGTGGAAGTAGCTCCCGCAGCAGCTGTTCGTGATGTATTCACATTTTTCAGCTTGACTGATATAATGCTTTATCATTTTGTGGATACATTGGGGAGGTCTTTGGGGCTGGTATCTCCCTAGGGTGTCCTTAATGAGGAAGCCTCTTTCCCTGCCTATCTCATTTGGCTTGTTTGTGGTTTTGGAATTCTGGCCTCTTTCCACAGAAGTCCCTTCAATTTCTGTGTGTCTGTCTTAAACTGGATGAAGAAACTTCCACACCAACAGCATCATCCCCCCACATGACCACACCATCAGCACCCCACCAAACACACATGACCCATTTCCAGTCTACAAGAGATTCTTGTACATCATTGCTCTCAATGCTGTCAAAGAATAGGGTGGTCCCTAGCTTTGGTGTCTCCTTAACTGCCCAGTCTCTTTCCACTCTTAGAAGTCAGATTCCAGTTTGCAGGGCCTTACAATGCTATCTGACATGAGTTCAAGCCCAACAGGCTTGAAGAACAAGAGAAAGCCTCCTTACTCTGCACCCTTGGGTGAATACAGTAAAATAAAATTCCAAGAGCCCTGCTATTGCCCATTTATTTCCTACAGGAGTAAGTGGCTTAAGAATCACATAGTACTTTTGCCTTCCTCTTTTTAAACTCAAACAGCTTGGGTGGGGGAGGTGCTAATTATAAGGAATTTACCTTGCAAACGAGGACCAGAGTTTAATCCCTAGAACTCATGTAAACAAAGCCTATCATGATAACAAACATTTTTAATCCCAGCACTGGGGGAGCAAAGACAGATCCCTGGGACTTGCTGGCCAGCCAGACTAACCTGATGAATGAGAGAGACCCTGTCTCAAAAAAGTAGGGTGAACAGTGCCAAATGGACACATGTGATCCAGCTGAGTTGTCCTCTAGCCTGGCATATTCACATGCTCTGTGTACACACACATACCTTCTCTCTCCTCTCTCTCTCTCTCTCTCTCTCTCTCTCTCTCTCTCTCTCTCTCTCACACACACACACACACACACACACACACACACGCACATCTTGGCTTAGAACTTGTCTTAAGAAAACCTTAAAAGTTGATGTGAAACTTCAATCTTTTTCTTTTATATAGAGGGTTCTTAAATTATGGCAATGGCCTGATTGCATAGAGAACTAATCATGCTTTGAGGGAATCTGGTGAGTCTTCCACCCCGCTTTCTCCTCTAGTTCCAGACATGCCCCTGGGAATGTTGCCTAATTCTGGGGAATAGAATCTATCAATACACCCAATATCCCTCATACTTATGTAGCCTTCCCAATAAACTTAATAACCTAAACAAGTATCTGTGGACATTATAAATAAATCCTGTTTCATCAGTAAGCTGTCAAGAGCACCTTTAGTTGACTTACAGACCAAGAGAAAGAATGGCACCAGCAATGATGTTTCCCTGCAGCATTCTTGTTATGCCACTGGTGTTGCAAAGATTTCTCATGTCTCACCATGGACACATCCATCTTGACTAATGGCAAAATTACACCCGCAGGGTTTTGCAAAAGACAAAAATTTGTCCTCATCTCCTGTGTATCTTCTAGAATGTTACAGTGTATTTATTATCTCTGAAATTCCACATTTCTTTGTGACTGTCTTGCAATGTGTAGTAGACCCTCTATAATTTCTTCCTATTTTCTTGATAAAGTTGCATATGGATACATTTTATGTATTTAACTATTTGTTTTTGTATGCATTTTATGAGGTAGGATTTTGCTACATATTTCTGGATGACCTCAAACCTACAATCTTCTTGCTTCAGCATTTGGAGTCCTGTGATTACCTGTTTGTGGCACCATGCTTGGTTTGTGGAGAAACATTTTCCAGGCTTTAAGTTAAGAGGAAAACATCAAAGCTATGTCAGGAACAGAAACTAGTTGTTCACAGAGAAAAATTAGAAGTTCTCAAATGAGTAACTTACAAAGCAGTTACTTTACAAGACACTAGTATTTTTAAACTAGGCACAAATCCTCGTCTCTAAGTCTACAGTTTGCCATAGTCATATGAACCTCTCACCATGTTTGCATCTTTTACAACTATCCATTTGCTACAGACTTTCATGATTCCTAAGTATTTGTCTTTTTAGTACACTGTCTGTCTTCCTTGCTGCCTGCTATCAAATTTTAGTTCAAATGTTTATTTAGACCTGCTATTAAGTTACTCTTTATGGCTGACACCAAACCACTTCTCCCAGAAGAAACCAAGTTGTCAGAAAACAAAGAGCATCTATTCTTATGAATAAAGTTTCATTGTAACATAGCCTTCTCATTTGTTACATTGTCTATAGGCCATTCTTGATAATGTGTAGAGTAGTTGCTACACAGACTCTTTGGTTCACAAAATCAAATTATTCATTATCTGGCATAAAAACTTTGCTGACAACTGCCCTAGAGCATGTACTCCTGTTTAATGAGACCTGGATGTTGGGTTGAGAACAACCCAACAAGAGACGAGGATTTGTGCCTAGTTTAAAAATACTAGTGTCTTGTAAAGTAACTGCTTTGTAAGTTACTCATTTGAGAACTTCTAATTTTTCTCTGTGAACAAGTCATGCTTACTGACTTGTTCACTCACTGACCTGGCTATTTTTTTTGTCAACTGAACACAAGCTAGAGTTATTATTTAACAAGTGGAAACTTCATAAAGATGATGCCAAAGACCAAGCCAGTGGAGCATTTTCTTGACTAATGAAAGGAAGAGGGGAGGGTCGAGCTTGCTGTGGGTTATGAAAGCTCTGGGAAGATTGTATAAGCAAGCAGGCTGAGCAAGACCCGGAGAGAAAGCTAGTAGGCAGCACTCATTTATAACCTCTTCTTCAGCTTCTGCCTCTAGGTTCCTGCCTTGAGTTTCTGCCCTAACTTCCCTTGGTGAGACAGAATAACCTGAGAGTTGAAAGCTAAAATAAATCCTTTCTTCCTCAAGTTGCTTTTGGTCATGGTGCTTTGTCACAACCAAATAAGTTCTAATTAAGGCACCAGCAAAATCGTCGTCTAGTTCTTTGTGGTATGGACTACAAGAAACAAGGCCTCTGGTGGCAGATTCCCTAGTTACAAGGTTCAGTTCTGTTACTCATAACCGTATGATCTTGAGAAAATCATTTATGTCTGCACAGTAGGCTTCTCATTTGTATAACTTGGGATAACAATGACCTCTAAGTTCCTGGGCTTAAATGAGTTATTACAAAAGAGCTTACAGTAGTGTTTGGATCAAATAATGTTAGCTACTAGCGATTTTTCCACCCAATGTTCCATAAACTGTTCTGTACTATCACAGTACCTGGAATCTACTGCATTCTCCAGAAAGGTTCCTTGCATTTGTTGGCAGAATAGCTGAAGTAGAAAGAAAATGCATATTCCTCGAAGATTAAAGTAATGGCAAGGATCCAAAGTTGTACACTGATACCATGCATAAAGCAAAAGTTTGGCTCAACATACTTACAGGAGGTACAATAAAGCAAAGCATAAACATCACCGTAGAAAAGTGGGAGAAGGAAAGACTAGAGAGCTTTTCTTAGGTAATGTAAATCCTCCCTGTGTTGCATGGTCTCTGTTAGTCATCTTTCCATTACCGTAGCGAATGCCTGAGATAGTCAACTACAATAAAGGAGGATCAGTTGAATTTTGGTTCAAGTTCAGAGATTTCATCCCAGCTCCCTCGGGTTCACTGATTTGGGCCTGAGCAGTACAGATCATCTCGGCAGGAGTATGTGGTAGACGTGGGGCTGTTCTGCTTACTGCATCCAGGAAACAAAAGAGAAAGGATGGGGCCAGGGTTCATGCACCCCTCCAGAAAATAGCTCCTAACCACCCAGCTTCCTCCCGTTCCACTCTGTCCCTGCCCCTTAGATGCTCCACCCTAACCCTAACAGCACACCAGGCTGGGTTTGGAGCCTACAATATAGATCTTCAGGGGCAAACCAGTATCCAAACTCTAACACAGCTTTGTCTATCAGAGGAAAATCATAAACATTTTTATAGGAAGTCTGACCCTCCAGTGTCTCTGCTCCTCTGAGTTGAAAGGAATAAAGCCCGTTAAAGGGGGAAGTATCGAAACCTTCAACTGTTCATTACTGAATCAGTTTAGTTAGTCACTAAAGAAATGCTCACAACTTGACTGCAAAAGCACTGGGTGCTTGTCTAGCATGCGCTATGCTCAGGGCCTCAGCTGTCCACCTCTTTCTCAAGCAAGTGCTTCCTATGGTCTTTTTAGTCTCTTAACAAAAGTCAAAACACAGCTCCAGGGCTCTGTCTGTTGAGGGTGTTCTGCTAATTTGCCATGATTAGAAGATCTCTGAAGGTCTTTGCCTGTGTTTCATCAAGGCATAAAAAGCAATTATTACAATTAATGCAATCTAGCATGTGTTAGCCTTCCAGAAAAGCTATTTCAGGGTAGGTCTGCCATCTGTCCCTTTCTTAGCGATGAGCACTATAATTTAACTCTGTCCTGAGTCCTAGGCTTTGGGTATTTATCCTCAGAGAGCATCCACAGAGGGCTCTGATCCAGCATTTTTAAACTGAGTTCTCTGAGGTCTTAGACCCCAAGATCAGCTTGTCCACCGTGAGAAAGAATGCCAGAGTAGGGCAGTAAGGAAACTATCCAGCCACTAAGTGGATATTCAGTCTTTCCTTCCTGCAGAAGAAGCCCACACCCGGCAGAGGGAGCTGCCTTTTGCCATCAACAACCCTTTTCCTTAAGAGGACACTTCTGCTTGAAGATACCGCTTACCAGAATAGCTTCTGACCGCCAGGGGATACACTGGGAAAACCATACTAGGCATATGTTGTTACAGGACCCAAGGGAAATAGAGAAGTGCTTGCCAAAGGGACTCAGGCTGAAGAGGAAAGAGAGGAGACAAAACCATGATTCCTCACTTTTACTGGGTGGCTTTTATTTTAAATTTTTAAGATGCAAAAAGCATGAGTTATTTCACTAGGGACTGTAGCAGAGTTGCTGGGCTTCTCACACAGCACTTGTATGGCTGTGATGAGGGTAGTGGGTTTGATCCCCAGCACTGCAACCTGGAGAGTGACCTTAAAATAATCCTGAAATATGCCTGCAATTCCAGTACTTGAGGGGAGACGGAGGAAGAGGAGATTGCAAGTTTGAGAAGTACCTTAGCAACATAACGAAACTCTGTTTGTGTCCATCAGGGGTGAAAGGTGTATCTCAGTGGTAAAAACAAAACAACAAAACTACCCTAGTAATGTATAAGGCCCAATGTTCAGTTCCCAGTGCCAGTAAAGAATGTCTAAGATCAAAGCCCAAGACAAAGATGAAAGCCTACTGCTTCTTATTGTTGGTCTTTTAATTAAATCAGAATTGTTCTATTTATTTTAAATGGGTTTTTTCATTGGTTATTAAATGTGTGAGTCTCTGTCTCCCTGTGTCTCTTTTTCCCCATCTCCTTCTCTTCTTCTCTCTCTCCCTCCTTCTCTCCCTCCTTCCTTTCCCTTTCTGTAGGATGCATACATATACACATATGTCATGGTGTGTGTGTGAAGGTCAGAAGACAACTTTGTAGGATTGGTTCTCTCCTTCCACCTTTACATGGCATCTAGAGATCAAATTCAGTTTACTAAGCTTGACTGTCAAATCCCTTGCCTAATTGGGTTGTTTATTTACTGCTTTATATTGCTGTATAATCCTTTCACACAGTGCTGAGTTTCATAAACACTCATACTCACACCCATATCCTCTCTTCCTTTCCCACAGTCCCTTTTCCTTCTACTTGTCTTTAACTTTCATGCTAGGGGTGAGCATTGCATATGTGTTTAAAATATATAAAATCTATGGTCTACAAATGAGAGAAAATATGTTATTTGTCTTTCTGAGTTTGACTTATTTTGTTTAATATAATCTCCAGCTCCTTCTGTTTTCTAGCAAATGACATAATCCCACTTTTTTTTGTTGTTCATTTGGCTGTTTGCAGTGTCTTATGAAGGCCAGGATGGTCTTGAACTTGGTGTGTACCTGAGAAGATGATAAGTCCCCTTTGTCTCCACCTTCCAGATACTGGGACTACAGATGTGTACCACTATGCCTGACACATTTATTCATTATGCCTGAAAAAACCCCACATGTTCTTCATCCATCTGTTGAGGCATATCTAGACCGATTCCATGATTTGGCTACTGTGAAACCTGCTGTAATAAACATGGGGATAAAAACAGGCCCTTTATGATATGTTTACCAAAAGTCCCTCAGGAATAAAAACAAATACTTTCTTGCCATCTTATCTTTTGTTCTTTTTAAACAGTTGATTCAGGAGGTTGGGAAAAGAAGTAACATAACCATCCATTTTAACAAGCACAGTGCCAACCATATGACTGGAAATCCCACAATTTGCCTCTCACCCTTCTCCCTCATTCCTCTGTAAGAAATCTGGCTGCAGGAACTGTTAAGTGTTCAGTGAAAAGAGAAACAGGACAGCCTTTTCCCCGGTGGAAACAGGATCCAGAGAGAAGGGAGAAGAAACCAGCTTTTCTCTTGTTCACACATTTGGTGGAAGCTGCCATTTCCCAAGCTTGCCACATTTTTCCTTTCCAGCAACCAAGATGATCTCATGTAGGAGGCACGTGTGTATCTGTAGAATACTGTCAGCATCGGTTTTTCTAAATATGAAATATTTTACATTTTTAAGAAATCCCCATGCTTTGTACAATATCTTTGCTGTGCTTTGTGGAGCCCTTGGGTTTAAGAAACGTTGTGGGAAAATAGATTCATTGCTTTGAGATATCATTGGAAATTCTCTGCCTTTGTTTATCAGGAGACAGACTTATTTCTCCTTCGCGACCTTGAGATGAAGCCAAAAGACTGGGATGTGGACGTTTATCTGAGGTACAATGACAGTGACAGTGCATCCTTCTGCAGTAGAAAGGACAGGCGGGGACCAGAGAGTCATGCATATTGTTTTAGAAGCTTTCCATTACTTCCAGCCCTGTGAGCCACCATAGAGCTCTCTCTGATGTGGCAAGGGAAATAGGGGTATTAGTTCTCATTCTAATTTCTTAGAAGATGATTTTCCTCACAATGCTTTACCCACATGTTTCCTGTTACATTTATAATTACTATCAGACTTTCATTTACAAGAAATCCTATTTAAAAATCATACTCAGGATATTACATTCAAGTTATTTAGATACTTTTAGTTACCAAATATGAAGTTTCATATAAAATTTCATTCTATGTATCAAATAGTGTATGCAAATGAAAGATAGTCTTCAAAGTGAACTAGAAAAAAACAGGCATCAAAAGAACTCCCAATGAGAGCACCATGGTTGCCCTAAGTTTGTGCCCATTTCTCTCTCATGTTATTTCACTGACGAGCTTCAACGTCAGTCTTCTGGGATCACTGAGAGTCAAGTGAATGGACCGCAAAGACCCGACAGCCTACCTGTGACTACCACAGTCAAGAACACTTTGGCAAAGTGACTGTCAACAGGCAGCCTCAAAGTCCCGAGTGCAAACTATGGAGCTCCAGGAAAGTCCCAGGAACCCAGCCCTGAGTCTGCCTACTGACCCCATGGGAAGGATCCTACCCCAAGCACTACTGTAATTCACTAACCAAAGAAGACTTATTATCTTGAGAACCTAAGCATATGTAAATACGTGGTCACTTAGGGCTCAGAACAGAAAGGAGCCCCCTGCATCTGGACAGAATCCTGGAATGAGAAAGAGAACAGTCTCCCTCCCTCTGTCTCTCTGTGTCTCTCTCTCTTTTGTGTGTGTATACTTTCCTTGGTGCCATCTGATACCTGAAACTATGGAGTATCAAATGTAGAGAAATCAATAGATTTTCCCTTTATATGCATACCTGTTATAAAGATTAATTTATAAGTTAGCTATGCTTTTAAATTAATAATAATTAGCACTAAAACAGAGTAATTTAACTCTATACTATAATGTTATTTAATATTTATGAATTGTTCACTCTTAGAATTTTCTACTTAATATTTTTTTCAGTCTAAATTTGATTGTGGTAATTGAAAAGTCAGAGAACAAAGCAAAAACAGGATCAACTACACTTTAAGAATGACCATGTAAGCCAGGCGGTGGTGGCCACACCTTTAATCCCAGCACTTGAGAGGCAGAGGCAGGTAGATCTCTGTGAGTTCGAGGACAGCTTGGTCTACAGAGTGAGTTTCAAGACAACCAGAGCTATATGTTGAGATCCTGTCTTGAAAAACTTTCAAAAGGTAGAAAGAATGACTATGCAGACTCACCAGCAAAGCCAGCAGGTCTCTAAAGACACCCGAGTTTCTGAAGGCTTTCTCTGCAACATGTAGGTGTTTAAGATACACAGCCTTTTACTTACAGTGCCTGAGAGAGACTGTTTCTTAATAATTCTAGGACCAGAAATGGAGAATAAAATAGTCTAAGTTAAGGCCAGAATAGAGCTGGTGTTGTAGCTCAGAGGCAGAACACTTGTTTAGAATATACAAGTCTCAGGGTTCCTCTCGGCAAGGAATACACGCACACGCGCGCACACACACACACACACACACACGGACAAATATTGTTGTCTTTAAATATCTCATAAATATGTTTTTAAATGATGCAGAATAAAAATGATCACTTTTCATTGCCCTTTCATACTCGGTAGGCTAGATTCTAGGAGCAGAGTCTGCCTGCCAATGAGTATGTCACAGATGATTAAACAGGTATCTAGGGAATACATCACCTGGTATGTCCCCTTCTAGAGGATCAGATGCACTGGGAATTTCTCTAGAGGTGATGGTGAGGGAAAGGAAGCTGGGATGTGTTTATTCTTAATGTAGCTTCTTGTTTTGTTTTTTTCACAACTCCGGAGAGTGCATAATTTGGCAAAATTAAAGGCATAGAAACACCAAAGAACACATGACATTTTTCATACCTATACTGACCCTAGTGCCCCCTGATATTTTTTCTGGTTTGTTTGTTTGTTTTGAGACACAGTTTTGCTACACAGCCTGGGCTGGCCTTGAATTCACAATACTCCTGTCTCACCATCCAGAGTGCTGTAATTATAGGTTTATAACATCACCCATCATGGGTTTTTTTTATTCCCAAAAATTAAGGAGCAGGGCAAGATTTATATAATCCCAGGACTCAGGAGGTCAAGGTAGGAAGATCAGGAATACAAGTCCAGTTGGGCTATTTTAGTGAGTTACAGGTCATTCTGGCTGCATAAGAAACAAAATAAACAAATTTTAATAAATCAGTAACAATAAAAGTAAATAGAAAAACAGACAAACAAATAATGATGAAAAAGGGGGTAGGATGGAGGGGATAGGGAGGGAAAGAAAGAAAGAAAGGAAGGAAGAAAGGAAGGAAGGAAGGAAGGAAGGAAGGAAGGAAGGAAGGAAGGAAGGAATGCTGGGAAGCAATTCTCACTTTTAACTTGAGGAAAGACAATCCTAGGTTTTCTGATGGGAACCTGACATGAAACATGGATGAAACATACATAGAGACAACAGCACACAGTCACATGCTTAGTTTATTTATTTGGCAAATACTAACTGACTGTAACTCTACCAATTGAAAACAAATTCTTTCCTTCCTTCTTCCTTGGATTTTGTATTTTGGCTGAGGATTTCTAAAGATCCTATAAATGCTATAAAATCCACAGTTAGAAAGTAAGAGAACCCTCCTGATTTTAATTTTTGAAACTGTTTGGTGAACGAAATTATTGCATACAGCATGTTTAGCAGTTTCCATGGACTGTTGTTACAGACCAGCACACAGACTGTCACAGACCAGCACACAGACTGTCACAGACCACACACACTGTCACAGACCACACAGACTGTCACAGACCACACAGACTGTCACAGTCCACACACACACTGTCACAGACCACACACACTGTCACAGACCACCACACACACTGTCACAGACCACCACACACTGTCACAGACCACACAGACTGTCACAGACCACACAGACTGTCACAGTCCACACACACACTGTCACAGAACACACAGACTGTCACAGACCACACACACACTGTCACAGACCACACAGACCGTCACAGACCACACACACTGTCACAGACCACACAGACTGTCACAGTCCACACACACACTGTCACAGACCAACACATACACTGTCACAGACCACGGCACACACTGTCACAGACCACCATGAAGACTGGCCTAAACTTGTTTTTCTCCAGTTGCAAGGCCAGAAGTACAAGTGACAACTGGGTTGGCGTCTACTGAAGCACTAGGCAAGGAGCCTGTTCTGAACTCTGTCGTTGGCTTGATGTGACCTTCAGGCTTACTTAACCTTCTTCCTCTGTTCACATTTCTCCTTTTGTAAGGCAACTAGTCAAGTTGAATCAGGACCCCTCCCTACTCCAGTAAGATTTCGTATTTTCATACTTTTATTCATGAGCCATTTTTGAGAATTTTGTAATGAGAACACTGTGTTTGCATAATTTCTAACCTTCTACCCCCAACTGTTCCCATGTCTCCTCTGTCACAGCCCCGTCTCAAACTCATGTTCTTTTCTGTTACTATTATTGTTTTCACACACATACACAGACAAAACACACACACACACACACACAGCACAGTCTACTTTGTCCAATTAGTGTAATGATTCACCAATGTTGATACTGTAACAAATGTAACACACAAATGGCAAGATGTTAGTAACAAGGAAATTGTGTGAGGAACAAGAAGTATATTGGAAGTCTATGTTTTCTGTTCCATTTTGTTGTATAAGCTTTTCCTAAAACTCATCTTTTTTTCCTGTGTGTACATACATGTGTGTTTGCCTGTGTGTGTGTGTTTGCTTATGTGCACATACACACATGAGCATCTGTATGTAGAGAACAAAAGAGGAGCTTAGGTATCATTTTCAAGTGTCGTCCTTCTTTTTTGGGGTGGGACTAGCCCAGAACTTGAGAATTAGATGATGCTGACACCATGGAGCCTCAGGAATCCCCTGCCTTTTCCTCCTCTACCTAGGACTACACGCACACGCCACCCCACAGCCTTTGTTCACTTTGTGGTACTGGTTGAAACATGTGCTCATGCTTGCAAGACACACGCTTTACCAATGGAGTCATCCTTGCAACAACAAAGTAAAATTTTTATTTTCATTTTTAGAAAGCTACCTCGTATATGGACAAAAGACCTTTGCTGTCTGCACAAAGCCAGAACCTAGAGAAGCCACCCATCTGTCTGCCTCTGAGTCCTCATTCCCTGGCCCTACCCTGTGCCAGTCACTCGGACCTTCCTTTTGACTTTAGGGCCATCTTCTCTCCTCCACAGTGGGAAGTCGTGTGCAAGTTGCTCCCTCAGTCTAGAATATTTTTTCCCTTTCTTTCTTTTTCTAAGTTTTCAATTTATAAAACTCATCCACAGAGAAGATGATATATTGGCACCCTCTTTTAGGCTCTTCCCACAGTTTCTCATTGCTATGTGGAGATTCCATTTCCGTTTTCAGTTTCTTCCTTTTGTGAAGCCCCCAATCTCACCAGTTCCACACTACCTCTTACCACCTCCACTGAGACCTGGGCTCTGCTGCCAGTTGACTTCGTCTTGATAGTCAGACAGAGGAAGCCACAGTGGATGAAGTTACTGGCAGCAAATAGAAGCCCTAGCTAAACTTCATCCAGCATGGGTGTGCTATCTTTTCCCACTGACATCTCTTCCTGAGAAATGTTGCTTTAAGCATGCGGGAAATATGAATGCCCTCCTCCCATAAAGACCTCTTTCAGATTTAGCATCCTGGAACTGGTAGGGTAACCACCTGAGTTCATCTCAGCTGGGATAGTGGAGAAAAGTGATCCTGAAAACAGCGAGAATTTAGGAGGCAGTTTAGAAGAGAGAGGTTTGAAAGCATTGAGAGGTCCTGGTAGGGTTTGGTGCACAGGTGTAGAACCTTCCACTTGGAAAGAATAGCAAAGAAATGCTGTCCAAAGTTGTAGATGAGCTAATACAGAGGATGGCTCCTCAATTATCTCAAAGTAAACAGGCTGAATTGGTGATCCAAGAGTGGAAACATGGGGCAAGGCTTTAATGTTTCTTTTTCATAAGGAAATCACCACAATTTCTAAGAAAAACCAAAACAAACAAACAGAAAACACAAAGAAGTGAGAAAAGCTACGGTTTTGTGTTTGGTGTTTGTCTGTTTTATTTTTATGTGACTTTAGTTCTTAGAAATTAAGTGTAATCGAACCAATTTAAGTAAAGAATGGGCACATAGGTAAATTTATTAAAACCTCTACTACGAGAGGGCAGAATTTCAGTCATTTAGGAAAATCCCCGCC
Organism: Ondatra zibethicus; assembly: GCA_004026605.1. Lineage (NCBI taxonomy): Eukaryota > Metazoa > Chordata > Mammalia > Rodentia > Cricetidae > Ondatra > Ondatra zibethicus. The sequence goes on along the minus strand of PVIU01000342.1, from coordinate 119,034 downwards.
CTTTCGAGCCCTGGACTCCAGCTGGAGATCGAATTATGCATTTTGCAAGCAAAAGCACACAGCAGCTGTGGTTACCCACACTCACCCTGCAGCTGACGGGACCTGGCAATAGCCAGTTGTGGATGAAGGAGAGGCTCATGGACCTTACCCGAAGGTTGAGCTAAAGACTTCTTGGTGGATTTTGAAGGAGGGAAAGTCATGACTTCCCAAGAGTATCCACCAGTGAACCCCCTCAGACTCCATGGGACAGATCCATACCTAGGGTCATACAGAGGGCTAAACTCAGTGGGTCACAAGACAAAACCAAAAAGACATGAATGTGGGAGATGGAGCTATATAAAGGAGGGGGGTTAGTAGAGGTATAAGGCAGATCTGAGAGCATGGGGAGTAAAAGTAACCATAAACACATAGGAATTCTTCAAGGAACAAGTATAACTTTAAAAAAATGCACTATGAGAATTTCAGAAAACACATAAATAAAATCTTATTTAGTAAAACACTAGCAGGGCCCCTACCACTTCCAAGAGGCAGAGTGATATCAGAAATCAAAAGTGTGGATTCTGCCTTGGCCAAGTTTGAAGTCAACTGAGAAATAAGAAAAAGTAAGAGAGACCAAAGTACTACCTTCGTTGCCAGCAAAGGCTGGATTCTGGGCTGCAAATTTTATATGCAAACAAATTGTAAAAATTATTATACTGAAGAACTGGCACTAATATGAATGGAACCAAGAACATTAGAATGGCATCCCTGCTATTGAATCCCTATCATGTGACAGGCCCTGCTCTACTCATGAGATACAGAACTACTCACCTGCCTGTAGGGGAACTAGACACACAGAGAAAGAAATACTAACTCTCTCACCTGTGTTACTTGCCTATGTTTGCCATAACAAAGTGGATCATGTGGTTTAACAACAACAGAAGTTGGTTTTCTTACAATTTTAGAAGCAGGAAATCTGGGATGAGGGTGTCAGAAGAACAAGAATTGTTCTGGGATGGTAGAGAAGGATCTGTTCTAGATCTTTCTTTTGGAGTACATATGACCTCTTCCCACTGGTCTTTAAGGTATGTGTCCTTCAATTCCCAAGTATATTTCTGTCCCCTAATCTTTTTTCTTCATAAGGACACTCACTGATAATACTGGATTAGGATTCATCAAAATGACCCATTTTAACTTAATGACTTTTCTAAAGAATCTATAAATAAGGAAGCATTTCCAAGGACTGGAATTAATACTTCAAGATATGAAAATTCAGGACAGACAGTAACACCACCAAAAAGGAAGATACAGCAGCCTCCACCCCCCTTTTTTCTTAATGTTGAGTCTTGGGCCTAGTGCCTCCCATGTGCTAAACAAGCACTCTACCACGGAGCTATAATTCTTGGGGTTTTTTTCTTTTTGTAAACAGAAGTTTCTGTCCTGCCTGGTTCCATAGCCATTCAGTCCCAAAGAAACACACAGAGGCTTATATTAATTATAAACTATTTGGTCTATTGCTCGGGCTTATTATTAACTAGCTCTTATAACTTAAATTAACCCATAATTCTTATCTATGTTTAACCACATGATTTGGTGCCTTTTCCCAGTACAGCATTCTCATCTTGCATCCCCTTTTTTTAAATTATAAACTGTTTGGCCTATTGCTCAGGCTTATCATTAACTAGCTCTTATAACTTAACTCATAATTTTTACCTATGTTTAGCAATGTGGTTTGGTACCTTTTCTCAGTGAGGCATTTTTATCTTGCTTCCCCTGTGTCTGGCTAGTGACTGTGTCTCTGCCTTTTCTCTTTTTAGAATTTTCCTAGTCTGATTACCCTGCGTATACTTCCTGCCTGATTGCTGGCCAATCAATGTTTTATTAAACCAATATGAATGACCAATCTTTACAGTGTACAAAAGCATTATCCCATGGCAAATCTCCTTTTTATATCTTTTCAAAACAAGATCCTGGATCTGATTTTATTTGTTGAGCTTTTTCCTGACCATTGTCCATAACAACTTGTAACCAATACACTAAACAAATCCATTTTTTGGAATGTAAGCATAGTTTTTTAGACTACTTCCTGCTGATTGGGGGTGCTAGTAATCTTATGGGGATCCAAAGAAAATTTAGGATTCTGGTCAAGTCCTGACTGGAGTATACTGTGAGGCTGGGTCATCTTAGCCAATAGCCTTGAAGCTGTTCTAGATGGTGAACTCAGAAGAAACTGAAACATCTGGGCCATCTGTTCCCACTGGAGATTTTTTTAGTTGGTTTTTTTCGATTAAATCTTACTTTTCCTAACCCAGAATGAATCCATAGCCCAAAACCAGCCAGACGCAGAAGAAGCAAGATGAGAAGGCCTCACTGAGAAAAGCTGCGGGACAGAAACTTTTGTCTACATTTTTAATTTATTTTTATATTAAAAATTATTTTTGTGTGTGTGTGTGTGTGTGTGTGTGTGTGTGTGTGTGTGTGTATGCATGAGAGCAGAAATGGAGGGCAACTTACAAATTTTTTTTTCTCTACTTCTACCATGCAGGACCTGGGGATTGAACTGAGGTCACTGGGCTCAGTGGCAGGCTCCTGTGTCCACTGAGTTATCCTGCTGGCTCTGTTTTTTTATTTTTCAGACAGTAGATAATTAAGTTGCCCAGGCTGATCTTGAACTTGATCATCCTGACTCAGCCTTCTGAGTAGGTGGGATTATATGCCCAGGCATGCTAAGAAGGGGTAACGCTAGCAGGGAACCACACCTAGAAACATAGATGAGGTATGTCAGTGGAAGGAACAGAAATTGAACTAGTGATGACTGATGGATTTTCAGTGGTAATAGAAATTAAAGTCTTAAGTAGGCAAAAATTATAATTAGTGTGACATTATGAATCAGAGATTCATTTTGAGACTTTGAGATAATGGGGCTTTAAAATCTCTAGAAACTTGGAGGAATGATGGTCACCATCTCTCAGGGTGAGGAATCTCAGTCTGGTATGTGAGATGAGAACTGGAATAAGCAGGAGACCAGGAGACCAACAGGCAGAAGGCTGTTACGCAGGCCCTGCTATGTAGCCATACAGACATGCTCTGGAAACCATTTTGAAGGAGAAAAAGACAAAGTAGAAATGATTTCGAAGGAAGAATCTGAGAGCCAAAAATCCCCCATTGAAATCTCTTAGTTACAAGAAGTAAGTCACACTCATTAAACTCCCTGGACATGGTAACTGGGAGGAGAGCTATGTCACATCTACGGCTCTCTGACACTGCAATTAACATGCATGAGGTGCTGCAAACTTGGATCAGAAAGCCTGACTTGAACGCCCTGATCCCGGTGGATGGCACGTTTCTAGCTGTGCTAGCAACTAGAACATTCTTCTTTGCTTTCATCTGTCAGGCATATTCATGTCTAAGTCCTTGTTTCTTTTGGCTCAGCTGTAGTCTGTCCTCACAAATCCACATGTTGAAACTCTAACTCTTCAAATATGACTGCGCTTAAAGTAGCTAAGGTACAATTATTCCATACGGGTGGGCCCTCATCAGACAGATCTGGTAGTCTGTAAAGGGGGAGATTAGGATACTGACATGGAGGGAAACTATGGGAAGACACAAGGAGAAGAAAGCTGTGTTGGTTTTCCTTTTCTGTGATGAAATAACTGAGCTGGATATCTTTTAAAATGGCAAGGTTTATTTTGGGTCATAATTTTGGACGTTCCAGTCCTACTGCTTTAGGTGTATGATGAGGTAGCAGATCATGGAAAAAGAGATTTGCCCATTGTATTACTAACTTTTGTGTTGCTGAGATGGACCACAATGACTAATGCAACTTCCAGAAGAAGGGGTTTGTTTGACATCTGGTCCCAGAAGAACAAAAGTCCATCATGGAAGTGTGGCAGCAAGCAGCAGCATAACGCATGGAGTGAAAGCTGAGGACTCACATCTTGAACCACAAGTGCCAATCAGAGAGGGCACACTGGGTGGTGGAACCATTCTTTTTACTCTCAAGTCCCACCTCAAAGTGTTGTACTTCCTCCAATAAGGTCACATCTCCTTAACCCCCTAAACAGTACCATCAACTGGGGACCAAATGTTCAAAAGGCAGAGACTATGGGGGATCATCTTATCTTATCCAGACCACCGCATCCTCCATGAAGCCATTCACGTTATAGCCAAGACCTGGAGAGAGAGAGTAAGAGGAGATATATATATAGAGAGAGAGATAGAGAGAGAGAGGAAGAGAGAGAGAGGGAGAAGGAGAGAGAGAACAGGATACTACAACTTCCTCCTCTGTTGGCATTCTCCCAAGATTTCAAACCCCCCGTCACAGTCCACACCTTAAAAGCTCCCATTCTCAACAGTACCAAGCTGGGGACTAAGCCTTTAGCACGTGGGCCTTAGGACAACCTTCTGGATTTAAAGTATCACAGCAACCACCTACAAGCCAAGGAGAAAGACAGACACAAAACACTCTGCTGTAATTTGGGTGTCAGACTTCTAGCTTCTAGAACTATGAGAAAACCAAGTTCCATTAAGCTACTGTGTGCATGACACTTCATTGTACAGTCCTCGACTAAACAATAGACTGCCTCACTCCTGGCCACTTCTGAGTGCAGTGTTTCCAGGAGGCCTTCTGGATCCTCATTTTATGAGATTTTGCCTGTAGCCAACTAATGACTCACTCTTTCAGTTTATGTGTGTTTCTTTCTTATTCTGTCCTTCCTTGAGAAAAAGAAACCTTACCATCTGAACGCACCAGACCTTTAAACACAGAGCTACTAGTTACCTGTGTCAACCTAACACAATTTAATGAAATGAAATGATAGCTTCGTTTTCCTGTTTGTTCTAATTATATCTGATGTATGCGGCAGTCTTTTGTGACTCGAGGATGCTACCTTAATGGTCACAGCAAGTGCAGAACATTCCCATCATATCTGCTAGAAGGTTCTAGTAGACAGCATTGCACAGGTATAGAAGAAGCATAAAATCCCCATAGAGCCCTTAAAGCCCAACCATGGGTGTATTGTTAGGGTCTACATTTGTAAGTAACATAAAACCATTTTGGGTGGCATAATAAGGAAGGAAGTCAGATACGAAGGTGGTAGTGAGCCCTATTGGTATATCCTACAGGGTCTGCGGGACTGGTGAGAGCTTCCAGAGCTTCAGCGGAAGCCTTCTGTGGCCATTTCTCTTTGGACCTGCCAATGGTGCGTACTTTCATTTATTAATTTTTTTTAAAGACATGGTCTCACTTTGTAGCTATAGTTGGCCTGGCACTTGCAGTGCAGAGACCTGGTTAGTCCTAAACTCAAAGTGATCCTCCTGTCTCTGCCTCCCAAATGTAAGAGCCCATGACTTTTATATTTAAATTTTGAAACTGAAGAAAGAGAACCCAACGTGACTGACCCACGACGAACTGCCTGACCAGATGGGATGGAAGGAAAGGTGGCAGTTAGAGTCTCAGGGACAAACTGCCAGAGGTTTGCTTCACAGAATCTTCCCAATGAAGTGTGACAGGGAGTGGACTACCTCTACAGGTTCCTCTGTTGCAGCTAACAGTGTTGCTTTGTTTGGCCCAGAATGTTCCATTGAACAATAACCATTGAATATGTTTTTATCTTTACTTTTAGAGTGGCGCAGCCAGCAAGTGCCTTTCTCTTTACTCGCTAAAAAAGTTGTTCCTAAAGACTTTCTTGGGTGCACAGATGCTGGTTCCATACTCTGGGAGACGTTAGAGAAAAAGATTTGCTCTGTCCACAGTGCCCAGCCCCTTAATCAAGTCTACCCTTCCAAAAGAGCAACCTGAGTAGTGAAGACGGTGGGGTTCTCTAGTTTCTGGATCCTTACTTTCTTTAGTCTTCTTAATAATTTCAGAAGATAATTTTCCTGTTTTAGCATTAAAGAGGACAAAACAAAACAAATAGCTTTCAAATTTGAGACCCCCCCCTTCAAACCAGCCATCTTATTTTCTGTAACAAGCTCTTACTGCCAAGATAAAATATGAAAGTGTCTTCTCATAGCCCCAAATATTATGTTACTGAGACAAATCCTGTAATTTTCCACTTTCATGAACAGTTCATCTAAAAGGAGTTTTCCAATTTCGACCTCACACATTCTATGTGAGTCAGTGTATATATACACCTCAATCATCCCCTAACCCCGAGCTCTGGTGATTGAAGGTAAATGCCATACAAAGACCTGAATCCCTTTCAAATCCTCCATCTCCCACAAAGAGGCCATTTTATTTCAGGAAACTCAGTTTCAATTAAAGTCTCTTCTATGTTAAATTTTAAAAAAGATTCACAGATGAATAATTAAAATGATCACTTTCGCGGCTAAAAAATTAAGTTGCCAATAGTCAGGAAACAAAGGGCGGAGTACATGGAGGGGATAAGAGCCTCAAATGAATCTCTTGGGCAACAAAAGAGTGCAGGTTTTAATTGCATTGAGTCCCACCCAGGTCTGCGGTGATGGCATGTATCCACCAAGTTTCCGAAGGACATGTGATGCGATGCAGGTTTAGCATGCGGGCTGAGCCCTGAGTGAGACTAACAGCATGTTCCCTCCAGGTAGAGGGAAACCGCAGCCCATTGCCCCCTGGTCATCTCTAATTGCACTGACAAAGAGGTAAATGTTGCTTCAAAGAGAATCCAGTTCTTTAGTTATATCCCCACGGTGCTTCAGAACCATTCCCTGACGATAAGGCTATTTAAAGGCTGAACTTAAAAGCACCGCCATATTTAAAATTTGAGTTATTCCAAGAAAGCTTACGGTATGTGAAGCATTCAAAGAAAAGAAATCGGCCAATCATTTTCTCTCATTGAGATTCCCCTTTCACTAGTTTAACCACCTGTATTTATTCTTGCATTTTTATCTCCCCAGTTCCATTCTTTTTTGTGTCATGTAAGAGTATTTATTTCTGCAGCTGAATTATGTCCTCTTGATTGCTTGGGAAGAGCAGCTTGCCTGTTATCTTGCACGGGTGGGAAAGTGCTCCCTTTTGAGTGGTTTCTGGCCGTGAGTATTAATGCAGCTATCACAGGGATGGCATTATCATCCACTGAAGCCACTTCAAGTTCATTTGCATCGTACAATATGTATTTCTGTATTTGTATGGATTTAAGATGAACTGAAACTCATTAAAATTCAAACTGTACTCCATGCTTAAAACTTCAGAAAATTCATTTACTGTCTCAAGTGTGCTGTGGTGTCTTACCTGGAATGCATTGTCTGTGTTTCTGGAACCGGTGAGTAGACTGACTGATGAAGTTAAAGGGGTTAAAATAAAATCTCTAATTATAAATAACAAATCAAAATGTGACATTCATGTTTGTAGTGAGTAGCTCTGTGCTTACAAATGCACAGTTAGGACTTTGGGTAACTGAGTAGTTATGTGTTTAGGAATATTGATACCAAATAAAGGATGAAACTATTTGTGGGGGAGGGAGAAGGAAGAGAGGGAGAGGGAAAGAGAAGTATGGACATGCTCTTGATGGTGTGTGTGCATGCCTATGGAGGTCTGAGGCTGATGTCAGGCCCTCCTTTACTCTCCATCTGTTTTAGTTCCCTTTTCTGTTCCAATGATAAAATACCCCAGCGAAAGCAAGATATAGAAAGTGTTTGTTTTATTTAGTTTATTTTGGAGGTTTGTTCCAAGTTTCAGTCAACCTTTATAGAAAAATCAAGGTGGCGGGGACTTGAGGCGGCTGGTCACATCTGCAGTCAAGAGCAGAGTGAGTGGATGCATCTGTGCCTGTGATCAGCTGATTCTCTCCTTTTTATTCAGTACTAAGCCCAGCCTTTGAAACAATGCTGCCAATATTCAGAGTGAGTTTTCTCACCTTAATTAACCCACTTAAGAAAATGTCTTATGCGCATGCCCACAGACCCACACAATTCAGACAGTTCCTCACTGTCACTAGAATCTAGATTCTACCAAGTTGGCTATTGAAACTTACTGTCATGGGCCTAGAGAGATGCCTCAGCAGTTAAGAGCTTTTATTGCTCTTCCAGAGGACCTGGGTTCAATTCCTAGCACCCACATGTTTGTTCATAATCACATGTAACTATAGTTCCAGGGGATCTGATGCCCCTTTCTGTCCTTTTTGGGCACCAGGCACATGTGTGGTTCAGAGACATATGCAAAAACACTCGTGCACATAAAATCATAAAATATTTTTACATAAAAGAAACTTACCACCATGCAATCTTAATGTTGTTGAATGAAACAAGATGTCTCATTGAACCTGGAACTCACTAACTGACTAGGCAACCAGCTAAGAAGCCCCAGGGATTTACTGTCTCTATCCATTCCCCCATTGTTGAGGTTAACATAGTACCAGGTCAACTTTTTTTTTAACATATTTTTTGACTCTTTGGGAATTTCACATGATGCACCCTAATTCTGCTCACCTCCCAGTCCCTCATATCTTCCCCCCTCAGTTCCCACCCAAATGAAAATTTTAAAAATCAAAGCAAAACAAGTAAGCAAGCAAACACAAAGAAAAAAACAAACAAAAGAACAAAAACAAAACCACAGCAGCAACAAAGACCTCTTCACTCCTCTATTTTTCTGGCTCTGCAACACCTCTTCATTTGTCCTGGTGGCATCAGAAGCCTCGGTGTGTCCCACAGCCTACCCTTTGTCCAATACCTCAGTGCTTGGAGGCAGGTCCTGGGGCTTCCGTAACAATCACTACCCACTGAGCCACCTCCCCAGCCCTTCCTTTCTGTTTTAAAAATTGGATATTTTGGTATGACCAGTAAGCGTCTTATTTACTCAAACATTAAAAACAAAAACAAAACACAAGTAGTAACACACCCATATCTGTAGCAATTAGCAGGTTCAGATATTGCAGGCATGGTATGGGAATAAATTTGCCAACTGCTTTAACTAACTTCCTCCCCGCCTTCATTCCTAAAAGTTTGAACTTGACTTCCTTTTTTTTTTCTCTCCTGTCTACTACCACGGGATAATGCTGCAGGAAGACCTTCACTAGATGCCAAACAGATGGCAGCATCATGCCGTGGCCTGCCAGCCTTTAGAGCTGCGATTAAATACATTTCTCTTCTCTATATATCAGCTAATATTTAGCATTCCTCTCTCATATCCTTTCTCACAAAGTGACAAAAACATGGCAGGAGGCCAGAGATCAAAAGACCTGGTGTGTCTCCAGGTAGCAGTGGGAGAGGACAGGGTTTGGAACAGAGCGCAGTGAGGACCACAGCACGACTGAGAAAGGCAGAGGAAGGGCCGGTGACGGAAGGAGCTCAGGGCAACAGCAGAGTGAACAGGTGCCCAGAGGAGGAGAAAGGAGAGGAAGGTGTTGAAAGGGTGCTCAAGAAAGCCTGGAAGTGGCAAGGCTATTTCAGGAATGATTAGCTGATAATTGGCCAATGATGTGGAAGACAGGGCCAGTTATGCAAATCAAGCCTGGGAATTTAAAGAAGCTTTGCACCAGCCACTGAGGCTTAGGGACGTAGAATCTCTGACCTCAAGGACAAGGAGGGAGCAAGTCCTCATTTCTGAACCGTGGTGGTAGGCGTTGAACAATTGCAGGAGGTGATGAGAAAAGACGGGTGGAGGGTGGCATGGACCGTGTTTAGTTCTCTTCTCACATGTTTTATACATAATTGAATTGAATTAAATGGAATGTATTAATGAGAAAATAATAGAACTGATTATCCAGAGAAGTCACTGTCACCAGTGCAGTCAAACACTTGATAAAACATTAGACTGTGGCCTGAGCCAGTGCAATTTCAGAAGGAAAAGCCAACATGTAGTCCGGATGCAACATGTAGGGTTTTTTTTTTTTTCCTGAGAAATATACTTTTGGTAAAATTCCTTTTAATTGGTCTCTCCCCCCCACCCTTTGTTCTGTTCTAGGACTTTAAACCAAGAGGTATATGGACATCATGCTTGGCCATGGGACAATGGACAGGAAGGGCTAGTCAGTGGTCTATGTTGTCATGGCAGATGTATGCTCAATTCTAGGCGGGACATGCCCAATTATGGACCTTCTGTCCATTTATAAAAACAAATAAGATTAACTATAAAATCACATATGTGTATATAGAGAGACAGATGTATAAATGTTTGCATATTGATCTGTGTGGTTAGATAGCATATAATGGGAGCCATAAATAAATGCATATTTATGTATTTCTATTATTTATTAAATATAAATAATAGAAGCTACTGTGTAACAGACATGTTTAGGCAACCCCTAATTTAAGAGATTATTTTAATAGTTTTTCACAGAAGCATCTATTGATGACACAAATTTCTGCTTCTTCCCTTGGGAAGTTGCTGTTTCACAGGAATGGTTCAAACATAGCAATAGCAAACTAGAGAGGGCAAAAATAGGGCATGGGAGGTGGTTCACTGGGTAAGTGCTTAGTATGCAAGCCTTGGGAACCTTAGTTCAGATCCCTAAACACACACACAAACTGAAAGGGCATGGTGGCCCACCTGTAATTCCAGCAAAAAGGAAGCAGAAACAAGGAGTTCCCTAAATAAGCTGGCTAGATAGGCTAGCCAAAATAGCAAGCTCTCTGACTCAATATATAAAAGAAGACACCATGTCAACTTCTGACATGCAACACATGCACACACAGGTGCATATGAACATGTTCGTGCATGTGTCCACACACATGCAAGCATGTACAAATGGATTCACATATATGACACAGATACATATGCAAAACCAGACAGAAACACCTGGGACCATTTGCATATCAGACAAGTCTCTTCCTGGAAACCTAAGCTGCAGACATCTTGTTAGAAGCGTGAGTGAGATCCATTCTCTTCTGTGGATATTGATCAATGGAAGTTTATTTCCATTTGATTCTTGAGTTAAAAGAAAAAAAAGGCAAAGAAAAACACAAAGTTGTGATTTAAGTATGATTCATATGGACTTTTTCCATAATTGAGAGCCTAAAATAGTTATTCATTAATTAATTGAATTATGAACTGCATAACTACTTCCAATGGTAAATATCCCACTTAAGTTGTAACTATTGATCATGAAAGCAGAGCTACATATAGTGGGTCACTTCTGTACCCACTTTCTTCTGCATCTTCTTAAAATTCTAAAATACCTTGACAATGTATGTTTTAAGACTGAGGTTTAAAAGTAGACCACTTGTATATAGCTGAGAACTCTCCCTGCATTAGGAAAACCCATTATGTCTACTTGGCACATGGGTACTGCCAAGCATGTCATCTGTTCACAGGTCATGTTGTTTACATAGGAACATGCCTTGTTCACTCATGTAGGTGAGGAACTGAGCACATCTGCCTTTGGAGTTCACGCTTTCTCTGGGTTGGCCACTCTTAGGACCAGAGTCTAGAATATCAGCTGCTCTTGTCATGATGGAGCTCTGTTGAAAGCATTCTATGACCTCTCTTCAAAATGTATGGCATCCCTGGATTATTAAACAAAACAATAAGACCACTACAGTTTTCATCACTAGACCAGTCTGCAGTGTTACAGCCTAGTCTTCCGTAATGAACTGCTTACTCCCTCCAGCTGCCCATTCACTAGCTTGCTCACAACTGGTCTGCCAGACGACCTTCCACCCCATTCTCCTGTGCATTACAAATTCTCAACCTGATGATAAGGTGCAGATGCTGTTTGTCTTTCGTGCTGGACAGTCAGCTAATTTTACTTTCTTGAATCTACCCCTTGCCTTTGGATGACTGTGTTCATGTGACCATGACTTAAGAGGACATATTAGTTGCTTTTGAATTGCTCAAATCAAAATACCTGAGAATAACAAAAGAGGAAGAGTGATTTATTTCGCATAGCAGGGAAGGCATGGCAGAGTGACGCTGTTTGTGAACACAGTGGGAATGTGCAACAGAAGCTGTTCACATTCCATTGAGCCAGGGGGCAGAGGACAGGGAAATGGAGGTGCTATGCCGGCTTTATCCTTTTGCCACCTTTATTACTTCTGGGCTCATAATGCAGAGGATGGTGCCACCTATGTTCAGGCTTGATCTCTCCGTTCAGCTATTCTTTCTGATAACACAGATACACCTTACCATATTCTCTGTGATTTTAAATCTAGCCAAGTTAACAATGAAAATCAGAAATCACAGAGGACTGATTCATACCTCAATCCTGGTAACTTGCCCTTCATTCTACAACATCAGGGCAATAGGGACCAAGCACAATGTTCATGGCAAGCACAAAGCATCATATTCACCATGGAGATTGTATCCTTTATTGATGCAGTTATATCTGTTTAAATACATGTGTTACAGCCTAGTCTTCCGTAATGAACTGCTTACTCCCCCCAGCCGCCCATTCACTAGCTTGCTCACAACTGGTCTGCCAGACGACCTTCTACCCCATTCTCCTGTGCATTACAAATTCTCAACCTGATGATAAGGTGCTGACTTAGAAGTCCTTCAAAGTGACTGATCCTTTGGCTAAGGCACACGTAGCCCCAGCTTGCACGTTTCCTTATTTGAGTGTGGTCATAAACAGTAGTTTCCAAATAACTACTTCAATTGTTTTAAAGTATAACCATGCCGTGTCAACGTCAGGGAGGGCCTTCCTATGGGGAAAGACTACATCCTCTTCGACCCTCCGTCTGAAATCTGTAGTGAATCTAAATGACCTTGATGTGGAACTTTCTTTTTCTTACCTTGGAGAAGTCATCCTAATTTTGAGTTGTCTAGCTTTTTCTTAGATCAGAAATTTTCAACCTTCCTAATGCTTAATACAGTTCCTCATGCTGTGGTGATCCCTAACCGTACAATTATTTTCATTCCTACTTCATAACTTTAATCTTGCTACTGTTACGAATTATAATATAAATATCTGATATACAAGATATCTGATCTGTGACCCCTGTGAAAGGGTTGTCAGATCGCTAAGGGGTCGTGGCCCCACACGTTGAGAGCGACTGTCTAATGATAGAAGATGGAACACGACGACTCTCCTGGACAGTTTTCGTGTTCTTTCTACATCTAAGTCTGCAACAACGCTAATTGTCCATTATATTTCACTTCTCTTAAGCTGCCTTTAAGTTCCACCCCACACTGTGTGTTCTACCACCCAGTTCATAGGTGTGTGCACTGCTCAACAACCCTACATACACAGTATGCCAACCGATACTTGTTAAGCTCTCACAAATTAGGTACCATTGCGAATATCTGTATTAATTCTTCAATCTCTGCAACTCTGAAGCATGATTGATTAAAAACTCAAAGAGCGATATTGAGGTTCATCTTGAAGATCCGAAAAGCAAAGCAGCCAGCCACTGGTTCTTACCTCAACTTCAGTCTGAAATGGTGATCCTGCCTCCAGAAATCTCAAAATGAGACTACGTCTGTAAACTATCTCCTCCCGTTTTATAATCCTCTCTAGGGCTAGGATTAAAGGCCTGCACCACTGGGATTCAAAAGTATGCACTGCCTGGTTTCTATGGCAACCAGTGTGGCTACTGGGATTAAAGGTGTGTGTTACCACTGCCTGGTCTGTAAGACTGACCAGTGGGGCTGTTTAACTCTCTGATTTTCAGGCAAGCTTTATTTATTAAAATATAAATGAAAAATCACTACACAACTCTGTGATTTAAATATTAGTGCTATTCTCATTTTACGGCAAAGGGAGTTGAAACTCAGAGCCACTAAGCCTCCTACAGAAGACATCTAGGGAACAATTTAAGAGCTGCCTAGTTCTCAAACCATAAGGATATACTGTTTCCTCACATATTTCCAAACAGACCCTTTAAAACTAGAAACTTAATATTTTTCAGTCGAAAGAGCATATGTTGTGAAACACAATTTGGAGACTCAGACACCCAAAGTAAATGGCTGATTTAGTCTCAAATTTAAACAATGATTTCTCATGCCTGCTTTACTAGCTTGGACCTATTAATTTGTTAATTTTCCTTATTATAAGAAGTGCTATTTCTTTTAAGTGCTGCTGATTTGGAAGTCATTCTTATGACTAAATATTTGTTCGCCTGTAAGAGCCCAGGCTAGGGCTCTGCTGCCAGTAGGTGCTCAATAAAGATTAATGGATGGCTGCATAGGTTTATGTGGGAGTCTCGCACATAGGATCTGCCCAGCTCCTCGAAAGCAGCACAAATGATGCGGAAAGATGAAAATCAAAATCGCAGATCACCACCACACTACAACGATGGGTTTCCGGGCTGCACTATGTCAGCTGAAGCACCCCAAAGGTCAGTTTCAGCAGTGAGCACACCACTGATGTTTCCCCTCTCCTCGGAAACAGGGAGGGACGCTGCGAAAATGGGACGCCACAGCCATTTTGAAGACTAATGTCAAATATGAGAGAAAACTTGCTTTTCTGATGAGCATTGGAGACAACTAAATATTTTTAATTGCACATATATATATGTATAAAGACGATGAGTAATAAGCTACATCAGATTTTTTTTAAACTGTCAGAACAAGAGACGAAGCAGGAGTAGCTCTCCAGAGAAGCTACTGGGAACTAGAAGAGTAGAAAATGACAGTAAGCAGCCATACGTTCATTTACTACCGAGTCATCCCTGACAATCGTGAAGAAACAAAAGCTGTTTTCTTCCAAAATACACGGTGGGGGTATTTCTAGAAGAGAAGAAGGTGGATGATGAAAAGAAAAAGCCACGTGCTCATGTGTGCACTCAGAAATGTGCCTTTGATAGACTCTGTCAGCCTTTGGACTTAGGAGACAGTGCCTACATTCTGAACAAGCAGCATTGGACATCTCCGGAAACCTCAGCAGAGTTCTGGGATATCAGAGCACTTGCCTGCAATTTCAAACTCTGCATTGTCTTAAAGGGATGTCGGTAAAGGAATGCCCCATGTTACCACCTTGCTCAGGCTGGGTTAGATGTACTAATAATTTGTAGAGATCATCCTAGTGAGTTCACCCAATGGCCCTGACTCTGTACAGGTCTGGGTCTTCCCATCTGCAGGAGAAGATTGAAGGCTCATTTCTCAGGGCTGATCTTGACTCTAGTATGTCACATTCTCCTTGGTGAATTCTCTTATGAAATGAGCATCTTTAATGGGAAAGCCCTTTGTGTCCCATCCCAGGCTTTTCATGAACATTTCTTTATCTGTATCTTTTAAAAACCCCTTTTTATTTCAAACATCCTTTCTATCAAACTCCTTTGGTAATTAAGAAACTTTATGAATTGGGGATGTTTTGGAACATGAAAGAAGAGTTTGTTTCATTAGTGTATTTCTTTACACTGTGGACATGCATCATAGCTTACCGGTTTCTCATCCTAGAGAAAGAGCTTTGAGAAGAAGCAACCAAAAAGGTGTGTTAGGGAGGTAGGTGTTGGTACTACGGCTTGGAGTGATTGGTCTCTGTGTTTGCTACTTAAAATTACAGAAATCAGGTAGTTCACATGAGCAAAAACTTACAGAATATATATGCCAAAGGTATTGATGCACATTTATAAAAACCATTATCCTAAAATGAGAGTTGAGGTTTTGAGAGTTGGAAGGTCATTTCTCATTACCAGTAGCTAGAGCCCTATCAGCAGCCTGGTTGGTGGTGAGAGAGCATGAGGCAGCCCTACCATCGGAAAGAAAGTCCAGTTCTTTAGTGTTGACTCTCCCAGAAAACCCTCAAGGAGCTGCTGACATTCCTCTCCAAGGAATCAATGAATCCTTTTCTATCTGTCTGTTCCCTTGACCTTACTTTGTTTGGAATCAGAGAAGAAGGGAATTAACTATTGGGATGGGGAGTGTGAAGAGAGCCTGCAGAATCTTGAAGGAGATGGTGTTGCTGAGGGGTCTACATGCGAGACCACCATTTGCTGATCGTCACCAAGGATTTATTACTTGTTTGTTATATTATTATTTGTTCCTGTTTCTCATTTCAGATTCTCACCCTGTTGTAATAAGTAACTGTCTTCCCAGCCATCATTCCATATTGACAAGCAAATGTCACCCATGCTTGATTGACATCTATTGCTTCTGAATGCAGAAGTATGATTTAGGAATCAATTCTACTTATTTACTTAAAACCATTAATATGTGTCAAATGTATTTGTTGGTGGTATAACCCTCCTAATACCCACTCTGGGGGTCTTCTATTGATATTCTAAATTCAGATGGTTTCTTCATCCAGCATTTCCCCTGTTAGGGGTTGCGGCTTTTCTTTGTCATAATTTTCTACTTCCCCTCCCCCAATTCGCATCTGGGAAATGGCTATTGCACCTACAGAACTCTCTTTGTTTCTTCTGAAACCTAGCACTTTTGCAAACGCCATTTGCTTTATTGTAAGACCTTCGAAGGCATATGGAAAGTGATTATTTCTGCTGCATATTGCATCTTTAGGCAAATACAACTTCAATTTCAATGACGGTATGACGGAATATTCTGAAGGGCAGCTGCGATTGGAAGCCTGTAAGTCAAAACGCTCATTGTTTGGCACCATTGTGTGGCACGCATAAGAAGAACCAGCCCTCCTCCTTTTGGGCGGTGGTCATGTTCATTTAAATCAAGAAATGTCCCTTGGTTTTTAAATACACTTTACTGTTCTCGGGGTAACATCTTATTTCATTTAGGAGGCTGTGGAAGCAAATGCTAAGGTTAAAAAAAAACCGCACATCTACTGTCTGGAAAAATTGGAAAGGGCCCTCCTTATGTTAAAAGTGGCATTTGAAAAACACCTGAAGCACTGATTGTGGATGAGCCAGGAGAGAAATATTGTCACCAAACCTCCCGCCTTTCAACCTTCACTTCCATCTCCAACAAGGGCTGCTGGCTCTTGGGAAATAGATTTAGGTGTGACCCTTGAGTCCTGAGAGCTGTTGCACAGCTGTCTCGCTCCCTTAGTATGTCCTGTTAGGGCGCTGCCATCGCCTGTGTTAGATGAGGGAGTATTCAGGATTTCACTGTTCATCCCTTGCAGAGAGGGAAAAAAAGAGAGGCCGAAAAAAAAAAATCCCACATTGTCAGAGTAATGCCAAACTCTGTGTGAGTGGGATGAGCAGAGCAGATGCTGCAGAGAGATGCCAAAGCGGCTCCCCTTCCTCTGTGCCTTGGGTTCCTATAAATTGCTCCGGCGCGCGTTTGTCAGCCTCCTCTTCTCCTGGCAGGTGGTACCCAGGCAGAATTCTGCGTTCAGCCTCTCTCGTTCGGCTCTCGCTGCTGCTGGCTAGCTCCTATCTCCAACCCTGAGCCTCTCTGAGCCGCTGATCGAGCACACCGGCACCACTCCGCACATCTCCAGGGCGCCCGACCTGAGCTCCCTCAGCCCACTAGGGGCTTTGGGGTTGCGCTTCTGTTAGAGTTGTGGTGGCTGCAAAAGAGGAAGAAAAAAAGAAAGAAAGAAAAGAGGCAAGGCACAAACCCAGCCAGAGAAAGAAAAGAAACAAGGTCCAGGGAAAAAAAAAGGCAACTTCAGACGGAAAGTTGGTGAGAACTGGCGCAGTCTGCAAAAAAAGGAAAAGTCGATCACCGGCAACAGCGCCATAAAAGTGTGAGCCGCTCGGGCGAGTGCAGGAGGCAGCCGCTGGCTCTGCCCTCCGGGTGGGGTGGCCGTGCCGGCACCCGCGGTAGCTACAGGTGCGAAGGGGCTGGCTGGAGGCGAGAGGGCGCCCTGAGCACCCCTCCCCCAGCCCCCACCCCCCCGCTCGGGACTTCAGATCAAGTCACTTGGCGCCCCAGCTCCCTCCCCAGCCGCAGCCTCAGCGGGGGGAGCAAGATCCGGAGAAGAGCGACCGGTGCGCGCCCGCCCAGGGGAGTTGGGGTTCGAAGGGGGATTGTTTTCGGCTCTGAGGAGGTCCCCGCCCAACCTTCAAAATTTTGTCCAAAAGCAGACAAGAGGATCGGCCCGCGCTGAGCCGGCTCGTGGGCAGCAGGAGGCGCCTAATCGCCGCCGGGGCGCTGGGGGTGGTGATGGTGCTTCTGCTGGTCATCCTCATCCCGGTGCTGGTGAGCTCGGCCGGCACGTCGGCGCACTACGAGATGCTGGGCACCTGCCGCATGGTCTGCGACCCCTACGGGGGCACCAAGGCTCCCAGCACCGCCGCCACTCCGGACCGCGGCCTCATGCAGTCCCTCCCCACCTTCATCCAGGGTCCCAAAGGCGAGGCCGGCAGGCCCGGGAAGGCAGGCCCGCGTGGACCCCCCGGAGAGCCCGGACCACCGGGCCCTGTGGGGCCCCCGGGCGAGAAGGGCGAACCTGGCCGCCAAGGCCTGCCGGGGCCACCTGGAGCGCCCGGCCTGAACGCGGCTGGGGCTATCAGCGCGGCCACCTACAGCACGGTGCCCAAGATTGCCTTCTACGCTGGCCTCAAAAGGCAACACGAAGGCTACGAGGTGCTCAAGTTCGACGACGTGGTCACCAACCTCGGAAACCACTATGATCCCACTACGGGCAAGTTCACCTGCTCTATCCCGGGTATCTACTTCTTCACCTACCACGTCCTGATGCGCGGAGGGGATGGCACCAGCATGTGGGCTGATCTCTGCAAAAACAACCAGGTGAGCGAGAGCAGGCAGTGGGGAGGGTGGGGAGCGAGTGCGGGAAGGTGCGAGGAAGAGGGAGGAGACCCCGGAAATGGGGGTGGGAGGCCGCGGAGGAAGGGCGCGGCAACCCGGCTCCCGGGAGCGAGGGCTAGGGGGACTCTGTGACATGCTGGAGAGGTGGGGGTCGTACGCGGAGGAGCCCGAGGAGGGTAGTTCTAGGGTGTCAGGTCCTTGCTCGGCGCGCGCAATTGTGAGCACGACCCTCGAAGGGTGAGAAACTAGGAACTTGACTCTGGGACAGCTCGTGTAAAAGGGGAGACCTGGAGCTGGGCAAAATTCCTGGCCGGTGAAATCCTCAGCGGCTTAGAGTCGTTTACAGCTTTCCCTGAGAAGTTAGAAGGCTCCCGGAGCCCAAAATGGGCGTGTCGGGGCTTCAGCGCCAGGGGAAATAGATCTGAACCCCAGGGAGAAAGGAAAGAGCTCTAAGAGTGGGTCTGAGATAGCACTCCGGGGCTCAGACAGCTCTTTGCCGCGCGCACAACGGCTTGGTCCTCCGGAGGTCTTAGGCAGTGAAACTCAAGAGTCACTTTACACTCCAGTTAGTTTCCAAAGGAACGACTGCTGGGAAAGGAAAAGTTGGGTTCACGCTACAGAAGCACAGCAGCTCGCACCCAGACACGGGAACCCCATTCCACTGTTTGGAGTAGGAAAATACACAGGGAGGTGGTTGGGAAGGTGGCGGGTCACAGCACAACCTTTTCACTACCCTGGAGCCCCCGGGGTACTCTGGTGGATGCTTTCTAACCCTAACCTTCTTGATCGCAGCCACCTTTCCTTGGCTGTCAAATAGCATCAGATGAGCCCCAACCGGGACCTGCTCTTCAGAGATAGAGGGTGGTGCCACAGAGGTCACTAGTCTGCAGCGTCGGCCAAGGATACTCGGCCTTTGCTAGAGTCAAAGGCAAGTCAGTGCAAAACCGAAGCATTTTTGATCTTTTAGCCACAGGAGGAAAATACATTTCTACCTAAAAGTGTAATTGGACTTTCAAGTAGCTGGCACTAGGGTGAGGCCTTGGTACTTTTAAGCCTGCCGAGTTCCTGAGCCCTAAACTTTGCTTGCCGACTGACAGGAAGAAAGACCCTGCCATAGCCCTCAAGATGCCTCATTTCAGGCAGTAATTTTAACTTAACAAGAACAGGTGTGCTGCAGGTCTTCAGTCCCCTGGAAATCCGGATTTTAGCTAAATCCCAGTCTTCTACTGAGCACCTTTAGGACCGCTTTGTTTTGTTTGTTTGTTTGTTCATTTTATCCCCCCTCAAGACCCAATTTAGTGCCAGAAATTTTTCAAAAGTAAAAGATGAATGTCCTAAATGTATGATACACTTTTTAAAAGTCCCTTGCTTCCTCTTTCCTGCAAACCCCTTAAAGAACCCCCAAGATACTAGGAACAACAACAACAAAAAAGAAAATGGCCACCAGGAGGCACTGACAGGGTTGTTCGTTACAGTTATTATGCATGAAAATAACACTAAGATAAATAAAAATTGTTCCTGGATCAGTGAGTTAGGTAGTTGCAAGTATGTGGTTACAAAGGGCATGGATCACTATACCAAAATAGAGGTGTTGTATCTGGCTGACCAAATGGCTTACAAATGCCACCCTTCCCCACCCTCCAGCAGGTAACCGTAGGGCACCTTTTTTATTTATAAATTGACTCTATCTGACTCAAAAGTTGGGTCCATAAAACACTGCTATATTGGGGAGAGTCAACAAATATAGAACTATAGAATAATTTTTTAAATATCTGGAGATCGCAAAGGCAGGAAGTCCTAGGAAGAAGCACAATGGAGTTAGTTGAGACCCTGGTGCTAAGAGGGTAGAGTCTGGCATACATTCATGAGGCAAAGGATAGCACTCTATATACGGATTCTAAAGTGAAAACATGCATGTGTTTTGTTTTTTAAACCATTTCATTGGGGCATGAGCTGCTCTCTGTGCCACCCTAGCATACAGATTCTCTGGGGACCAGGGAAGCAAGGGGGCAGAGCACCTCTTCACTGGCTGCTTCTCCAATTGCTGCTCCTTCCAAAAGTGGGTGCCAGGTACTTCAGAAAAACATATGACTAGTGGCAAACAGCATCCTTCTTAGGTCAGTGTGGGCCATCTTAGAAAAAGATTATTGCAATATTACAGCTAAGGAGTTTTGTCTTTGGAATAAAACTGCTTTGTAAAGTCTGGGCTGCAGCCAGGGCCAACTGGGAAATCTTGTAAAAATCTCTTTTTTATTAATTTTAAATAAATATTTTATTCTTGATTTTCAATTATAGTCTGTATGGTTGTTTCTTACAACAGTTCCCCCTCTGAGCTGACCTAATTTGTTTTTATAAAAACAGAAACTTAGAGCTCCATGTCAGAGTGGTGTTCTGTGGATTAAGTGGGTTGTAAGAAGCACAGAGATGAAGCACCAAGGGAAGAATGCGGTTTTTCACTGTAGGAGGGGGCAGTGACTAGATCGTAGCCATACGAGGGCCATCTTATTTATGCTTTGTGCTGAATGTAGGGTCACAGATGGAAACATCAAAGGTCAATAAATTAACCTGATGTACCACTTAACCTTTTGTTTATGGTTCCACGGGAGTGCAATGAAAATGAAATTACCAGAACATCAGTTGAAATTAATTAAATTAGCAAATGTTACTGTAAATATTTTGTATAATGATAATCCCTCAAGAATAAGACAATGCTAAAACTATACAGCCTATTAGATTCTTACAAACCTATCACTCCCTATAGAGGACTATAGTTTTCATATTCCCCAGGATACCATTAGCTTACACTTAATTGTATCAATTGTTGAGTGGCCATCACATTGCATATTAAAGGTTAAAAATGGAGCTTAAATAGCTTTATATAGATACAGGAAGAATTCCTAATGCTTGCATGCTTTTAGTTAAAGACCTGGAAAAAATAGTTTCTGAGTATAGTTACTATAATGTCATTATCGTAAGCCACCATAATAAAAACTAAATTGCCACATAAAATAATTAGAGATAAGCCTTTCACTCACAAGAATTTATTAGTTATGGTAACAATGGACGTGAACTACATCGGAAAGAGTGAATACTGTGTGGTTTTATACTCATTTGTCAGTAAGAGTGATGATGCGCCATGCCAAATTTGTTCTCTCTTGAGAAGCAGAGAAACACATACTAAAGATAAAGCAGAAATGATACAGTTAACAGACTAAGAAAAAGATAGATATTAAAGAGAATTTAGGAAGTAGATATATCGGGCTGAGAAAAGGATGCATTATACTCCCTGATAAAATGCTGAAATAGGTGCACATTTCAGAATCTGAAAATAGCCTTCAGGGTGAACACATTACCTTCCTCAATAGTTTGATGGCTTCAAGGAAGAATTGCTGAAGTCAGTGGGATACATATCAGAGCTTTAGATTCCAAGTCCCATTATACTCTGAGAGTGTGACGGGTGGGCAGGCATACTGACATCATGGACACTGGCAGATGGTGGGTATCTAATTGAAAAAGTCCTTTAGCGCTGCATAGGTTAAATTCTTAGGGAATTGCTCTTTATTATAAAGCCACCATACTGGCCTTTTCCAACAAAGGAAAAAAAATGTGCTAAGGATAACCTTCTTGTCTGTGGAATCACACTAATGCATTAGTACGATTCTGTGGTTTTACCTACTGAATTAAAAATGGCAACACTACTTGGTTTTGTGGCTATATTCTATAGAATAAAAACTGTATTGTATGTTTTTAAAAGATTACAGTCTCTAAATTAAAGATTTCAATGAGTCCTGGTTCCTAAAGGTTTCATGTAGAAAGCAATGATAATGGATAACATTCATAGAACATGTACTAAATATTCAAAATGCTGAATAAACCATATTCTCATTAATAATAGCTGAGAAGGATGATAGTTTGATGATTAATTAACATATTGCTAATACAGATAATTTATAGTTTGTATTTTAATTTTTCACAGCCATTAAAAGTCCACATGTTTTAAAAGTCAAGCCATAATGATGATTTTTCTCATTGTGTAGTTTTTCTTCACTGGGAGTTAATAACTAGATGAAATAAATGAACTACAGCCTTCAGCTTCTACAAACTGAAGATTAATTCCTAGGAAATATTATGAACTCCAAATGCATTATTACATAATGGTTAAAATGGATTACCTCACTAGTGGTGCACACATTTGAATCAAGGCTTTTTAGTATAATCACACAACATATTGGTTTCATTATATTAATGCCAGTTAGCATAGTGATAAGTAATTCTAAATCCTTTAAGCCCTTCTCTTCTTTTGCTATATGATACTCAGAAAGAAAAAAATTAAAATACTACTCAAATTACTTTCCAAGTTCAGTGGTGTCCAAGAGCCTTCTCCTTTTATGGCATTTCAGCATTAATGTGAGAACATATCTTCCCATGAAAATTTAATTGAAAAACCCATCAGTTAGATTTTGAAAGACATGCATGGAAATTCTTGACTTATGTCTCATTTCTCTCATTTTGCCAAGTGATAAAACCTAGTATATTATATCCCAAGTCATACATTATTACATAGTGCAGGTTTACAAAAACCACTAAATCACTTGCTATGTTATTCAGGGAAATACCATTACAGCAGAACCGAAACAAGCCACAGAGTAGAAGATGTGTTACTGAAATAAATCACACACAAGCCTGCCTTTTGAAAGACTTTTTCCCCCATGGTAGGATCAAAATATGTCTAAACGAAGCCGAAGGACAGAGTGTGACAGAACGTCTGTTTGATACGATAGGATAGGCAATTTGACTGTTTGCAAATGTTGATCAACTCTCTAATGAGACTAAAGGGAGAACATAAGCAGATTATAGTCAGCTCCCATCCTCAGAGCCAGACACATTTACAGTCACACAGTTAGGAAAAGCTAGGCAACAATACATACAGAAATCCTAGAGAACTGAGCAATCGTGGGTCACAAATATAATTCTTTCTAAAACTTTTGGATCTAATGAGATTATATTGTTGATTTAAAGGAATATGTAATTAAATGACAAAAAAGGCACAAAAGATAAAAGGAAGTTTGAAAACGTGGGATATACAAACAAAGATGTTTAAATGAGCTAAGCCGCTTAAGAAGCATGGTTAAAGGGGGCTTTGCTTGTATCAGATTTCCAAAGCTCTAAACACAAAAATCTCCCCTGCCCCATCTATATAGCAACAGAGTGTTCTTTCCCTAGGTCTTTTGCCACTTGAGATATCAGTTTTCTAATAATTATGATGAGCCCATTGAAGCACACAGCTGGTTGGAATGTTGTTACTTGGCTTGAATTAAAATGCAAAACAATACTGCCATTACCATTTCAAAAAATGACTGAAAGTGGAGATTCAAGGAATTAGAAAAAGCAGTAATCAAAGAGAAAATTGGATTGGTATGCTTTATTTACAAGGATAGAAAAGATTGCTGCATTGTCCTTTACTAAAGCAACATTTTCTCTTCTCTAGTAACATAGTTGAAGTTGTTACAAAAATTTCTTCTAAAGCTGTGGGACCAAAGGCAGCATCACTATTCTATACTCTACGCTATGGTAGCAAGTCTGCTGTTATGCAAAAGGGATTCTCTTTTAAAAACTCTAATTCTTGTCTGTTTCACATAGGTGCGTGCTAGTGCAATTGCCCAAGATGCTGATCAGAATTACGACTATGCCAGTAACAGTGTGGTCCTTCACCTGGAACCAGGAGATGAAGTCTATATCAAATTAGATGGTGGGAAAGCCCATGGAGGAAACAACAACAAATACAGCACATTTTCTGGATTTATTATTTATGCTGACTGATAATACAGAAACTGAGCTTGCTATTCTGAGTTTGGACGCTGGATTCGTATGGCTAACGCCAGTGAATCAAGGATCCCGGGGGATGCCGATTGCAGGGCATCTCGGTTGTATAAATGTGGGGAGATCAAATGCTACCTGACTCACATCTGTATCACTCAGACACATTATGTAAAAAAGTATTTAACGCAAGATAAGCAGATGTGTGATTCACTACCGCCAAAGCAAATACTCCTTATTGTTAGTGTCCATGTGAATGAAGTCCTATATAGACCACAAATTTTTATAGAAAAATCTAAGACACTGAATTATTTCTTCGATATCTATAATACTTTGGTGTACTGTGATCTTGCTGCTTTTATCCATGTGTCAGCTTTGGTTCTTGTGAGTTTACCTGCTTATTAAGATTCCTGGAGTCTATTTGTAGTGTGGGGAGGAGTCATTTTACCCTGCAGGAGAAGGTCTAATTGAAGTAATGCTGCTTGTCCCCAAAGATATTGTTTGCCTTGTACTCTCGTTAACTTTAGAGTTAGACCTGGGAATGATTCAACTTCAAGCCTTAACCTGGAATTTTCTGGATTTGTGGGAATTCCCAAGCCTGTGATCATTTTCACATTTTTTCTTTTCATGTGAATTTTCTTTTTTCTCTTTTCTGGTGATAGTCTTAAGAAACTAGAGATTGAAATTGTATCATAGGATTACCCTCTAAGTGTGAAAATGTGTAGTTATGTATGGTACTTAGAAAATTCCACGTGTCCATTTTGTCAATAGAATACATTTAGACTCACTTGAACAGTCACAGAAATTTATTCTTTGGTATGAAGTCAGATAGAGGCTTTTGCCTTCTCTGGAACAAAGGATTGTTCGTAACCTGAGGCATAAGGGTTTGATTTGAGCTACTGCGTGTGTCATCAGGGGACAGTAAGTAAGGCCTCAAACAGTTACCGAAAATCTGTGGCCTGAGGTTATTTCAAAATTAACAGTTTCACATAGAACCAATATGACAACAAAGTGTATATATTTTATATAAATATCTGTCACACACTTATTTATATACATATATGTTGGATGAAATACTATATATACATTGCTTCAGTCCACTAGGTACAGTGGCTGTACAGCTCAAAAAGCTAATTTAAAAAGTATATATGTATACACACAGAACCATGCACAAATTCTTTGACTTATTTTAGATTGAACTATATTTTAGATGATACAGATATATAGAGTAGCAAAATAATAAAAGTGAGTTCTCTTTAAGAGTTATCCAGAAAATGAAATCTCAGTAGATTCAAATGCCCCATATGACACATGTTTGAGTTAGTTGATCCCATGATTACTGTATTCCATGTGCAATCGATATTTTAACTGCCTTCTCTGGCAGGCCATTAATAAGGGACTTCAGGAAGCAAGCAGAGCTCCTTCACAATGTTTATGAAACATACACTTTTGAGCAGTCAGTTCTCTTCTTTCTGGAGGATTGAAGCTGATGGTTCAGTGCAAATCCATTCTCTCTAGTTAAAACACACTGCCAAGAGCTAGCTCTTATAAGGAAAAGATCAAAATGCATGAGACTACTTCCTACTAGCACACAACTTCCCCTCTTAACATGGAAAATCTGTTTTCCTTTTAATTGCCTTTAAACACTCTTTGACAAGTAGATTTCAAAACCAGAGATTTGAAAATCTGCTTGTTTTACTGGTGAAGGACATTTGCATTTTCCCTTTAAAGGAATTGGGTTGTTCCCCTGGCTCATTTCACTTCAGCACTTTTTGTTCTAATACACAGAGAGCTTGATCAACTATGATCAATTGAAATAGCTTTAGTTTAGCAAATCTCAACTTTCCAAGAGTTATGCATGGTGTTCCCATCTAAAGGTGGTGTTTGCTGTGTTTAGATGCCTTGGTCTGAGTAACTGTCATGATTTATATGATAAAAAAAATAACTTAGATCATTCATAGAGAGTAGTGACTAATTCGATTTGGCCCTTCTAATATGTATGGTAATTCACAAATGAATTGCCACAGTTTTAATTTCTATTTAACAGCATATATTTATCAAAGATGGATTGGCAGCAAGGAATTAGATTTGTCTTAGGTATCAAATCACATAGCGAGGATTCAAGGGATAACTTACAAACAACAGTATACATCAATTAAGCATTTTAACTAACATTTTGAAAGGCTTTCTTTGCAAAGAACTTCATAGCTGGATCTCTTCTAAAGAGGAGTATTTACAAACAGGCTGTCATTTCCAATAGACCTGACCTTTTCTTAGATAAATAAGCATTATTTTCTCTGTTTAGGCCTGAGGAAAAATGAAATAAAAGGCAAATGATATAAAGGGACTATATCTAAGGCAAACATTTCTCTTTTTCTTTGCATTATAACTTATGAATTAATTAAATCGTGGCCTTTGTTATTATTACTGTAATGATTCATTAAACTATATTATGTAATACATTTTTATTTTTATGATTTCACTTTTATAACTCACTATGGTTATGTATTCTTAGACAGACTTTGCAAAACACAACACAATTAACAGCAAAAATGGAGACCAGAAAGCCAGAGTCAGCAAAACTGATTTATTATAACTTTACCTAGATAGATGGAAAACACAGTTAACTCTCCAAAATATTTTTATTGTTGTAAACTGGTAATTTTATTGCTGTCTCTTTTGGGAAAGAGAGTCTCAAAATTTTACTTCCCTTGTTGCAAAAGTGATTTTAAAATGCCATATTATTCATTAAGCATTAATTAAAGAACAGCAGGATAATTAGTAGGATCATCAATATTACAAGAAACATTAGATTGCTCAGAAGGGGGCAACTTAACTAGAAACACTTTAATTTTTCTCAAGTAGTGTAGATAAGAGTCAGGGAGGAAAAGACATCCAACATGACTCTTGGGAGATATAGATGTTTGGGACATATACTTTTGTATTCATTTTATTAAGGTAAAGCAATAGGACTCACTTGAGCCCAGTAGCCCCCACCAGAGATTTCCCTGTGATAGATATCCAGTTTCTCATAGGAGGGAAGTGATCAGTCACTGGTCCCGTGTAGCTTGGATTAACGTCTCAGAGTAGATTTGAAATCACTGAATATCCTCTGCAAATCTTATCCTGGAGGTCTGTGTTCAGAAACAGCCATCCTATTTAAAAGTTAGCCATCGCCTAGGGTTTTCTATGAGGATCTTATCAACTGTCTTCTCAGCTACTCCTCTAAGGAGCATCTTAGGAACAATGTTGGTGAGAATATGTGAGTAGCCATGACCTCCGTACTTCATCAGTCGGTGCTTCGTGTGTATGTCATGTGCCATGAGAATCCGATCTTCATAGCCCTCGTCCACCAGGAAGCGGACCCTAGGAAAAATACGTTAACTTGTTACAGGCCACCAGGCTCACATTTTAGATGATAACCTTTCACTCCTGAACACACTGTGCTTGTAAAGATTCTGCTTTTCGCTGTGGCATATGGACCAGGAGATTCTAAATGAACACTGTGTGGTGAAGATGCAGGTGTTACTTCACGCCAGTATGAATGAGATCCTTATTCTGAGCACACAGCCATTTCTACCCAATGATATTTCTGACAGTGTCTGGCAATGCTTCACTGAAGAGAGCTTACAGTGGTCAGGCCGTTTGAATGAATGGTCACAATAGCAGTTCATTGAATAACTTTATATTCAGCTCTCCTTCCTAAAATGCTTGTCTTAGTCTCAATTTTGAAATACCATTCTCTCTCTCTTTTTAAAGTCAGTGGGCGTTTGTGATTAAAATATAGAAACAAAAGGATTCTTCATATGAATAAAATCCTGGGAGTAAGATCAGCTGACTGTCAAGTGCAAGGCCCATGCTATGTGGTTATGCAGTCAATGAAGACGGGCTGGCGAAGTTTTCTGTATTCAAGCCATCTGGTCCTCTGAACAAAGGAATTCTGACTTAGTGGTAGTCTCTGAGCATTAGAGGAAACTGACCTAAAGTTTTTTAGTCTACCTTCCTTGTCAATGGGGCTGCTAAAATAACAAGCTGCTCCTTTAAATCCATAATCGGTTGACTAAAAGTCAGCTCCCTGACTGTAAAAAAAAAAGTAATCCTCTTTGCCTAGTTAAGAGCTGTAATCTGCAGCATGAGTCAGCTCCTGACAGCCACCATCTGCACGTGTCTGCACTCTGGGCAGTGTCTGTCCCTGACCGCCGTGGGCCTTTGATATCAGAGGTGCAACTTGTGAACGATGGCTTTTCTCTGGGATTCTGTACAGTCTTGTGAGGATCGACTACCCAATGGATGTAGGTAGATGGATCACACTCTTCCTCTGGGGGTTGACTGAAAACTCTTGTTTTGATAGATAGATAGATAGGATCATTTCTTGGTTTTCTCAGGCATGAGTCCTGTTTAATAACTACTGTGCTACCCATAGGACACTACAAACAAATATCCATGGCAAAAAAGCCTGCCCTCTGAGAACATTTTAAAATAAGTTACAATTGAATACTAGACCTATCTGAAGGTCAAAGGAATGTAAGCACCATAGCGAAGAGCCAGTCTGGGTACTCAGTGAAGAAACCAGCATTCAGCAGGCACACATGGATGCCATGTCTGCCTTACAGCAGCATGGCACCTGAAATCTCATTTATGCCACCAACATTATTTGTCTTGTTAAAATTGGTCCTGAAGTCCTGATCTGCAGTTACTCTTTGAAAAACCTGTAGTTCAGGGGGATTAGCGAAGATCATTTGTATGATGATTTATCATACAAAGGGAGAAGTTTGGTAGAATACACGTGCAATGCTGAGCCCAGGATGACGCTGATCAGAGTGGAATGTCACAGTAAGGGGAGCTTTTTGGGTGCACTTGCTGCCTGATTGATTTTCCTGAGCACTTCTCAGGGTTGCACATGTTTCTGTATTATCTGAGAACTGTATCTCCTGTTGCAAGTGTAGCTTAGGCCTAATGCATGCATCACAGGCTCTGGGCTCCATCCCCAGCACTGCCTATAAGGATGAGGTAGAGGCACACAGTTCTGTAATGGAATCCCACCCAGAGGCTGAAGTTGGGGGAGCTGGAGTGAGACTTCAGGATTACTGGCCTCGGGCCACATCAGGGTTGCCCACCTGACCTATTTCAGACTTCATTTTCCCCAAAACAACAAAAGAAAAGCTGGTTCATTCCTCCTCAAGCTGAGGCTGTAGTTCAGAGGTAGAGTCCTTGCTTCTCTGAGAATTTTGATGTCATTACTACAACGACATAAGACAAAAAATTCCTATAACATACCTGTATCCCACCTTGATACACAAGGTTCTTAAATTGGGAAGTTACAGGAGAGAATATGATAGATTAAACACGTGTAATTAAAAATGAGAACCATACAACAAAATTGTAACACCACCCCAGAAAAGGAGAAGAGAAACTTGGAGACCTTCTCTCCCTATTTTGGTTAAACTATGAATAAATTCATTTTCAGAGGTGGGTGGAGGAAACTTGTAGAAAGCCCAATGAAGTCAATGCACCAGAGCTGTGTTATCTCATGGGCATGATAACACTCTGGTTCCAAAAACACAATCATGCCGATCAGGAGCAGAATGCGCCTGGACATGCCTACCCTGAGAGTTCAACTCTGATGGTACAGCACCGTGCAGAAGAACAGGCATTACAAAGAAGCTGCCAGAAGGGAGGAACCACTACAGATGAGAAGACAAAAAAAATCACAGTAATTATAGCAATACAAATGAGTCCATGTTTTGCAAACAAATATTAGAGAGAGACTACAAAGTGTGAAAAGGCAGAGATATAATAAGATTTGAGAAATGGAGCATAAGATTGAAAACAGGTGTTAGACACAGAATCTCTGGTTCTGAGAACCAGAGGTAGGCAGAAGCGCATGTCCACATTCCTGCACTTGGGGAGCTCCAGATTCCCCCGGCTGGGAAAAGACTGTCCGTGAATGACGCAAAGCAAGTGCTCAGTCCATGGGGACAGTGGGGGTCGGAGATACACACAACCCCAAAGGTCACTCAGTTATCATCACTAGCTGGGTAGACCGAACAAATGCACAGTATCAATTTATGAACAAATAAGCAAGAAATTCACAAATATACATACAGCATATACAGATATTTTTACATTCACACATATATACATTATTCAATGTTTAATACATAAAGAATGCTTACACTGGCACGATAAGAGATAACCAAAATTAAATTTTTTGTTCTTGAATTAATAGCCCAACATAGTTAAGAAGGATTAATTGGGAGGTCAGTCATTGTCATGTCCCCCTTATCACCCCTCCCTTCTTGTTCCAGAAGGCCTGGGAACCTCACAGAAGGCACAGTGATGCAAAGACACACCCCATTGGCCGAAGAGCTTTAGAAAGAAAAGTCAGATCCAGAGTGGAAACCTCTAATTCCAAACCGAATTTAAAATAAATTGACATTCACCATGAAAGAGTTATTGAAGATCTATTTGAAAAAGAATTTGTGTGTGTGTGCTTGTGTAAGCACACCATATGCATGCAGGTGCCTGTGGAGGCTAAAAAAGGGCATCAGATTCCCTGGAACTATAGTTATAGGTGGTTGTAAGTCCTTGGAATGGGTGCTGGGAACCAAACTCCAGCCCTCTGAGACAGAAGTACTGTTAATTGCTGAGTCATCTCGATAGCCCCATGTTTTGTTTTGTCTTGTCTTGAGATAATGCTGCATAAGAATGAAGATCACATAAGAAAACATGTGATATGGTAGCCTGCTTGTAATGCCAGCCGTGGCTTGTGGAGTCAGGGGATCCCTGGAGCATGCTGGCTAGCTAGACTAGCTGAATCAGCAGACTTTGGGATCAGCAAGAATCCTGTTTCAGTTTATAGGGCAGAGAGCCATGAGGAAGCCATTAACCTCTGACCGCCACATATTCATGCATATATGTTCATGTGCACCTTGTGCCTCAAAGGTGCATGCATATGACACAGGCATACAAAAAAGGAACAAAAAGAGGTAATGAATTTGTTTGCCAAAGAACTAATTGAGTATAAAAACGGAAATGACAGTTTCGTTGGTCCGGTTGGAGGAAGTACTTGACTCATGTGGAATGGTCTGCACTTTACACAACTAAGTAAAACACATCAGCTAGCTGTCCCTACCTAATGATACTGAAATGGAAGCACATTTACTGTTACTGGGATCACTGTAGACAAATGCCGATATACAGGAGTCTAGGACCACTTTATGTAGACATAAAAGGCCACTTTCCTGAGGGAGCAATCTTCAGCTTGCTTGGAATGAACATGGGCTTGGGATATTCTCGTCAGCCCCACTGTGTACATGTTCAACTGCTGATATCTGTCTCGGTTTATGGACATTATTTCTCAGTTCTAGTTTCGCTCATTCCCATTCCAGCAGTTTTCGACTCAAAACCCATACTTTGGTCCTTGTTATCGCAGGACCTCTCTCTCTGAAATCTTAATCTTCAGCTTCCCATGCTGGCCACTTAACCTCTTGGTTCTGTCTCCACTCACCTTCCCTACTGCATGTACTCACTCACTTCTTTAAAGTCTATAGCTTAACTTTTCTGTTACATTATTTCTAAATATGTGCACATTTCTTAATATCCTACCTCCAGCTTTGACTCCTTGCCTCTCATGTTTCAACCCTTCCTCTGCTACCAACTGCAGCCTTCAAAAAAAAAAAAAAAAAACAAAAACAAAAAAACCAAACCCAACCCAATCCTAGATTTCTTTATGTGTGCACATTTAATGCTTCTACTCATAGTGCTCCACTAACACTATTATCAATATTAAAAACCCCCTTTGGGAAAGCAATCAGCAAACCATGTGCACTTGTGCCCACGCACAGTCATGCAGCCATGATTTCCACGTCAAATGGGTCTCAGAACATGCATCCAACCCAGCACACATTCCTGTGTGTACCCCTCCCTGTGCCCCAGAAGACCCTGCCTTTAATCTACCCCTTCTTTCTCAGGAGAAAATCATGTCTGCCTCCCACCAAGGCTGGAGAACACAAAGGTATTGGCTTCAATCGGGATATTCTTGCAGAGCCATCTCATCAACATCATTGTTTGTGTCCTGCCTTTCCAATGCAGAGGAGAAATACTTTCTCAAATAATGTGACCTCACTCCCCAAATTCCACCCAGTTGCCTCCTTAGGCACCCGACTCTACATTTCTTATCTTTCCAGGTATTTTTGTGCGAACATTCACTGAATATTTCCATAAGCAGTACCAGGCGCTCATATAAAAACTATGTGCTGTATTATATGTAAACTGTGTATTAATCTCTTAGAATTACCATTCTTTCTTGGACATTTCTGTCTCTGTCCCTCCCAACTTCTGATCTTAGCTTCATAAACTATTCAACTTTGGAAAATGTTTCTATGGGCCACTTGCTGTCTTCTAGCATTGGTCTACTTTCCTGTTTCTCTCCACTACTGCAGTTTTTCCAAGAGCAACTTCACATTCCCTGCCCCCTTCCTTAGCACCTACTAAGTTCTCAAGCCTTCTACTGAGACCACACTTTCTGACCATCAGAGTCTACTAATTTGCAGTCCGGTTGTTATCCTTCGGCCTTGAACCTTCTTGATATCTGCTGCCTATTGCAGGTGTCCAAGCTTTTGGCTTAAGCCTGTCTTCTCACTGAGATCCATTACATTTCCCCTGATGGTATCAGCTTGAAAACATGTCTTCCTACCTGTCCCTAAGATGCTGTTACTGATTCCATCTATTCAATACCTGTGCCCACAGGTCTCTGTCCTCTTTCTTCTCTCCATGATCTTATGTATTCCCAAGATTTAAACAATCTCATATAAACTGATTATGCTTGCTTTTATATCTCAGTCCAGATCCCAGCTCTGAGCTTCACACTCTGATATTAGTTATTATTTTAGGGATAACAATACTAAGATACTCCTAAAGTAAAGTCTTCTTTGTCAATCTCAGACGCATTTCTCCTCTCTGAATCCCTATCTTGGTTCATTTAATCTTCAGTCTTCATGCCACCCTGTGACCAAGACCAAACAATGGAGCCATCTTCAGCTCCATCAAAGAATGAATGCTGTCATGGTTTGCTTTATCACATACTAGACAAAGTTGGGACGGTGTGATGTATGGTGTTGACATGTGGCATTTTATCATTTAAGTTGTAATTCCCACTTTAATGGACACATCTAATAAAGCATTTAAAATGAGAGTTGCAGAAAATATTGGCTTGAGTGAGATCAACCTGAAGAAGGAAGAACTGGTTCCACTAAGGGCAAAAGGGAGAATGGCTTCCATTCTCTTCTTGTCAAGGCAAAGGTAGGGCATTGCCTGTTCCTTGTCAGCTGTCCATCTACACTGAGCTTCTAAGGCTCTGATAGCTTTAGCCTACTTACTATGACTCATTTTCCTCTTGAAATAATATATAGAGATTTTCTCCCTGGAACAGCTCAGATATATTTTTCTCTGCCAATGCTGCTTCAGCCTGCTTACTATTTTCCAAATCTTTGCTAATACTCACCCAGATATGACAAGCCCAAAGGATGGGCAGAAGAGAATGTGATGAGAGACTCCAGCATATTTACCTTTTAATTCTTTTGTTATCATTAGGCATATCGATATCTGGGTTCAACTGGTAATTAAGGAGCTCCGTACCAAAGAGATCATATTCCAAGTAGCACCCAAGTTCAGCAAACTCCAGTAGCTCCTTCTTATTAAATATAGACCTAGAGACAATAAGACAGACATATTGCTATTGCTGTTATTAAAAACATATTCTTTACATGTATCCTGTGGATATGTGTGTGTGTGTGTGTGTGTGTATTATACTTTAGGGACTGGAAAGATGACAAAGTGGGTATCATAAGCACTTGCTGCCAAGCCTGATGACCCAAGTTCAATTCCTAGGATGCTCATGGTGTAATGAAAGAACTGACTCTCACAAGGAGCCCTCTGAACTCTGTACTCCATGAATGAACATGCTCACACACATACATAAAATAAATGTCATAAAAACCATGACCCTTATTATGTTCAAGTTCAATTAAACTAAGTTCAATTAATTACCAGAAATATGGAAACATACCTAGAAAATGAAGTTACCTTTCTACAGTCCTTAGGAATTAGTCTTCACATCCATTTTTCTGCTATTAGCCAAGCAGAATTTTATAACTCTCCTTCAGAATGGTTTTTAGGATATGTCCCATATCCTTCTAAAAATCTTTACTAGCCTGTATTTTCATCCTGTAGGACTGTCATGAGCTATGAAAGCTATTAAATGTATTTGGTATCTGATCTCCCCAGACCAGTTAGGTTAGTAATGCCTCTTGCTGCATGGCGGCAGCAGGGTGATTTTCTTGAGAAATGACTCTGAAATTAACTCCAAAGCCTACGTGAGGTGAGTATCATTCCAACAGTTTTGAAAGGGGAAATATCCATAAAAGTAATACATTTAGGGGACTGGGGAGATGAATTCATCTGTGAAGTGCTTAACGCAGAAGCATGAGGACCTGGGTTCAGATCCCCAGCAACAAAAAAGGGTGAGTGCAGATGCAGTGGATCTGTAACCCTAGAGCCGGAACAGGGTGGGGATGAGGAGTAGTGGGTTAGCTGATTCCAGGATCTCAGTGGCCAGCCTGATGAGGTCCAGTTCCAATGGAAAAAAAAAAACCACACATGACTCAAAAAATAAGGCAGAGAGTGACTGAAGACGACATTCAACATCAACCTCTGGCAGCTAGAGGCACATGTCCATACATAAGCTTACACACATACGTATCCATACTCATATGAACATGCACACAAACCACTAATATACATATATATGTGTGTATTCTTAAAATAAAATTTATTATTTATCAATATCTTGCCAGATTAATAGGTATATTAAAAGTCTTCCTATTTTAGGATACAACCATGTAAATGAATAAAAAGGAAAAAAATAAGATAATACAAATAGGGCAACAGAGGACAGAGCAAAAGATATCTGAAGAAATTTAGATTAAAACCGCTAAAAAGAGATAAATTATATTACCCCTGAATAACTCTGTAGACATTCAATCACATGAAGAAGCAGGAAAGAATAAATAGACCCTGCCAGAATACAGTGTGGAAAATAATCTAGGGAGAGAAACTGTTAGACATGGCATGAAGGGCTGCAGAGGAAGTGATTGCTTGGGGCCCGAAATTAGCCTGGAGAAGAAATAGAAATGACAGCTCATTCTTACCTTGTAGGTTCTTACGCACACTGATGTTGTAGCACTTTGGCAACTTCAGGAGCCAAGGATTAGAGCATGATTACATGTCTGTGATTCTGCTACTAAGCATTCAGAAGTATTTTCAAAGCTTTCTCCCTAAACAGTGGAGGACTATGTGCTGTGGGGGTAAGGTGTGCCTGCTTCCCATGCTTCTGGGTCATTCTGAGCTATCATGGTATGACTGGCTCCTTTCTCTTTCACCAGTTTAACCCAACTTAGAGCTCAGGGTACTGTTTTAGGGGGAGGCTAAGGAGGCTTTCTTCCATACTTCAAAACCCAAATCACCACTGTGCTAAGGTCTATTAACACCACTCCTTCTCCACCTTCTCACCATGGAGACAGACTTCTGCTTCCAAACTTATTAAGCTAAAAGGATGTGATTTTTCTGTAGTAAACATATTCTGTTTTTCCCAAAGAACCAAGTTTAGAAACAAAATATACACAATTAAAATAACAGGAGGGAGAAGAGATTAAGATTAGTATTTTCTCTTTTGAGTCAAATCTGAATTGTTGATTACCCAATATGTGCAAGCCACTAGACAGGGAAGCCAGGGAGGCTGGGAACACTGACAGGTCAGATTAGACTCTTTTTCTTTCTTCTTTTGTCCCAACGCCCCAAAACAAAGTTTTCTACATTTAAAATAATGTATTAAGGCATACACGTTAGGCAACAACAGAAAATACAGTAGGTATCAAGCCGCAGGAAAATCTTTAGTCTTAGTTTCAATTGAAAGAAAAACTAGGGACTGGTGAGGGTAGCTCAAGCTGGTAAAGTGTCTGCTGCGCAAACATGAGAACCTGGGTCGGATTCCCGGCGCCACATCAAAAACCATGCACTGTGGCAGAAGCGGCTAATGTCAGTGCTGAGGAAGTGGGTGGAGGCAGATACCTGGAGCTGGCCATCCAGGCAGTCTCTTCTAACTGGCAAGTCCTACGTCCTAGTGAGAGACCAGTTTCAAAGCAAGGCGAGCAGCCCCTGAGGACCAGCACCTAGGACTGACTTCTGGCCTCCACATGCATGTACATGCGAACCCACACATGCACTCCTAGCCTTTGTGCTGTTTTATTATCTCATTAGGTGTTTCCCACAATCCCATCGGTTCTTGGTTTCATTGATGAACTAGAGAACTGATATCAAGGTAATATGCTCAACTCATTTCGAAGTTGGAAGCCGTTATTTTAGTCATCATCACACCACTCAACTTGTCCCATTACCCTCTCTTCGCTCAATGGAAAAACTACATGGACTGAATATAGGCGTAGTATATGTCATTTTAAAGCTCGGGACCTGATTCTCCTCCCACACTATCCTGAAACTATGTGTGAAAAAACAGGGACCAAATGGGAGTATGTGGGTAAGGAAGGGAAAATTCCAGCAGAACAAGATTAACTTGTAGAGTGTTTTAATTCCTAAGTAGGTGTATAATTAATATGATAAGTATGATAGGGAATATTAAGACTTTCCAGTTATTTTAAACAAAATGAATAATGTGATCTAGGGAGGAGAAGGAACAGCCTTAGTCATGACGATGGCTTTCATTCTTGCATGAGCCTCACAATGCCCTTTGCTCCTCATAAATGCTAAGGGGCACACAGGCATCTTCTTTTGCCAGGTCAGATGAGATGACTTGTTGATCTACCACCATATTAGCTGCCCCGACACTCTTCTTTACCTCCATTCATATCAACTATGCCATGGTTTGGTTCGGAGGCATGCTCATCAAAGCCTTATGCGTTAGAGCCTGAGCCCCCAGCTCGCAGCACTATTCATAGGTAGAACCCTAGAGAAGTAGAACACAGAAGAAGGTCTTCCAGGAACTGGGTGAAGCCTTTGAGAGGAGTGTATTTGGATGCCAGTCCCTTCTTCCTTTCTTTCTTAGCTTGGCCATGAGTTGAAGATATTTGTTTTGCTAAATGATCCCACCATAGCATTCAGAATTTCTAACAGAAGGGTTTCAAGGTAATATATCTTCCAGATCTCAGACTCTACCTCCACAACTATGACCCAAACTCTTCCTTCCTCCCTCCCTTCCTCCCTCCCTCCCTTCCTTCCTTCTTTCCCTCCATCCATCCCTCCCTCCCTCTCTCCCTCTTTCCCTCCCTCCTTTCCTCCCTCCCCCTCTCTCTGTCTCTCTTTTCTCCTCTTCCTCTTCTTTTTATTTTATTTTTGAGACAGTGTCTCACTACATAGTTCTAGCTGTCCAGGAACTCACTAGGCAGACCAGTCTGGCCTTGAATACACAGAGATTTGCCTGCCTCTGCCTCCTCAGTTCTAGGATTAAAGATTTTCGCCACTACAACTGGCTGGTCCAAATTCTTTATAAGTTGATTCATTCCACATTGTTCTAGTCTGACTATCATCATAGAATGAAGCAGAAAGAGAATGATAATGTGTCTAGGGACAAGATAAATCCATTAGAAGATGACCCATCAACCTATTTCTTCTAACCAGGTACCACTTTCTGTCAGTCCATCGAGCTGTAAACTCATAATAGACTATGGATGAAATTGCTCCCATGAAGACTCTATTACATTTCAATGGCTTCAGCAGCTGGTGATCAAGACTTCAACACAAGAACCCTTTGGGAGAACACTTTGTATCCAAACTATAACATAGGCATTTAATAAAGTTTATATAATATGCATATCTCCATTTTACAGATGGAAAAGTTAAATCTCAGAAGAGATAAATACCCAGCTCCCAATGGTGTTGTCATGGAACACAGACTGGTCTGTGCTCAGAAGGCACCCACTTCTACCAGCCTGATCCATGCTGAGAATACGTGCTCACCAGAGAAGCTGTGTTCAATGCCATTGACTCTTACTCTGTGGAGAAACAGACTTCCTGACATTGACATCTACAAGACTCACCCACCCACAGTTCCTTAAACTTTAACAGGGTCACTTACCTATGTGAAACTGACACTCATTTGGGTGGTTTCCAGAGGCTGGAGTTGGACTATTGCAGTTTTGTTTACACAAATGATTTTTCTTTTACTCAGAGAAGGGTTGTCCTCAAATGTCAATATGGAAAAAATGGGCTCTACTTGAAGTCTGTCAGGTGAGATCTCAAATCTTCCAGCCATCAGTGACTTCAGAGGACAACTTATAGAAGTAGAGGTGCTAACCTCCGAGTCCTCTGCCTTCCATATTTCATATCCATGAAGAACTCTATTCTTATCTACTCCAAGAATCCATAGATTTTAAGATAAAGGTTTTATTTATGACATGTAAAAGAACTTCTGGTCTTCCAAGGTTGCTTCCTGGGTAAAGGCACTTATCACCAAGCCTGACAACCTGAGTTCAATACTAAGGATCCACGTTGTAGAAATGAGTAGCTCCCACAAGTTATCCTCTAACCTACTCACACAGACCATGTGAGTAGCACATGTCTATAAACATATATACCTACATATGCACACACATACACGTTATATATTTATGTATATGCAAAATAAGATTTGTTAAAAGAGCTCTTAAATTCAATGATCAAAATCTTTTGATGAAAGAAATGACTTTTATGCCATTTATGAAGTATCTCAGGAATCCCAGCATGAAAATCTGACCTAAGTATTTGTTCTTGTCACTCCTATGATATAATTTCATATGCTGCTTGCTTTAAACTTTTGCTCTTCAGCTAGTAAATTGATACTATAAGTTACAAAATAATGTATCTATAGAAGGAACACACATAAACTTAATGAAAATATATATTAAATAAAGAATGTATTGTCATCCTCCTAGGAGGTGGCATCTGGAGTGATCTGTCTTCATTTTCAGAACATACTTATAGTTTACCTAAAGTTTCAAGGCTGGAGTGAACATGCATGTGAACACTGATTTTGTTATTCATTCTCTTTCCTCTGTATTCTAGTTTTTGACATGTCCTGAGGGATTTAATTTAATGTCAAAACGTACCTTGAATGGAGGTAGGGGTGTCTGCATAAAATGACAATTTGGACAAGGTTTTGGGCCTTTGTGTAGAAGAGCTAAAAGTCAGAGGAAAGGTTGTGACTCATGGGTGCCACAAAGAAGGCAGCAGCACCTATTCTTTGTCTGGAGGCTCCCAGGTCACAGAACTCCCAAGCACACTGTCATTTCATGATCTAGTTATGACCTGTGAATTAACTTAGCAAACGTTTACTGTCACCTGTCTTTTGTTATTCTTTATGTTGGGAATGCAAATTTGAATAAAAACCTTCAGTCCTCCACAGTAAGAAAGTCTGGAAGAAAGCAGATGTTTTAAAGTAATAATTATAATTAAATGTTCCAGAGTTTTTGTAGTGCAAATAAGTACAAGATATTATGAAAGAACAGTGAATGAAGGGATTCGCTTGAGTCTTGAAGTATCTCATTTACATAAAGTTAGGTGGGATTCAGGTGTTGCATAAGAGGTGCTCAATCCAGAGGAACACCTGTTGAGAGTTAAGGAGCTTATTGCTCTTGAATGTAAGGCAATAGCTTATCAGAGATGAAGTACATGAGAGAGGAAACATCCATCCATTCATCCACTCACCCACCCATTCATATATCCATCTATCCATCCTCTCATCCATCCATCACCCATCCACCCATCCATCCATCCATCCATCCATCCATCCATCCATCCATCCATCCATCCATCCATCCATATGCCCAATAAAGTATCCATTCATCTCTCTAATTAGTAAGATATTGTTGGCCTTCTATTAGCACAACCCATGAGCTGGAAAACAAAAGACAAATAGCACATAGTCCTGTCCTTCAGAAAAATTAGTATCTACTAAGGAAAAGAGACACCTAAATAGAATTACCAAGTATCATGATAACAGTACTTCTAAGAATGAGGTTAGCAAATAGAAAAAGGCAAAAAGGCATCTTGACTGGTTCAGGAAAAACTTTGGTGAGTTGCATATTGATGGAATACTCTTCCAAACAGACACAAGGAATAGAATAGAATATTACACTAGAGTGTCACATTTGTATAAGGGCCTGGAGGCACAGGACACTTGAAACAGTTTCTAGAGAATTATGGGAGATCGGGTAGAGCATGAAGTGGGCACCAAAGCATTTGGACCAAAGTATTTGGATTTTGTGTCTAAGCAGAGGGTACTAACTGAAGGGTTTGAAGTCAGAGGAAGGAATGTAGTCAGGGATGTATTTGGGAAGGTGCGTCTAGTTGATTCTAGAGACTAGATTCAGTAAGAAGGCCAAGGAATCTAGTCCTTTTTGGGACATTCACAGTAGTTCATTTAGGTGACAAATGAAGGCCTGGATTGAGGCAATAAGAGTAGAGTGGATAGGAAAAGCTGTGTTTGTAGATCTCTGTGAGGCGGGTACATGGTAGCATGCCTGGACTTCAAAGAGAGAAAGCCGTGGTGCCAATAGCACGACCACCAGCAAGAAGGAGAGCAGCAAGCAGCTGGGGTGAACCATGGGGACCCGTCAGTACAGTGACAGGGATGGGGAATGAACTCGGGGCAACTAATTAGCTGAAGTAAGTGATTCCAAGAACATGGGAGGGAGGAGCAGGTTCCGAAGCACACCACGCACTGAATATATAATTACGACACATGAAAATGTCATTACTGAAGTAGGAAACCAAAGCATGGATCCTGCGAAGGAAGCAAGGGCAAGCCTGGTCTTCCAGTACCCGGATTCAGTGTTCCCCCCTTCTGTTGTGCACAAGCTAGCAGGCATTTAGATCTATGGACTCCCGAGGCTAGAGGCTGGGAACTATGGAGAGAGAGCTCTGTCTCGCTCACTGAGCCAGCACAGGAGGAAGTACGGACTGCATTTCCCACAAAGTCGTATACTCTTGATCAAGTAAAAATTTAAAAGTTGGTACACATGTGCAAAGATAGACATTCATATATGCAACTACTTTAGTAAAAACGAATTTTGATGAGTGCCCACTATAAAAACTAATTACCAAAAAAAAAAGTAATTTATTTATTCCCCTGGTCCCTTGAATTTTTTTTTACTTTAAAAGTTAAGGAATATTTGCACAGATAGAGTACGTGGAATGTTTAATTATACAACAAAAATTTCAATAACTACTTCATATTACTGAACTCAACTAGAATTCTTCATTTAATAACCTGAAATGTATTTTAACAACTTTGATGATATTTTACATAGACATATAACTCATTATAATCCAGTGATAATAATCTAATAAACTAATACTGGAGTCAGGCCTGGTGGCTCATGTCTATAACTCCAGAACCCTGAAAGCTAAGGCAGGAGGTTCAGGATTTCAAGGCTACTCTGGGATACACTGTTGATTTCAGGTTAGCTTGGGTGGGTTACAGCATGAGCCCTGTCTCAAGAAACGGAAATAATTACCAAATACTCTCCTTATATATGTTCTACACTGCTCATGGCAGCCTCACCTCAATAAAAAGACTGAAAAAACTCTAATTTTGGACAAGGTTCTGGGTATTGAGCCAAGGGCCTCACATGTGGTCTGTATTCTACTTTTGTAACCATGGGGATGGAAGAGACTAGTTAATGAATTTTAATTAATTAAAAGTAAAGGTCAAAAATAAGAGGAGTAAATATTGCCAACAGATCTTAAGACAATTTTGTATTTCAATTAAATGTTTACCAAGAATTTGACTTTCACTCAAGCTAATCATTTAGAATGGCACATTATTAGAATAATATATTATCTCATGACTGTATTTGAAGGTGTTTAAAATATCAATGTACATATTTTGTAAGATTCTTTTTGACATCTTTTTATGGGCCAGCATTTCAATGTTAGTGATTAACTGGGAATAAAAGCTAGGAAGAAAATAGTTTCAACTGCCATTTTCTACATTTTAATAAACATCTTCCACACTTCCCAGTTCTGGCTGGGCAAGTCCCTGTTTGATGACATCATAGGAAGAACTGAGTCACACTTTAAATATCATGACTTAAGGTTTCAGTAAAAGGAACAGAGGGCCCAAGGAAGAAAAACACTTGTTTAACTTAGACTAAAACCAGAAGGTGGCTCCGAATTGCAAAGTGTAATTAAACCTTTATTTGAAAAGGCACTTCACAGTTTATACACCCCAGGAAGGCACTTCACGGTTTATACAGCCCAGGA
Organism: Ondatra zibethicus; assembly: GCA_004026605.1. Classification (NCBI taxonomy): domain Eukaryota; kingdom Metazoa; phylum Chordata; class Mammalia; order Rodentia; family Cricetidae; genus Ondatra; species Ondatra zibethicus. The sequence continues at coordinate 76,439 of PVIU01000342.1, read as the reverse complement.
AGGGTTTTTTGCTATGAACTCTCCAGCTGCCACACAGCACTACAGAGGCTACACTTCCCATGTTCGGCATGCCACAGTTCAGGGGATGACAGTGTTGAGGACAGCGAAGATAAATCTCACAGACACGACAATCCTATTTGTTAAAATGTCATCTTTCATGTGAATGGTGTCAGAGTCATGACAAATTGCTTCAGGAAAAAAATTAATAGTGCAAAGTTTGGGTGGGTTGAATGGGCCGGGAAGAACATATGACCGGGGCAGCCTTTTGCCGTGATGCCGACAGTTCCACAAACAGCAATTTGGGGTACTTGAAAATATCAAATACCATTATAGCATAATTGCATCTTATTGGACAGTATCTGTACATAGAAGTTAAGTTGTCTTTCAGTTTGTGAGAGGCTTGGCTGGATTTCTTTCTTCTTTCCATCTCTGAGTCCGTCTTTTAAGTAGGCTCCATCTTACAAGGAAACCCATGGTAAGCAATAATAGAAGGGCAGTTACATGGCACTTTCAAGGCTAAAAGTATGTTTCTTGGCTGGGGAGATGGTCAGTGGGAAAGAGTACTTGCTGTGTGAGCAAGAGGGCCCGAGTTCAAATCCCCAGAACCAATGTAAAAGCAAGGTATGGCAACACACCTCTATCTCTAGTGCTGTGGGAACTAGAGACAAGAGATTTGCTAAGATTCACTGGCCACCAGCCTAGTGGCAGGTTGAGAGAAAGACCCTGTCTCAAGGAGTACCTGATGTCTTCCTCAGGTCTCCATGTGCACATGGGCATGTGCACACACACAAATGTTTTTCTTTAACTCCTTTGAACAAACAAATTTGGAGGCTTAAAAAAAAACTTTTTGAAAGTCACAGCAAGCAAACGAAACATGAAACCAGGGAACCCAACTTCATCTCCTCTCTCAGATCCCAGTCTGCATGAATGAAAGAAGCCAACGTCATCGCATAACTTTAACTTAAAATATATTCAAGGTGTGCATCAGCAATGACTCTATTAAAATGCATATTTTATATAAAATGCATTACCAGAATCCACACGTACACAAAAGCAACAAAGATGCCATGTTAACGAGTACCTAGGTTATCATGTATGTCATGTACATACACTACACAGTGAATCGTCTGTCCTAATGAAAACAGAGGACATGCCAGTGAGTATTAGTCATTGGAGGAAAGAAAGTGTCATTCATAAATATTTTCTATTAAAAGTTCTCACTTGCTCATCCTTTGTTGCCTGCACCAATTTTTTTAATTTCTCACTCTGGTTGGATCTCAGCCAAACAGACTGACATTGTTTTTCCTGTATATTAAATGCATGTGCTGCACATGCTATACAATGCACCCTTATTTGTCTGGATGCATTTTGTATGTCATGTCTGCAATGCATGTACATGACTCCTCCTAACTATAAACTGTTAAGAAATGGAGCTGTATTTACAGGCCTCAGAACACTGCACACCACCATAGGTGCACAGCGCTCCAATTATTCTTCTTTAAGAATGCTACTGTACTATTTAGCAATACAAAAATGTTTTGTTCAATTCCTATTTGCCAGACATTTGCTTGGAACTGGGTCTGAATGATTTCAAATTAATTTATTAGAAGTTGTAGGAATTAAAAGTGTACAGCTCCAAGGATCCTGCAGAATTACTTTTTGTGCCTTTTCAAAGAAAATCTTAAGGTTAAAAGTCACCATAATTATAATTCAATAATCACTTTGACAGAACTGCAGCCCAATGTTTGATATATACATATGGTAATTAGTCACTAAAATACTTGTTGTATGGATGAAGTAATATTCCATTCCTTTCATTTAATTAGCAGCATGGGGAAAAGGGTCAGATTTGTATCCTTCCAAGAGTTTGGCCAATTTGGCATGTGTGATCAAAGGCAAAGAGAATGAAGTGTTTCTGGAGCACTCCTGAGTTTTTCCTTCTGGTCTTTCAAATACCCTTGGGTCAAATTCCTTTCCCTTCCCTAGGGAGCAGTTTTCCAAGAGAGTGATGTGCTATCTTTCTACACTTAATTATCCAGCCCCTAATCAGACCCTGGACGTCCATCAACATTCTCTGGCTTGTTAAATAGATAGCCAAGATGAGAAAAGATTTAGGCATAGCACCTGTCTGTTGCCCTCCAGGAAGCTCAAAATGTGAATTGGCAAATAGTTCCCAAGTATTTGTTATTTGGACGATTTTTTAAAATTTTTTTCCCATTGAGCTTTCTCTGGCAAAGAAATAATTCTGTTGATACGCATGGTTACAACTACTCTAATAGTGCATTGATAGTAAGCCCTGTTTGAAAAGCTTGACAAAAAGAACTGTGGGGGGCATTCTTGAAAGCACACATAGCCCATATTAGACCTGCCCCACGGTGGTGCTGCTGATAGGCTCTACCTGGAAGTGTGGCTCAAGTTTCTGCAGGTGGGAAAATTATTATGAAATGTTTAATGATGCAAAGACTTCCCCATTAAATCCCAAACAAGAACACAGGGATACTGCTATTCTTTAATACATGTTGACTTTGGGTAGCCACTGTCAAGGACAGCCCCCTTTGATGTCCTGAAGGGTTAAATTCATAGCAGTCAAACTGCTCTTCCACAGACTCATGTGCCTTAGGGAAACAGATGGCTAGAGGAGAGCTTGGAACATGGCCGATTTATTTTATCAAGTTGTTGCCTGTTTAATGACCTTAAGCTGATAACCAGTGGTCACATGGTAACAGTGTGGTTTGGAGGTCTTCAGGGAGATGGTCATCTATTAACTCTTTCTTTTCAGCATTTCAATTGCCCCCTTTGGATAACCATGAGAAAAGCTCTTATTGCTGCAGTGGGGTGTGTGTGTGTGTGTGTGTGTGTGTGTGTGTGTGTGTGTGTGTGTGTGTGTGTGTGTGTGAGTGCGTGCGTGTGTGTGCGCGCGCGCACGCACGCACGCGCTTCTCTGGTTGTCTGTCTTGGGTAAATCCTCATGCAGATTTCATAAAGCTTCAGGAATATTTCACTGCTTCCACAGTTTTGCAAGCACACTAAAATATTTTATGTTTGTGTTCTCCCAAATGAAATCTACATTTGAAGGGAAAACCTAAAGTAATTTTGCATGTAGTCAAGGCTGAAGATCACTCTGCTCAGTCCCAAACTCCTGTGTTCCGAAGTGAGGTAAAAGACACAGCGGCCACCCCAAGCTACCCCTTCCCAAACTTAACAGAGCACAGCTTTAGAGCCTTCTCCATACTATGCCCAGAAACAGGGTGGGAGAATGAAATGGCATTATGTTTGCTTTGGGAAGCTTTAGAGGCTGTGTTTTAGGAAACACTCTCCTTTTTTATGTCTTCTACATTGTGTCCAGCTCTTTTGTGAGCTGCCCCATTACAAAGAGCTGAAGTCCCTGCTCTTCCAGTACAGATCAGACTGTACGTACTGCCCAGCAGAGCTCAGCCAGCCTGTGGAAGCTGACCTAGCAAACTCCAGCCTGGCAACTGGTCTGCTGTGAGCAGTTACTTCAAATAGCCACCACTTCCTACATCTGCCTCCTGACTTTTTTCTGTTACTTTATTTGGTTTGTTTTCAAAAGCCATTTTCCCTGGTTGCTTCCCCAAAGAAATATTCCCATGTATTTCTTTGTCTTGCACTAGAATCTCAAATGATCCATATCATGGGTGCAGAACGGGTGACTGCTCTAGCAACTGCCTCAGGATGTGCCTGTTGCTTGGGGCTTGTGTGGTGTCAGGTCAACAATTCCATTCAGTCATGAGCCATCCAAGAGGGAAGTAATGAATTTGTAGCCAATGGAAATCAGTCCATCTATCTATCTGTCTATCTATCTGTCTATCTATCTGTCTATCTATCTATCTATCTATCTATCATCTATCTATCTATCTAAATATATGATATATCTTTATATATATATCTTTATATATATATATGCTAGTAAAAAAACCATAGTCCAACTACTAGGAAATAAATACAAGTAGTTCTTAAAATATTGTTTGATTTTTATAAACCAGGAAATATTGTTGTGCTAGTTCAGGTTTATTTTGCAATTTACAATGAAAACTTATTTTCTATATGTGCCAAGCATAATTTTTCTAACTTAATGTCTAACTGTGAATAAAGAAGGATGGTAAGATCCTGCTTTCAGGAGAATCTTGATCTAGTTTCAAGCTGTGTGGCAGACTAAACGTTCACAGAAACCTTTCCAACAGAGTCCATGTAAAACACTGAAAAAAAAAACTTAACAGAAAAAAAGTCTCATGTTTTTAAATGCCTGGTTGGGGCTGCAGCAAAGCTAGGACTTGTTTGGGGGCAGAAGCAACAAGGGAGGTGAGGAGATGAGCAGTAAGGCTGGGCAAGGCAAGCACCGTATGACAGACTTGGGGAACGAAGGGAGCCAGGGCTTGGGGACTGAACTGGCAGCAAGATCAGTCTGGAGATGCAGGGAAAGCTGCCCCACCATCAGAAACAAGATCCATCCCTGCCAGGAATGGGGAGTTGGGAGAAACCTTGAGGCACAGAGTTCTCCGGAGTCCGTGCTTGTCTTCATCTCAGCTGATGAGTGGGAAAGATGGGAGAGAAATCCTGAGAATCTATAGCCACAACTGTTGGAAGGGTGAGAACGCACAGTGGCTGTGTGATGTGTGACAGGTTCTCCTGCCAGAAATGTACACAATCATAAAAAGCTGTGTGTGTCTCCATTCATTTGAAGCTGTGTGTGTCTCCATTCATTTGAAGCTGTGTGTGTCTCCATTCAGTTGAAGCTGTGTGTGTTTCCATTCAGTTGAAGTATCTGGCATCCAGATTTACAGAGAAGGAAAGCAGAATGGGGGAGAAAGTGTCCTGAACACCACTGAACAGAATGCTTCAAATATTGAAGATGATATATTTTATGTCCCATGTATTTTATCATAATAAATAAAAGGAAACATCTTTAAATTTAATCTAAAGTTGAATTAAGTTGACAATGACATCTAACTCCCTGCCAGAAACAATCAAAACAAACAAACAACAACAACAAAAGCAAAAAAACCTCAGCAAAACCAAAAAAGAAGGGCCAAGAATGGAGGTGCATACCTGCAGCCTAATGCTTGGAAGGTCAAGGTGGGAGGGTTTGGATTTAAGTTAGCCTAGCAACACAGTAAGACTCTGCCTCAAAAATACATACATAAATAAATAAATAACACACTTAAAGAAGAGGAAAGATGATTCACCTGCCATATTAATTTTCCAGGAGTGTGGGATATGCTCACAGTAAAACATTTTACTTTAGGACACACGAAAGCACTTCCTATGCAGGACCCTTCTATAGTGGGTCAATAGCAAACTACACCAATAAAAAGACAATAAATTGTGTTTATCAATTATGAGAGAGATATTGCAGGCTTAATTTTTTCTGAGACAGTATTTCACTGCATAGCCTTGGCTGACCTGCAACTTGTTATGTAGACCAGGCTGGCCATGAACACATGGAGATACACCTACCTCTGCTAAGACTGAAGGCACACACCACCACACCTGGCTTTATGCTTATTATTATTTTTTAACAAGAAGAAACTGAAAATGTGTTGAAGGAAATAAAAGTTCTTAAATTTAACCACACAGATTTGAAAGGTAATGAGGTGGAATTTAATAAGAAAATTTTATGTTAATATTATAAGGAAAACGAACAAAGGGTGATGGATTCTTCTGGGAAGACCACAGTGAAGAGATAAAACTGAGGAACTTATGGCTCAGAAAGAAGTAGAGGAACAATGAGAGAGAGAGTGTCACGGATAAGAAGGACAGGTGTGAAGGTCCTGCTGGAACTGGATTGGAACTTACGTTATGAACAATAAGCAATATTTGGAGAGACAATGTGTGGAGCTTCTCAGAAGTAATGAAAGATACATCTTTATACCAGGAATATCAATGACTTTTAAGTACACAATAAGAAAAGACACAATGAAGCAGGGCAGTGGTGGTGAGCACTTTAAATCCTTGCACTTGGGAGGCAGAGGCAGGTGAATTTCTGAGTTTGTGGACAGCCTGGTCTAATTCCAGGGCAGCCAGGGCTACACAGAGAAACCTGGTCTCAAAAAACCCAAAGCCAAATCAAACAAACAAGTAAAACCCACAATGAGTTCGGTCATAGAAAAAAATGCAGAATAATGAAAACAACGGCTGTAAAATATTTCAGCAAATAAGCAAAAGAACAAACAAAAAACAAAGTATTTTAAAGGAAGAACACCTTGTTTCAGCTGGTTGTCAATAAAAGTGCACAATGGTTGAAAATGAATGATCACTGAGGGCTTAGGAAAGTAACTTGAAAGTGGAGCATTGGAAATGATCGATTCTATCATATTATCCATAACACACACACACACATACACACACACACAAAAACAGAATAAAGCTATTTCCAGACAAACAAAAGCTAAACATTATAACACAGACATTTACTGAAGGAATTAAAAATAATGTCCTTGGGAGTAGGTGTTGGAGGGGGAGTGAGGGATGGATGTGATCAAGATTGGCTGTAGACACGTATGACATTTTCAAAGAAGAAATACAATAATTTAAAAAGAGGAAGAATTATATTAAAAATCTTGTCAATCTAATACTAATTTCAATACAGCTAATCTGAAGGTTTAGGATTAGCATTGGCAACATAGTTACATGTTTGCATATTAATAGTAGCCAAACATCTGTTTATAAAGTCAAGCCTCTCATAAGACATGCAGTAGGTTGAGTGGTACCTTCCAAAAACATGTCTGTGTTTTAACCCTAGGAATCTCTGAACGTGACCTTATTTCAGAAAAAAGGACTTGTAGATTATAATTAAGGATCTTAACTTGAGTTCGTGCTATTACAAGTGGGTCCTAAATTCAATATCAAATGTCCTTAGAGATGGAACAGAAAACAGACATAAACCTAAGGACTTGGGAAGGGAGAAGCAGAAACCAGCTATCCAGCCACAAGCTGAGGAACAGCAAGGTCTGCCAGACAATGGAATAAGCAAGTGAGGGTTCTTCCTGCAGCCTCTGAGCACCCACAGTCTTTGTAACACTTGGATTTCAGACTTCCTCCTTCAGAACCAGGAGAGAATCAAAGTCCACCATGTTGGGTTGGTTGTAGTGCTATAATTGTTACAGCAGCCATAAATTCTAGTATGCCAAAATTAGAAATACCATATTTGACATTATTTTAATAATTTCAGCTTCCAAAGTTCAGGTGTTGCAAAGAAAAAACAGGTGGCAGAAAGATTTTTGGTTTTCCTTTTAGGGTAAAACAATTTGTTTTCCTCTTTATTTGTATTTATAGATGCATTTATCACCCCAATTGTTAGCAAATACTGAACAAGTCGAATTGGAACATGCAAGATATTTTATCATAAGAGAAAGAAATGGGGCAGTCAGTAGTGAACTGTGCTGACAAGTTATGGAAAACCAAGGAAGTCCCTCTACAAAACATCTCAGACAGAAGGTGGCATGCAAGAGGGATATGCACACTGCCGCACTGATTTTAGTGTATGCTCATTACAAGACTTCATAAACACCGCCTTCAGGGACTGTGGGTATGATTCAGTGCTAGTGTGTATGCGTGAGGCCCTATGCTCAATACTCAGAACTGGAAAAAAAATATCTTCCAGGTAGCCACTGCATCTCCCTATTAGTATTTCATTTATCACATCACCGGTGATTTCTGTAATAACCCCTTAGTTGTACAGTGGTTTACAGCGATTTGTGAAGTATCTTACCTGTCAAGGTGGGACATAACTGTTTTCGAGATGTCTGCACCTGCTTCTTGCAATATACGGATGATCTGAAATGGGGCGCCTGGGTTCCTTCCAGGGTGGATGATGACTGGACAGCCCAGCTGAGCCTGGGCATGAGCTGTAGCCTGGAGTACCTTTCTCTCACTGTCAGTCAAAGGCCAGGAGCAGCCAATTTCTCCAATCACTCCACACTTGATACTGGTTCCATCAGCTCCGTGGAGAATTTCATTGACAAGGACATCTGTAAGCTGAGGAAGAATGAGAATGAACCTATTTTATAGACTTCACAGTACATCCAAACAAACTCATACTATACAGAGGTATTTACTTTAAAATGTATTCTTTCAAAACTGTACTCAGAGTCAGGGAGCAGAGAGGATGGCTCAGTCAGTAAAGAGTGTGTCTCACAATCATGAAGATCTGTGTTCCACCCCCACTCACATGTGAATGTTGGGTGAGGTGGTGCATTCTTGTGACCCCAGCACTGGTGAGACAGAGATGGATGGATCCCAAAGGCTCACTGGCCCACTGGTCTAGCCTAATATCACCAATTAGCTCCACGTCAAGGAGAAACAATCTCAAAGGAGAGGTTTTCCTAAGGATGACATCTGAGGTTGTCCAACTTCCACACACATGTTCTCTGACATGTATTTGCACATATATTAACCCCCCTCTCTCTCACACACATACACCCCAACATTTATTTAGTTAAGATTGGCTAATGAACCACACATTTTTTGACTAATATGCAAATTCAACTAGTTATTCTAAGTAGCTTACTGAGACTATTGAGAAATTCACAGCTTAACACTGTAGGGACAAGGAGAAAGATTGTGTTTAGACTGAGAAGAGGGGTCCTCATTTTAATCTGGATACAGCAGCTATGGATGCCATTGAATCTGTCAACTCTATCAAGTTCTTCAATTCTATCTTTTATTCCCACAATATGTACATTACTTGGTTCCTATATCCAGTAGCGTTTAAGCACGGCTTGACAAGTATATAATCATTGTCATTAGCTTAGTCTTCAACTAACATAAATGTAGACATTTAAAAGTTTATTGGAACATAATGCAGATGAAAATTTAAATCAAACCATCTTAAATATTAACAGATGTTTCACCAAGAGTCTACAGGCTATGGAAAATACACAGGGATATATACTATATGTAAACACATGTAAACTGTTCTGCCCATTCTTACTTAATATTACAAACAAGAGAACAGACCTTCTCCCACCCCTCCTGGCTTGTAATAAGAGAAGAAGCGGTATTTGCAATCGTACCAAGTCTATGCCTGCTAAGTCTCACCTACTGTGAGTTTTCATTGCTGGTTATTATAAAGCCTGAGGGGAAAGCCGAAGCTGCATGACTGAAGCTTACGGAAAAGCAAGGTTTACAAGCAGGCAGAAGGGGAACCACTGAGCTCTGATAGAATTTGTACAAACTAAGCATTAACACATTGAAGCTGCCAATGACCAGTGTGTTGAGAGCCCCTTCCTCAACACTCGAAAGACACGGAATCTCACTAATTTGGGTCCTGGTCGGCAGCTGTCTTTGTGAGCTAGCTATTTTCTTTTGTCACATATCCAGTTCCTTCTGAGCCAATGGCATTTCCAGGGTTCAGACTGTCCTGAATTTATACACAAACGTCATAAGTAGTACTGTTTACCTGCTCAACTGACATGGCCCTGGTTGCTGCAGAGTGAGTTGCATCAACGTAGAACCCAGCTCCTGCTATGATGTGGACTCCAGTTTGCTCTGCTAGCCACTTCAGTGTCCGCACATCCCTGCTGAGCCCAGTGGTTGTGTTCTCCACCAAGGCTCCGCCTCCCATAGCCTTGAAATACAACAGTTCTTCCTTTATGGCTTCTGTCTCTTGATTCAGCTGAAGGTTCTCTTGATGGGAATAAGGATTTTTCTGAATCCAAAATACATTTTTCAGCATGATAGGCTCCTTGGAGGTAGCTTCATGGCATGGAGGAGGTGGGCAGTAAAAATTGTCAAAGGTCATTGTTAAATGCTCATGGGTCAAGGTGCGGCCCAGTTTGCTTGGTTCTACCAGGCCCAACACGGTTTGTACTTTCCCACTTAAGGAAGACATTCCTGACAGTGTCACAAGGATTTGCTCTAAAAAGGAAATAGGAAAACCAAATTAGAACATTTAACACAAACATGCAATCTGTCTGTGAGGGCGGGGTTGTGAATGTGACAGTCTGGAGAATCAATGACACTAGAGATAAGACCTCATTTATCATCTGCCCAAGGGGGAATGCCTGGATTAGATGTCCCTATAGAGCAATTCCAACCTTATTTACTGGAGAAATTTCTTGATATCCAGTTTACATTTATATTTAACTTTTTTTTTGTCCCAGTCATAGCCATGCTTCTTGGATATGTCAACAAAAACCATTCTCCTTCATAATCAATAACATCCATTAAAATGAGTCATCTCTCAATATTAATATTATGTCATCACTTTTTAAAAAATATTTATTTATTTATTATGTATACAATATTCTGTCTGTGTGTATGTCTGCAGGCCAGAAGAGGGCACCAGACCTCATTACAGATGGTTGTGAGCCACCATGTGGTTGCTGGGAATTGAACTCAGGACCTTTGGAAGAGCAGGCAATGCTCTTAACCACTGAGCCAGTCTCTCCAGCCCTATGTCATCACTTTTAACCCAGATGAAATATACGGGCTTCTTCTATTCATGGTGCTTCCCATTTGTTACTGTAGTGGATGAACTACCTGTTGAAGACCTGCCATATGCCATGAACTACCTGTTGAAGACTTGCCGTGCGCCAGAAGCATGACATCAAATTCCTAACTGGCATGGCTTCATTGGGGATGACCCCAAAATAAGTGGGGGAGGGAGAAATGCATAGCTGCCTTTTTTTTTTAATGTCAAAAGTAAGAAGAAACAAACCATTTCACTTTCAAGAGTTTATTGTCTAGTACACATAGAAAGTAACCCTTCAAAATACTTAAAATCAAAATGTCATTGTTATAATGAAAGTGACTACAAAGTTATCTGTGATGGTTAGAAGCTAAATGTCAGCTTGACCCAACCTAGAATCACTTGGAAAGAGAGTCTCAGGGAGGAACTGTCTACACTGGCTTAGTCTGTGTGTTTGTATGTAGAGAATGAACGTCCATTGACGTAGGAAGAGCCAGCCCATCATGAGTGGCAACATTCATTCCCCAGGCCGGGGAATCCTGAACTATAACAGAGTGGAGAAATTGAGGCGGGCACAAGCAATCAACAAATGTGTATGTGTTCATTTCTCTCTGCGCTTGACCAGGGGTAATGTAACAACTTTCAGCGCCTGCCCCTGTGACTTCTCTGCAGTGATGGCCTATCACCTGGAATCAGGGCTAAAGGACGCCTTTGTCCTCTAAGCTGCTGTGTGTCAAGGTATTTATCACAGCAACAGACATGAAGCTAGAACACAACGGAAACAGAAATCAGCTGCTGTCCCTAAAAGAGCAAAGACAACTTTGTCCCCTACATACTTTCCTTTCGGACACAGATTAAGTATTTGCGAAGCTTCTCTCAGTGACAGCAAGAACTCCGATTTCAGCTCTTCTGTGTTCCGTGTACATCCCTAACGGAAGAGACTGGAGGAAGAGGAAGATGGCACTGAACTTGGTGAACAGTTACCCCACAGCTGAGGGTAGGAGCACCGCAGCACTGCCCAAAGTGAAGCTCCAATCAGAGGACCGGCCAGCCATGCTCACCGGACTGGAAGAAACAGGCTGGGAACTGAGAACAGAGTACAGTGTTCCTAAACAGACATTCTAAAATTATTCCCCCCCACATCTTTGGAAACCTTCTCTGTATGTGTGGACGTAGTACACACTTTTGAGCCTGTGCATGCGGAGGTCAGAGGTCAAACTCAAGTGTCATTCTTCTAAAGCCATCCGCCATGTTTATAGAGACAGAGTCTCTCCCTGGCCTAGAGTGCACATAAAGACTAGATAGTAAGCTCCAGCGATCTACCTATGACAAAGCCTGACTGTGGGATTACTAAAGTCTACTAACACGGCTCTGGAGATTGAACTCAGGTCCTCATGTCTACAAGGAAAGGACTTTATCCACTGAGGCATCTTCTAGACCCATTCTATGATTATCTGAGAGTCTTGCTTCTCATAAGTAAATCAGAGACTCTACATTGCACGGGAATCAAGTCAGATGAGATAGGATACTACACACAAAACACCGGTATGAGTGGCACACGGTCTGTGGCCAGCAAAGAGTTGAGTTATTTTGCACGTTGACTAGACAACTTCTTTCTGTAGAAGAAAGGGTATGGATCTGGATGTGGGGGCAGAGCTGGGTGGGAGCAGTTGAGGGAGGGGAAACCATAATGAGAATATATTTTATGATATGAAAAAATGTATTTTCAATAAAAGAAGAAACTTTAAAAATGTAATGGGTACAGTCCAGACTTTGAAAACAAAGTCAGAGGTCAGAGGAAAAGGTTTACAAATAATGGGCCAGTTTTTATCCAGGCACTTCAATGACCTTGAACTTGAACATTTGGGAAAATTTGCTGACAGTCATAAGTGACAAATTTATACTTTTCACAGGGAACTTCAGGGTTGTGACCAATGTGACTGATGAGTTTTGTTTGACAGTGTTCTTGTGCAAGCCATGCTTCCGCCATTAGATTGCAGACATGGAGGCCATGGGGAATGCGTGGTATCTGCTCAGAGATTCACCATTCGATGGCCAGTCCCCACACAGGCAGTGGTTTTCATTGGTGATCTCACTGCTCTGAAGAGAGGTGCATGGAAGCTGGTTTGACTATAGACTGGAACTTAATGTTCAAAGCTTTATTCTTTGCTACTAAAAATAAACAGTATGTAGTTACTCCTTTGGCTGATGAGATCACAGCACCATTAATAATACATTCAGTCCTCCATATTGGTTCACTTTCTGGTTCCTTCCTTCTGGCTGACAGCATTACAGATAGTTTGGGAGAGTCACAGAGGGGAGCAGAAATTAGGATAAATTGATAAAACACTACCACGTCTTCTAGAAATGGACCAAACTCCATACTTAATTGATGTGTCTTTGAAAGAGCGACTTGGTATGCTTCAAGTTTACAAGCTGTGATTCTTTGTTTAAAAAAAAATTATTTAAGAAATGTCATCCCCTCTGGGAAACTCCTCTAATGCTCTCAAACAGAGCTGGCTGCTGCTTCTCTGATCACATACAATGGAACGCACTCGCCGAGGATAAGAAAAGATTAAGGAACAAAAAGGAGGCAGCAGTGCTTTAAGCAGAAATGCGGCTTTGAATGGAGCAAGGCACAGACTAGGAATTCATGGTTCCAGGGCGGCTAAGGAGCCCTTTCCGCCTGTGTTCTGTCTGGAAGTCATGCCCAGCACACAGGCAGAGGGCTCTCCTGGTTTTTCCATCATAAGGATGCGCACTCGTAGAAGCGGGAATGGCAGATAAAGGCTGAGAGTGGCAGTTGCACATCTGAGCAGAGGGGAATGACACATCTGTGCAGAGGGAAATGACACATCTGTGCAGAGGGGAATGGCCACCCACACCACAGGAGGCTTCCAGCATTTTCCAGAGCTTCCCACAGGAAGTTCAGTATCACATACACCTGCACTGAAAACGGATAGCTGCCTCTATAAACGCATTTGACAAAAGCCTTGTTCCACATCATCTGTGAGATCAGAATAATGTGTGAAAGGATAGTCTCCAAGTATGAACCAACAGCCTATGAGAGTTCATACTGATCTTCACCTTGACAGGATCTGGAATCATGGAAGGGTCAAGGCCCAGGCATGCATCTAAAGCATTAGCTAGATTAGGTTAGCTGAGGTTAGAAGCCCAAGCCCAAATGTGAACAGCGACATGCCATGGGCTGGGCTACTGCATGGGACGGAGAACAGCTAGCTGGACACCACCAATCATCTCTCCCTCCTTTGCTGGGGATGCAGTCTGTCCCGACACAGCCCAGGTGCTTCTGCCTTGATGAATGGTATCACTCTAACCCCAAATAAGTCCTTCCTTCCTCAGATTGCTTTGAACATGTCCTTGGTCTGAGCAAAAAGACAAATAACTAATACAGAACCCTTCCAACCATTCTAAAAATCTGTTTTTGTTTTCTGAGACCAGGTCTCACTCTGTAGCTTACACAAGCCTGAACTCACGATGGTCTTCCTGTCTCAGATGCCTACGTCCTGGAAATACACATGTGAGCCACCATGTCTGTCAACCCATCTAGTCTCGCTGGGCATTGAATAAAAAGAGAACATTGAGCAAAAAAAAAAAAAAATGAAAACAAGAAGAGAATAAGAGAATGGAATAAAACTGCCACACCACAGCTGAAACCAGAGACAGTGTGTGGAATTTAATTACTTACAAATATATGCATACACTAACTTTTATAGACCAAAGATCTGGTGGGGAGGAAGAAGTCTGAATATAACTTTGGTTTCCACTCAGTTTCACTGGAATTTTGACCATTATTTTGATCTGGCCATTATGATTAAGCATATTCTGTTTATCTAAGCTGAATATCATTTTCTGTTACAGTAATGGTCAATTCATCACTCTAATTGGACTTCGATGCACCGAGGATATTGCTAAGTCACACACATGGGTGTGTCTGTGAGGAAGTTTCAGAGACAATTAGATCATAAGGGTCCTGACCCAGTGAACAGATTAAGCCCTGAAGGATTCATGAATGATGGCAATTGGGGGAGCTGGCAGAGGTGGCACCGAGATGGAAGAAGCAGGTTACTGCCTATATGTTCTTAAAGACCATAGCTTATCCTGTCCCCTTCCCACAACTCGATCTCTGTGCTTCCCAGCCACAATAAGATGAACAGCCTTCTCTGGCACATTTTCTCCTCAGCCATGATGGTCAGCACTACCTTGGAGCCAAATTAAGAGTCCAGGGGCTATGTGGATTGAACTCTCTGAAACTGTGAGTCAAAACTAATGCTCTCTTTACCCCTTTTGGGTGATTCATGCCTTAGTTTGCCACATTGGTGAGAAAAGTCATGGACACTAGTAATCCCACATTTCAGAGGAGAGAGGACATCCAGAAGTCTGGAAACTTCATACAGACAAGTGGGAACTCTTAAACACACATCCTCTGCACACTATAGGCATGATACCTTGCCCTGTTTCTACACTGGTGTGCTAGCCCAAGAGCTGACTGAAGCCACTAGTACTTCAATTGAGATATTATGGTCAAATTGGAAAACTGACTTTTTTACTGAGATGATTTAAAATTTCCTGTCCCCAGTTCCTCCACAACAGTGAAAGGTCTAGTGCCTTTTATAAACCCCTTTGCTGCATTTCCCTCATTTTTCTCCATGAATAAACCCTTACTGATGAGGTAGAAGAGGTGGAACCAAGGCCATGTCCCTGAAGAGACCTGTAGGTATTGCTATAATGCCGAAAGAAAAAAAAATCAGATGGTGGCTTGGTCTGAAATGACACCAGTTGAGATGGCAAAAAAGCAGAAGAGCAGATGGGACTTTCTAACTGGACTTGCTGGTACTAAAAAAGTACCCTGCAAATAAATGGCCCAAATATATCAACACTTCTATTTTTTATGTGTTACATCAGAGTACAGCAGTACTCTATAAACACCGCACTTAAAGCTGACATTTGATTTGTGATAAAAATATTTTAACAGCTATATAATATTTTTTAAAGCTTGTTTGAATACTTCCATCTTTTAAAGGTTCAAATCTGTGACACAGCCTCTCCCAAACAGCACGATCCGGCTGTTGTATAATGGCAACCCCAGGAGTCCATCTTGCACACAACCATGGACTTTCTTTAGCCCATGTAGTGATGCTCGAATAAGGAGAGATCGAGTACGGTATGGCGACACGAGCCAGCTATCTTAGCTACTCAGGAGGCTGAGGCAAGAGGATCCTAAGTTCAAGGCCTGTCTGGACTGTAGCGTGAGTTTGAGGCCAGCCTGTTTAGTGAGACTCTGTCTCAAACTAACAATCAAAAAAGGTTAGAGAGGTAGCTTAATGGTAGAGCCCTTGCTTAACATGCAGAAGAATGGGGCCTGGGTATCACGTCCAGTACAGGAGGCGGGGGGTTGGGAAGGGTAAGAGATGCTATCAGACATACAAGGATGTGAATGGAAGTCAGTACATTCTTCAGACTAGGAGACACATGAAACAAAGTGGTTCAGGGACAAAAGGATAGCGCATATGTAATAACTGGAGGAAAATGGTTTCACTCACGAGCTCATCTTTTAGCAACCTTTAGACTTGAAGACAATGTAGGAATATTATGAAAGCTGGAACCATATCAGGGTGCATGACTGAGGATGTGGCTTGGGACCTAATTGACCCTAGGCCAATTTTTCATATCACAGTCTGTGCAGACTGTGGTAACTGCCTTGTTTTTGTTAGCTCGCTGCTTAGTAAAACAACTAAAGCCATCCTCTTATTATGAAGAAGACAAAATGAAAAGGGGAGAAGTGGGGTGGGGAGGGCAAAAGAAGAGGAGAGGAGGAAGGGGGAGGAAAGTGGTGTCTTTACTTAATTCAAAATGAAGTGTAATGTGCACCAGTGACATCCTAGAGTCTGGGGCGATGGAATGGTCCACACCGCCTAGCAGTCTCAACTTACGCCCTTCTTTCAGAAGCAGGCTCCACCATGGATCTGGGAAAATACTTGGGAAATGCTTTGATTTCAATACTAACCAGAGTCCTGAAAGCAAAACATGCACCAGTCACAAGACAGGCCAGTTACACCTTTGTTTACATCACAGAGCATATTTCATACTGGGAGCTGCACACAGAAGGCCATAAGGCCCTTGCTGTGTGCACACATACACGTACATGCGTGCGAGTGCGCGTGCACACACACACACACATACACAAACAAAAAAATCTCTATATTAAATTTAGCCCTCTGATTTTTATATAGAGATGCCTTCTGCAGCAAGAGGCTGTTGCCCAGAAGTTGAAATAATCTGAACAAATATTAAAGCCAGTTCTGACCTGTATTCAGTCGATAGAGAACTAAAGTGTTTACATTTAATTCCTAGAAATCACAAATTAGTATCTGAAATGTGTTAATCTCTCTCTCTCTCTGTCTTCTTCCCTTCCTTTCTTTTTTGCTCTTCTTTCTTTTATTTTCCAAGATAGAATCCTAGTACCCCAGGCTTGCCTGAAACTCATTATGAAGCCTAGGCTGCTCTTGAACTCATGGGCATCTTCCTGTCTCAGTGTTCTGAGTGCTAGGATTACAGAAATTAACGATCACACCCAGCATCTTCACACAATTTTACTTAGAAATCTATTCTTGAAGGTCACAAATGAAGCTGGAAGAACAGCTGGTTTCAGAGTCTACCGTTCTTGGCCGTTCCACTAAATAATGGTATCTCTTAAGGTGAGTGGCGTAACCAATCTGAAACTGTTTTCCTAACTGTGAAATGAAGGGTTGGAAAGATGAATTCCCAACGCAGTTCAAGTTTCAAAGTTTATTCATTAAGGGGAATATCTTAAAATATATGTATTCACACACACACACACACACACACACACACACACACACACACACACACACACACAGTGTAGGAAGATGGGTTTTAGGTTCAGGCCCTTCAACATTTAAGAGAACACCAGGAGAATGAGTCCCGGCTCAGATGTTTCTTCTCTGAGGAAAACTTAACAGCTTCTGATGAGCTATTTTCCTCACTTGAAAACTCCAACATTCCCCTGAACTACCACAAAGATCAAAAGGGAAAAACAAGGAAGAGAATACCCCAAAGCACTATCCAAATTGTAAAGCACCATCTAAATGTTTGGAATTATTATGAACTTTGAATTATTTCCCAAATATTTGCTTAGTACCCACAGCCAAATGGACCTGAACTTGTTCTTTTTAAAAACCAACAATAGGGGGGGTTGAAATTTATGAATCAAAGCGAGGCTCTAATTTGCTTATAAATGAATTCCTGCACTTGAGACCCGAGATTGTTAAAAGTAGATTTACTATTGCGATTGACATCAGAGCTCATTAGGTTTTTGGAAATGCCCACCAAAGCGATTAAAGCCGCGGGAGGTCCTCATTAGCCATGGGGAACTGCGACTAGAAATGCTGTTTAAAATGAGTGTACGTAATACAGTGTGTTAGTCTTCACAGACGGCCTTCAGTGAGTATGCCTCCTCTCCTGACGTCACCACTCCTGTGCAGTCCCCAGGCCCCCTGAACCTGAGCTCACCTGCCACCCACTGTAACCAAAACAATGTGGCAAAGTGATGGACCAATGGGATGGCAATCTGAGAAAAAATCTTCCGAAGCAGCCTCTCCCTTTGGGCTTTAGGGAACTGAGCTACACTGTAAGGAGTCTATGCTTGCATTGAAGGAGGGGTCCTGAGAGTATGTGGAAAGAGGAGGCTCCCAGTCATTCAGTCCCTGTGAACTCAGTCCTGTGGAGGTACCGGGAAGTTGCACGATCACCTTCAGTGTTTTTATTCCACAGAGGTCCCAAATGACTGCAAGCTCAGCTCCGCGTGACTCAGTAGGGCATGGTACACATAGAGAGTTGTGGGAGATTATAAAGTGGCTATTGTTTGAAGCTTCTGGTTCAAGGTATCACTGTGGACTGAACCTTGCATCTTTCCCCAGGCCTAATTGATAAAATGGAATGCTCATCACTAGTGGTGGCGGTACGATACGGTGAGCTTTGGAGAAGCTGTGAGATCATGGAAGCAGAGGCCTCTGCAATGATTTCTGAGCTTCTTTGCCCGTTACCACGTAGAGACAGAACAAGATGACGGGCCTTTTATGATTCACAAAGAAGATAAAAATCCGCAAGGACTGTTTTATACTTTAGGCTTCTAGTACTATGAAGTTGCATGTGAGACCGCATGTCTGTCGTATAATACAGAAAGTCTGTGATACTTTGTTCCTGTACACCACATGGATGGAGACAGGCAGTATGTCATTCTGCAAGAGATAACACATGTGGAAGGCAATGCTGAATAAGTAAATTTTAAAAAGGTTTAATTAAGCTACATATCTAGAATTCTAGCTCTGGGGAGACTGAGGACAACCTGGGTTACACAGCAAAAGCTTGTTGCAAAAAACAAAGCAAATCAACGAAAGAGTTGAAAAATATTTCAAATCAGAAGAATAGAAATGTTATTCAAATTAAGTCATAATTATAAATTTTCCCTACTAATAAAGATTAGTTGAATGTTGGATTAAAAAGGGTTGGGGTATCTTTTCTGATAAGTATTTGTGATATTCAATTCTTATGCCATCCCACTGATGGAAAAGGTTAGCTTCGTACAGTTTCGCTTGTGTCATATCAATTTTAAATACTGCAAATGACACATTAAAAATAAAAATGGGGGATGACAAACATATTTCAGCAATTAAGAACTCTTTTTATTCTTGCAGAGAACCTGGGTTTAGTTCTTAGCACCTGTATGATGGCTCACGAACATCTGTAACTCTACTTCCAGGAGATTTGGTGCCCTCTTCTGACCTTCTTGGGCACCAGGTACATGTGTGGTACACATACATCCATGCAGGCAAAACATTCACATACATAAAATATTTTTAAAATTAAAAAAACATAAAATATAGACATCAATGCAGTGCCATATAACAGTTTGATAGAGATGTCAATTGTATACTATCTAAATCAGTAACATTTTCTAATTTCTTTATGGTGAAAATGTCAAGATCCCTTTCTTCAAGCTTTTGAAACACACATTAGATTCTGCTGTCTCAATCACACTGCTACGCAACGGCCCCCGCAGCTTCAGGATCTCATCTCACTGTGGCCTAGACTTCAATATCAGTGTGTTTCCCGTCTCTCCCCAGTCTATGGTGGTCATCCTTCTAATCTCAACTTCCACAAGCTCAATTCTTTTATATCCACATACAAGTGGGATCTAGTGGCGTTTGCCTTTGCTCTTGGCTTTAACATAATGATTCCACCTCTGTTGAAACAAAGGACAGGGATTGGCTCCTTTCAATGCCTGGCTAGTACTCTGATTCTTCTGGGTTTGAGTGTCCGAGTTTCACTGAATGTCCACATACATCTGTGTACTTATGACTTTCCTTCACCCATTGATCACTTAGGTTGTTTCTATATCTCATTTATTACAAACAGTGCTGTTATAAACATGGGGTGCTGAGGTGTCTCTGGTATCTTGATTTCACTTCCATTGACTATGTGCCCAATGGTAAGATGGATGCTCATTCTAGTCTTGAGTTTACTCTTGTGTTTTCCATCATGGTCGACTAATTTCTATTTCACCAACAGTAACCAAGAGTTCCCTTCCCCCACCATCCTTGTCAGCTCTTGTTCTGTCATTTTGATAATAGGTTTTCTCATTGGAGAGAGGTAGTACTTTATTATAATTCACTTGCATTTCCCTGATGATTAGTAATTAGGGGACATTTTTCATGTATCTATCAGCAACTTGCACATCACGTTTTGAGAAACTCCATTTGGGCTCTAGCACTCACTTTCAATCAAATCTTTTACATGTTCAGTTCCCTATACATTCTGGGTATCAACCCCTATCAGACACATGTTCTCCTTTTTGGAAAACTTTCTCTTCCTTATGCTGATAAGTTTCCTTTGCTATGAAAATGATGTCATCCTAGTCGTAAATGTTTGCGTTTGTTCTGTGCTTTTGGAATGTAATAAAAAAATGTCCTCCCATTTCAGTATCCTGAAGAATTTCCCTGTATTTCCTAATTTCAGGCCTTACATTTCCAGGTGCTTTTTGAATGAGGGGAGAGAGGGATCCACTCTGACTCCCCTGCATTTGGGTATCTGGTTCTCACAGCACCGTTTGCAGAAGACTTTCCTTTCCCCAGTACACACTCTCGGCAGCCTTGAGGAAGAGCAGCTGGCTGTGAGCCCGTGGGCTTCCAGGCATGTTCTCACAGTGGTCTGTTTGTCTACTGTATGCGAGTACACGCCACTGTAATTACTGTGGTTTTGTACTGTATGAGACCAAGCAGTGTAATGCCTCCTTCTTTGTTCTTTTTGTTCAGGACTGTTTTGGTAATAGGTCTTTTTTTAGAGATGCCTTTTTAAAGGTCCATGTAGAAAGTCATGTCTATTTTGAAAGGGGTTGCACTGACTGGACAGACAATTTTGAATAGTATGAACATAAAATATTGTTATAGTTTTTAAAAGACATGCTATATTAAAAACAACTTTCAAAGAGGGGTACAACACAATGATAACCCCCTATATTTCAAAAAGCTGTCCAAATGTTCTATTGACAGATAAGTAGGGCATTTATTTGGGATTGTCACCACCAGATAAGACTCCAAAACATGACAGGAGGAAAGGCTATGCCATTTCAGTTTGGTGTGAACATTTCTAAAGAATAAAGATACAGATCACTGAGAAGGCTCAGCAAGGAAAGCCACTTGCTGCCAAGCCCCATGACCGCCAGCTGATCCCTGGGGCTCATGAGGTAGGAGATAGCAGATTTCTAAATGTTGTCCTCTGGATTCCACTTGTGCATGTATATACACACAAATAACTACAATGAACTGTCTAAGGTACAAAGTTATTTAAAAGTCTGTCATTATAAGATCCTAACTACATCAGCAGCAGCACTATCAAATGACTGCCAGTGGTTTCCATGGGTAGAATCTTGCTTCATTCATCAGGGAAAAGCTGTATATTGGAAATGGTAACAGTCCTTTCGAGTTGGCAGAAGTGCTGACGCTGCAGGGTTCCTTCAGAAAAATCCCCTTGGGTGACAGTCACAACAAATCTGCCATTTCATTGAGTAGTTTATGATGATAAACACCACCACAATGAAGGCAGAAATGCCATGGTCCCTCTTTCTGAATGCCGCAGAAGTGAAAGTTTCTCAGCTTCAAAGAAAACCACTTCGGCAATATTAGCTAAATCACGGTCTGAAATGTGTTACTCTGATGTTAGGAATCTGTTTTAAGGAGATGTCTAGGCACATGCAAAACATTGACATACAATCATTTCATTCTGTCGGTATCTAGAACAGCACCAAGTTCTTGGGAGCGGAGGAGATGGTGCAGTGGTTAAGTGCACTGGTGATTCTTGCACAAGACCCTGCTCAGTTCCCAGCTCCAGCCTATGGAGACTCACATGCTTGTAACTTCTAAGCCTCTTCTTGCCTCCCTAGGCACTGCGTGAGCATAAGGTGCATATTCAGGCACACATACACATTAAATAAATGTATTTTTTAAAGCAACAAAAATACCTTAGAAGAGAATGGTGATATATACTATGGAGCTTTATATAATCAGTGAAAAAATTTTCAAACAATATTTTCTGTGTATGTGTGTGTGTGTGTGTGTGTGTGTGTGTGTTTGGTGTGGTATGTGCATGGATATGCATATGTGTAGGCACAAGTGTGTGAGTGCACACTCGTGTAATGTATGTACGTGTGGAGGCTCAAGGTAAATGCCAATAGTCATTCTCTATTACTCTTCTACCTTATTTACTAAGACAAGGTCTCTCAGTCAGACCTAGAACTCACAGAAATAGCTAGTCTCACTAACTAACTTGCTCCATCTTATTTTCTGAGACCAGAATTAAAAAGTGGGCCACCATGCCTACCCAGCATTTACACAGGGTTTAGGGATCTAAACTCTGAGCCTCATGCTTGTACAGCCAGCAATGTAAACACTGAGAGAGCTCCTCAGTCCACATTTTCAAAGAATATTTAATCACTTAGAAAGATAATCATACTGTAATATGAAAAGGCAAAACAAGCCATACTAAGTTTGATAAATGCATGCCCAGTGTACTAATCTGCATGAGAACTTAAAACTAGATATACTGAAATACTGTGTTGATTGTAGGCTCGTAGAATAAATAAAGATAGTTTATATTTTTCTCAAAACAACAATATTTTCCATAGCTTTTTATGTTTATATTTTATATTTATAATCAGTAAACGAAAATAAAATGGGAAAAGATCAACACCTATACTAAAATCACATGTAAAAATTAAACAGTTTGAACCACCAACATAAACCAAAGGCTGACAGTGATAAATGATCCCAAGAGTCATTCTTGCCTGATGTTCTGTATTGTCTCTTATGCAATATTTCACACCAAATCCCCACCTTTCCAGTGGCTGTGGATCAGTCTGATTAAACTCAAGTGGTTTCATTGAGTATTCAGTGGACTGACCTTGGAATCAGCTTGACATGAAAGTCTGAGACTTAGGGTGGAAATTCTGGAGCCTAATCACAAATTTGGAAAATATCCAAGGCTGTGAGAATTCTTATTTTTCCTTCTAAAGGACAGATGATAAAAAAATAGTTTTAAATTGTTTATCATACACTTTAATCAATTTCTGTCTGTAATACAGACCACCATCACTTTTCTGAATCTATTTTTTAATTTTCATATTATTTTTTCTTATATCACAATCAACTCAGTCTGGAGCCAAGATTCTACTTGAATACACTCCTGTGTGGGCCTAACAGTAGAAATGGGGGCTGTCAAGGAGACGTTTTTAAACAAAATTATTAGAAAAGATCAAGTGTAAATGAAAAAAAGAAATCAAGCAAGAGAAATCTCAAGTCAAGACAAGGACCACAGAGAGCATCTTGGCTAATGATGGGGAATCCTTGGTAGATCAGCAGAAAAGCAAAAAAAGATGATAAAGGGATAGTTGTTGGAGAATTGATAAAGATATATTTATCATCTGTTATGTGCTATTGCAGACAGAGAATGGGAGATTTGATGAAATGCAAGAGGGGCTTCCACCCTCACGCAGATGCCAAGAGACAGCAGTAGTGACTCCTCTGCATTTTCTATGCCATGTTTACAGAGTTTCTTCCAAGAGTCAAGCACCCGTACAAGCCCATTACTTCTCTTATCTTTAATTAACTATTGCTAATGCTTCTGGGTTGGTGTGACAAGAGGAAACTGAGGCCAAAGAAAGTTAAGAAATTTGCTAAAGGGCTGGCCAGATGAATAAGGCCTATTTTGAAGAATGGCAGTATTAATTCTGAAGAGTAGTTCACAGAAAGTTTGCTCATAGTTAACCAGACGTTAGCCTATGATGAACACCATAGCAACCTTACCTAATGATCACTCTGTGTCAAATGCAGCCCTTGATACTTATGTGGATATCAAATTTAGTCCTCAAACAGTTTACATGTCTACATTTCCTCTGATACTGCATCTATGAATGCATAGGTAACTGGTTTTAATTCATCCTTTCCTCCTAATCTTGCCAGAGGAAATCTATCTCAGCGGGAGCCATCATCACATCACATTAGGCCTGGACTAAGGCAAGAGCTTTTCATGGCTTTCCCATCTTTGCAGCCCATCTCATCAAGCGTTCTGGAACACAAACACATACCATTCTCTGCCTGAGTCCTGCTAACTTTAAAAACAAGGCTCTTAAAATAGACTTTCTTTACTGTGTGTGTGTGTGTGTGTGTGTGTGTGCGTGCGTGCGTGTGTGCATGGGTGTGCGTGTGTATGCATGTGTGCATTCGTGTGTGTGCATGGGTGTGTCTGTGTGTGTGCAGTTATTTACAGAAGTCAGAAAAGGACATCAGATCTCATAGACTAGAGTTAGAGACAGCTGTGTTGCTTAATATGGATGCTGGGAGTTAAACTCTGGTCCTGTGAAAGAATAGCAAGTGCTCTTAACCACTGATCCATCTCTCCAGGCCCCCAAATAAATCCTAACCTAGAGTTTAATAGTTTCCCCACCTGTAGCCCATATCTATGCTCTGGTCACCAACCTAAACTCCCTAAGCTACCTGCTTATCTCTGGAGATTCACAAATTCTCACCTGATTTGATGTTTTGAGTGGTTGTCTCCCTCTTTCAAATCAGTTTGTAAACTCAGCCCATTTATATCCCTCACCCTTCCTGGTTAGCATGCCTGACCGTTACAATAGGGGTTGGGCGTTGTTTCTAATAAAAAGCTTCTCTTGATATTTCTTCACATTGTTCAAGCAATCTGGGTAGTGTGCTGGTTTTAGGTACTAGGATAGCATCTTGACAGTGTACTTCTGTTTTATTTCTCTACTGTACTTTGACCTCTGCATGCATGTCTATATTTTATCTGTCCTCAGCTCTCTTCAGTGCCTGAACACAGGAGCAATTAGTGTCGAGATGCTTTTGCTATACCCAAGCTGTATTCTAGAAATGGCTTACATTAAGGAAATATAAGGAAAAAAGGAAATTTTATTAAAGCCCAAATAAGCAAATTATAAATAGATGTAGACTTAGGATCAGAAAAAAAGTGTTTTAAAGTGACTGTGGTGGCTTTTAATCCTAACACTTAGGTGAGGCAAGGGGACTGTCTGGAGTTTGAGACCAGCTTTGGCAACATAATCAGTTACAGGTCAGCCTGAGCTATACCTGCACCAGAGACCCTATCTCAAAATAAGACAAAACAAAACAGAAGCACCAACTAAACAGAAACGCCAACATAAATATATAGTCCTCAGATGGTAAAAGCTGCTAATAAAACATCACACTTGTTCCTAGAATGAGTATTTAATATAACTCGAACAATAGAGAAATCTCAGGTAACAGATTCTCTTTGTTGATAATTACCTTATTTTCCTGATTCATAATGTCAAGAATTATTTAAAAGCATGGAAAATGTTTTCCATCAGTTTCTGGGTGCCAGATTTTAAAACCAGGTTTGTTTCTTCAATTTGCCTGTATCTTCACCCTCCAGGCTCTTGGAAGACAGTGAACACAACTTTCTAGCTTATTCTGCTGTGCCCCACACAATACTATATAGGGATACATGACTTTGGTACACTTAAAAATAACAGTAAGTGACTTCATCCTGATTCCCAACTAAGTTAGTGGAAGCCAACTGTAAACCAGAGAAGCACGAACACCAAGCAAAGTCACAGCAGTGGGGCCTGGCCACCGTGATGATTTTACCGAGAGAAAAATGAAGCAGTGACTCAGGCTTGTGTTTCTTGTGTGGATGTGGACGGGGGTGGGTATGCGCACACGTGCATCTGGAGGCAGAGGCTGATGCTGCTGGTTTTCCTCCATCATGTTTTACCTTCGTCTTTGAGACTGGGTCTCTCACTGAAGCTGAGGCTTACTGATTAGGCAAGACTGGCTGGCAAGTATGCCTTGGGGATCTGTCTGTCCCCACATCTCCAATACTGTGACTACATGTCTATGCTACTGCCTGACTTTTTTTATGTGGGTGCTTGGGTGTGAACTTGGGACATCATGTTTGCATGGCAAGCACTTTACTGACTGAGCCATCTCCCAAATGCCCCTCAATTCATGTTTTTCAATGTATTGAGTCTAGACCATCCACAGTAGTATCTTTTAAAAGGCAGTTTAATTTTTAAAGTCTTCCTTGAAGCACAACTTCAATTGCACAACTGTGTATTGAAAGATACTCCCTACAAATTCTTCCCACATCCTTTAATTTGAAGTTGAGATTAAAAAGGCTTGAGATTTGCTACTCTGCTTAGCTAATTTAGAGTTTAATAAGCAACCAGTGACAGCTACATGGTTTTAGACAGTCAGGCTGAGCCTGTTTGGTGTAAAAAGGAAAAAATACAAAACAAAAAAAACAAAAACAACAACAGGGTAGTTATACAGAAATAGGTCCAAGAGACAGAGCAGGGCACATTAGAGATGGTGACAGCCTTCTTCTAGCCCTTGTCCTCTTGACCTGGTAGCTTGGCTACTTCCTAACTGGACAACTGTGTGACAACCAACATAGCATGCTTGAAGAAGGGGAGAAACTAGTCTTACTAGTAACTGCTCTCAGAGATGTAAATACCAATGCTGAGCTATTACTGTGATTGACAACTAACAGGCACTCAATAACCAAAGAAGTAAAACTTGTGTTTTCTATCCTTCAGTTCCGTTGCAATGGAATGCATTTTAGCATATGCTCTCTTTAGAATTGTGCCATCATGTAGACTTGTCACCAGTCATTGCTAGTCCTAAGACAGGAAATTGTGCTATAATTTATATCAGATATCTTAACATCGAAGTTTAGAAGATCTACGAAGACAACATGAGGAAGCCAAGATTTCCAAGGACACACAATTTTTACCTGAATACATTTCAACTCAATGTAGTCGATGTTTGCCAAGGATCTTCCATATTCAGTGGAAGATATTAAGGAAAAGGAAAATGAAAAGGTGACAAACTAGGAAGCCACAGAACCCATGACACAATGCCAGCACATGGTGAACACCAATGAGAGGTCAGTTGGTTTTCTATATTGACAAGATAGTCATGAGATCATGGATAATAGTGATATCAGGAAAGAGGGGCAAGGCAGACATCCTGTTGGGCATGCCTGGGCAACAATCACCAACATGAAGGACACCAAGAAGGCTTCCTGGAGTAGGAGAAGGAACCTGGCATAGGCAACAAAAGGCATATTAGGACTTTCAAGCACCCTGGAAGGCCTCATGCATGGACTGCATGACTAGTTCATTATGAAACACAATGACACATGGGCATGGCCCAAAGATGAGCCCCGTATTAGAGTGATAACTAAATGGTCAGTGCAGGGCATGGACCTAACACCGGAGAGAGGAAGGCAAGAGTAACAGATTAGGAAAAGAAGCGAAAGGATCTGTCTTTGTCCCTCAGGGACATTTCAGGGTACATGCCAACTTGGACAGGCACCCTCTTCTTTTTCCTGTAATATGGAAGAGTGTTAAAAAGATTACCATATGAGAACAAACTGCTAAGTCTTGAAAGCTGACTCAAACCAGCATTACTTGAATACTGTGCTGATCTGTGAAACATGTCACTTAGTGATGACAAACGTTAAATCACCCAGGAAGACCAGAAAGACCCAAGCAATTCAACTCTGAACTCCGGGTTTTAAGCCAGTCATTAATTCATTATACAAATGAATGTATTTTCATAAAACCCTATATTATAGCCCCAGTTTTCTATAGAGCTAGTTTCATTACCTTCAAGAGATCACTGAGCATCAAAATAGTTATTTATAATAATAATTTCAGGTGCTTCCCTGAAGACCTTAAGACACTCTGAACACTTTAATTAAGTCTCCTAATGTCCAGGATAAGCAGGCAAGGGATGGAGGTGAGTCATCGAGAAGGACCCAGCAGTGGAAGACTAGACCACAGGATGTGCTCTGAGATGAAATCCACTTATTATTGCTCCCATTTCAGCAATGAGGAAATGGAGCTCTTGTTCAGACAAGCTTGAGGAACTACAGTCCATTTTCACTGAAGGCAGAACACACTGCTGGGGCCTCTGGAAGCATCCCCTGGGAGACCTTCAAAAATAGTATCACACCCATGACCTCTGAGGTTTGTCTTTTCAGAGTCAACCAACATTTATTTAAAAAAAAAAGACCTAAAATGTGTGCTAAAGAAAATATACAGCATTTTGCTCTTGGGAAAAAAAAACAGAGGATATGAATCCCAACATGCTTTGGAACATGACATGTAACTAACTGCTTATGGGAAGGGTCTTAAATACCCCTTTTCCCTATAATAAAATACCAGACAGAAAAGAATATACAGGAGTGGAGATTCATTTTGATTCCTGATTTCAGAGAACTCCCTCCATGGCTTCTTGGTCCTGTGTGCTTGGGTAGATCATCATGGTGGCAGAAGTATGGCTCTTCACCATACTGCATTGAGGGTGGGGGAGCTGGAGGAGGCAGAGAAAACTGTAACTTCAAGTTACTTCTCACTTAGTTTCACTTCCTACATTTTACCACCAATCCTACAAGGAATTAATCAGCTCACTGTGTCAAGGTGCTTAAGATGTACTGTCTCCAGGAAGGCCCTCACAGACAACCCCAGTAGTGTGTTCTACCCATCAACTACGCAATACTTAATCCAGCTAAGTTTTCAACCAAGACTAACCAGAACAAGCAGCTTGTGTGATGTCCCTGTCTAGAGCAGTTCTTATCCTCCCTAGAGCTCTTGTTAATTTCAGCTCCACAGAGATGAGTGGGTACTCTCTAGTCGTTAGGGGCTATGTTAGGAGTAGAATTGATTATGTTGTTGATACAGTGCTGATTATAGGACTAGATATTGAAAAACCTATGGCATGGTTTGGTTGTGGCTTAAATGTACACCCCCAGGGTTGGGAGCCTGGTCCTTTTATGGCAATTTAAGGAGTAGTATGGCTTTTAAGAGAAGGAATCTAGTGAAAAGAATTGGCTTATTGTGGAATCTGCCCTTGGAGTCAAGTGAGGAGTTCTCTTGGGATCCAGGTTCATCTGTATATGATGGTTATGTCACCAAATAAGTCTGGCCCCTTCCTAGTCTCTCCGGCTTTCTCTCTGACTACGGATCTTTCCCTGTTAGAATGATGTCATGTCACCCATAATGATGTGACCATCATGGACGTTCATGCCCAAACTAATTGGATACTGCTGTCATGCTCTTGAACCTCCAAAACTACAAGCTATGTAGATTTATTTCCTTTACATATCACCCAGTTTCAGTTGTTTTGCTATAGTAACAGGAAAATGGATTATTGCAGACTAGAAAATGGAACAAGTCCTTCCTTTTACTTCTTCCTTTGCTATACTGGTATAGACCCTAATTCAGTCTATGAAGAGCAAACTTATGTGCACTGTCATATACAATCTTGTATAAATCAATTCGATTTCTCATAAAGAAACTTAAGAACCCCAACTGCTTCATCAGACTGAGAGCATTCACTCAATCCAACTCCCCCTAATGTCCCAGGAGAAAATTGTGGCTTCCAGGGAAATAAAGACCTCAGTCAAAAAGAAGATAAACGTTATTGTTTTGTGACAATATTTTTTTTTCACTATCAGGGTCTTAAAAAAAAACAGATGCAAGCAATGAAACTTGATGGCAACATTTTGACATCAAATGGATGCAGCATCCTAAAGAGTGACTGCTTGTCCTGAGTGTTTACAACAATGAGAACGCAAAAGCAAAACTTGGCTGGGAATTTGTGGAACCACAAGCTTGAGGAAGATGTGCTTCAAGAAGGATGCTACTAACTGTACAGGAAAGAAATTAGGTGGCAGAATCTGCTTATCTTATAAGAGAACATGGCACCTGATACAGGAACGGATTTGGAGGAAAGACAAGCATTTGATGTACTACAAGTGTTTGTTTTATCAAGAAAGTGAGAAAGAAAGGAAATGGAATTGGGTAGATGGAGAGGTGGGAAAATCTGAAGAAACTGAGGGAGGAGAAAGCAGAGCTAGGATTTTCTAGGGATTACAGATGGCCCAGCAGAATGCATCCTGATACTAAGGAAAACCCAGCACCTCAGCCTGGTGGATCACAACCACCTGTACCTTCACTCCAGCTCAGGGGATCCAACAGCCCCTTCTGGTCTCTCTGCATATGCGCACATGCACACACACACCTTTAAAAGAAAGGTTTATTGAGCAAATTATTTTATCTTGTGCATTTCTATTACTGCCTCCTAAGACCCTGTAAAGCATATATTCATTTATTAATGTTGCTGGACATAATTATTTAGCTTCATTTTTAAACAATTATTAAGCAGAAAGTTCCTTTAATTATAGATTAAAATACAGTTTATCAAAATTGCCAAAATACCCAAGGACTATAATTTTAATCTCTTTTTTGAGATTTGATTTATGTCTGTGACTTTAAGAATTTTACTCAGTTTCTTGAATAAAAAGTCATTTTAAGTCAAATCACAAATCTACTGCCAAAACATGTCAGATGCTGAAATGCCATCCAAGCAAAGTATGGTTTTGAATTTAGATCAATGATTTTAAAGCAACTAAAATACTGGATATTTTTATTAAATATTTAAAAAGTTGTGTTTACAATGAAGATGTTTAAATTTCAATTAATGTTAAATGTTATGTGCCCAGGAGCTTTTAAAGGAACTATGAGGGTCATTCAATTCTATGTCTTTGTTTTACAGATGTGAAAACTGAATCCTCTCTCTTTCAAAGGTCCAGGAATCTAAACCAGAACTGAGTCTCTTAACTTCTCAACCTCATGATTGCTTTATTAAGTCATATGAATATCACAATGAGTTCCCATGGTCTTCTTTAATATGGAAGTGCTACTCCAAAGAACATACAATTTATTATTTTAGAAACACTGTTACAACAATCTAATCGCAGCTGCACTGTTCTTGGGGTGACACAAAATGGCCACTGGATTGCAGTGTATCCCTTTTCCTAATTATAAAAACAAGGGCTTTAGTAATTTAGATTCACCTACTTAATTTGGTTGTTGCAAGAAGCAATAATAAAAATAACCCTAAAGCATACAGCATAGCTAAATGCAAACTAAATGCTTAATAACAAAAACCCATCTCAACTATATTTAAACCAAGAAGCAATAACCACTTGGAGTCATAATTAGGAATGAGTAGAGAGGAGCAACTCTGTGTCCCTGTAACACCCAAGCAAGCTAACATGGCTGCATATCTAAGAGGCTCTGTGGCTCCTAAATGTTCCTACTTTTCCATAATCCAGTTTAATGTTTACCTAAGCCACGTAGCAATTATGGATTGAGACCGAATTTAGAAGTCAGTGCCTCCTCATAGGAGCCACAGTTCCTAAGCAGGAGGCAGTGTTAGGTAAGTACTTCTGTTGTTGCTGATACACCCTGAAGAATCCACCTGCATTTCTTCTGTAATAGAGCAGAAGCACTGCCAAGCATCATTTGCTAATAGTAAAATATGACTTCCCAGGTGACATGCGAGGTTGTCTAGCCTGAGCTGACCCTTTAAAAAAAATTAACCAACTAGATTGTCTTGGATAAGAAATTGATTCTGCAAAGGTAAAGAGTGGGAAGTACCAATAATTATATTATAAAAGTGTTGTAAATGCAAATTTTGTGCAAAGATGAGTATACTAGGTATAGAAAATAGGGCTATGAGGGAAGATCTGTGATAAAATGCATGTCTAACATGCAAAACTCCCTGGTTCCATCTCTAGCACCAGGATGGGTGGGGGGCATCTTTGGGGATGGGATTTTCTTTTAAAAGCAACTTCTTAGAAACTCCTTTTTTCCTTTCTTCTTATCTTTTTCAAACATGGATCACTTTGAGGTTAGGGATATTCTACCTGGTAAGTCTGAGATCCTGGGTTCAATCCACAGAACTTAAAAATAAGAAAATAAGTATAAGCAAACATGATTTCTTTTGATTTCATATACACATCAATATATGCATGTATGCAATTTTTATGTGAGAAATAATTTGCTTCAGTCTCTTCTACTTGGCAAAGTAAAGTATGACGTTTATAAAAGAAATGAAACAAGAGAGTTGGGAACGTGAGTTGGTGGTAGTGACAGCATGGAGACTGGAGCCAGTACTTTAGATTGGATTCTTGATCCCAGTTCTTGGAGATGCTCTCAGGGTGGAGGGGGGCACTCCATGCAGTTAGTACTAAAAGGCAGGGTTGAAATTGGCTTCTAACCATTTTTAAGCTTATACTGAACGTGCATTCTTTCTTAAAGCCTACAGTTTTCCTTTCTGAATTGCATGTCTCCATCTCAAATTTAAACAAGCATTGCTCTCAGTGTTTAATTACAATTTAATGGAAATAGTACTTGCATTCCAATTAGCTTTTAGTTTTCACATCACGAATATGCATCCAAGTTATTGTGTCATTATAATCTCATGTTATAATGGCTTCATAATGCAAGTCCCTGCAGGGTTGAATTAGTAGTTTCCTATGGTAATCGCCCATCACTATAATATCATAATCACATAAGCACAGTCCCCTCATGCTCCGCTGCAATCATTCTGACATTGTAAGAGCATTTTAATAGTATTAGCATAGATTCTCTAGAGAAATCATCTGATTGTCACTGCATTGCCACACAAGATTAATTGTGACGGAGCCAAGTCGTTGTGGTATAAGAGCTTGAAAAGGAAAGAGTGACGCTCAGCAGTATGGTGTTCACCTCCTCCAAAGGTCAGTCTGCAATAGGTCATCAGACAAACCTTGTTGAATATTTGTCCTTTCCTAAGATGTTAGGGCTGGGGTTTGTTCGTGAGGATTCCAACAATAGTGATGAACTGGGTCAGCGTCTTTCTGGCAGACAAAGTGAAAATAGACATGGTTTGCGTTGAACGCTTTCATGAAAATTAATGGACTCTGAAGAGACTGGCAATACCTAGAGGCTGGGTACTACTGAAGAACTGATTGTTGTTTGCAGTGTTGAGGATGGAGCCCAAGGCATTCTTCATGCTAGGCAACTGCTCCACCACTAAGCTACATTCCCAACTAGAAGGAATATCTAATAACTAGGAAAGGAGTTGAATAGAGTAAGCATAACCATTTTGGCAGAAATGGATGCGTGTAATAAGCATCAGGATGGTTTCTTTTTATTCACTAATTCTGGAAAGAGAAGAGAACTCTAGCAGAATACATGGCCCCGGTAGCACCTAAGCCCAGACTAGAAGCAGTGCTGTGGGTTGAAGACTCACATTGGAGCATAATCCCTCATTTAAAACTATGGAAATGGGCTTACACCCTTTACAAGTAGGGGCCTTGTTGGAGGTGACCAATCATGACCATCCTGAGAGGGGTATAATGCTGGCTGATCTTATGGGATGAATTGCATCTCCCAGGAGTAGGTTAGTTTCAATGAAAGTGGCTTATTTAAAAGGGGTGAGCAGGGGCTGGAGAGATGGCCCAATGGTGAAAATCACTTACTATTCTTAGAGGGGGCCCAGGTTTGGTTCTCAGCACCCACATGGAAGCTCACAAGTGACAGTAACTCCCACTGCAAGAGTATCTAATGCCCTCTTCTGACCTCCACAGGCTTCTGCACACATGTGGTGCACATACAAACACTCCCAACCACAGACGTCCACATTAAGTCAATCAATCAATCAAACAAATCAAGCAAGCTAATCTTCCCCCAACTCTTCACTTTTATATTACACACACACACACACACACACACACACACACACACACACACACACACACAGAGAGAGAGAGAGAGAGAGAGAGAGAGGGAGAGAGAGAGAGAGAGAGAGA
Organism: Ondatra zibethicus; assembly: GCA_004026605.1. Taxonomy (NCBI): domain Eukaryota; kingdom Metazoa; phylum Chordata; class Mammalia; order Rodentia; family Cricetidae; genus Ondatra; species Ondatra zibethicus. The sequence continues at coordinate 42,712 of PVIU01000342.1, read as the reverse complement.
GTAAAATAACCCTCTCCAGATTCTGCATCCATGCTGTTTGGCTTTCTAGTCACCAGTGTCACAAGCCAAATAAACTTTTTTTTTTTTCATCTTTATGCTCCTTTAGTATTTTCTATGCAGAGAACGGAAGCTGCCTTGTTCTGGATTGATTGCTAGATGAAGAAGAGCACAGCTTTCCTCACGCCGCTTCAGATCAAGCACCAGGAAGAAGAGAGTTCAACAGAGAAAAATGCTGCCCATCCCCCAGTAGTTTCCTTGGTTTCCTGAGTTGAAACCACAGTGTAAAATGACTATCATCGTGTCAATGATAAATGGCACACATGGCAGGGACTGGCAGGATATTGTGTTCATTGGAGGGGCCTCTAATCTCCCAGTATTCTCGGGGGACCTCACAGGAGAATTGCAAACAGATTCTCATAACTCATGAGGAATTTTCCCTGCTCGATGTTGAAGTGGGAACAACGTCACAGCGGCACTTAGTGCCATGCCTGGCCCAAAGCAGGCATTCTATAAATGTTTATGGATGGATGAATAAATTAACTTGACTGGAAAGAATGTGTGGATTTCAGAGCCACTGTGGGTCTGCAAACACAGGGAACAGATTTGAGATATGTAGTCTCTGGTGACATTAACAGTAGAGTAGTTACCAACTGGCAATGCTTCTTAGATTATTGCTTGTCTTCTTGGTCACGGCACATTGCAGCCTTCTGAGGGACAGTGATTGCAGCATTCTGAGGGATGGTGGTGGCTAATTTCCCTTTCTGCAATTGTGTGCACCCAGAAGACCCCAGAATCACTTAGTTTCCAAAGAAAAAAAAAGCAGTAACACTTTTTTAATTGGAACAGTAAGGATAAAGATATATTCTCTAAGTACTCCAAGTTACTTTTACCAACAAGCTGCAGAGCAATATAAACCGATTACATAAACAGAATTAGCTGTCCTTCCTTTGAAGCTATTTTTAACTTCATAGGTAGTCTTTACAGCCCTTGCCACTCTATTCTGCTTTGGGTTCTTGTCTAGGCATCCTGTGAAATTTAATCTCATTTCCTGGCTAATTCTTTCCAGTAAATTCATCTCATGCATTTTTCATAATGTACTGGTATAAAAATGTGCTTTTATTACACTTGGTTATCAGTTTTTAGCATTTGTTCTATTGCTAGATATGAGAGCAAGTTAAAATAATCAGTAATTTGGGGGGACTTGTGAGATGGCTCCATGAGTAAAGGTGTTTGCCCCAAAACCTGAGGCCCTGAATCTGACCCCTAGAATCCACATAGTGAGGCAGAACTGACCACTGAAAGCTATCCTCTGATACCCACATGCATGCCATGCAATGTTCACACCCACAAATATACACACATAACAAATAAAAACATGCAATTTTCTCAAATCATTAATTTAGGATGTTTACATCCATAAATAGTCAATGGAAGAACAGAAATCACATTTATTATGTAAAATATATCTTGCCATTTAGAATGGAAAAATTCCTGATTTATTAGATTAATTTCCCAATTCAATAAGTTATGGTATATAAGATATATTAAATGATAGTGATGAAATATCTTGAATGTTAGCAAAAGCTACTGTCAACTTAATCAATATCTTAGTCAGGGTTTCAATCCTTGTGATGAAACATTTTGATCAAAGTCAGATGAAGAGAAAAGAATTTATTTGGCTTACTCTTCCACATCACTGTTCATCATCAAAGGAAGTCAAGACAGGAACTCAAAGGAAGTCAGGGCAGGAACTTGAAGGCTGGAGCTGATGCAGAGGCCATGGAGGGGTGCTGCTTACTGACTTGCTCAGGTTGCTTTCTTATAAAGACCAGGACGACCCAGGGTGGCACCAACCACAATGGGCAGGTCAGTACAACATCAATCACTAACTAAGAGAATGCCCTATAGGCCTGCCTACAGCCCAATCTTATGGAGACATTTTCTCAAATGAGGCTCCTCTCCAGTAATTAACTTTTGTCAAGCTGATACAAAACTAACTAGCACAACCAATCAATATGAGAAAATGGACACAGATTGGGAAAATGATGGTCTTCTGAATATATCACAATTTCTCCCAAGAAGAATAAAATCTGGAAATTTAACAACTCCATAAACATTATAAAGAAAGCTACTATGCTGAATGAGGTCCTTGTCTTTGGATCTCAGTCTGTGGACCTCAGTTTTCTCATCAACAAAATGAAAAAGTTTAACAAGGTGATTCCCTTGTATCTTCCAGATCCAGGTTCTAAGGTGGTATCTGAAGAGGTATTTTGTATGTGCCTTCTATAGCTTCTCTGCAACTTTAATAGTTAGACATTAAGAGAATTGGAATAGGAATATTACCAGGTGTGATGAATCACACCTTTAATCTCAGCACTCAGGAAGTAGACAAGTAGGCAGATCTCTGTGAATTTAAGGTCAGCCTGATTTATATAGAGTCCAGGTCAGCCACTGAAACCCTGGGAGAAAGAGGGAGGGGCACAGACACAGACAGAGAAAATAGATATGTATGTAGAAGGAACTGTAAAGCTTCTCTACAAGGAATATGAAGACTACTGACACTAGGAATATGAATGAGACTAAATTCTCTTTTTACAGTATGTAGTTTTGAATTACTATAACCATAGACTAGTACTAACAGATGAATGAAATCGAATGACTTTATAACCCAGAAGTTCCAGAAGGTTAAGTATTTGTTATCCTTACTACTGCTCAAAAGAGCAAAATAAAGCACAGTACACATGATGGTTTCTATAGCCCTCAAATAAATGCTTCATCAAAACAGCTCAACAGTATTATTTGTCAAGTAACTATAAGAGTGACCTATGATCTGCCTACATATATGAATATGTGAGTATACACATAAATGAACAGAAATTTCCAATCACTATAGTAGAAACACAGAAACTATTCTGAAGATTTGGTCTCAACCAAACAACCAATATACACTTTATTATTTAGTGGACAGTGATGTACAGTTTCAAAAAGCCAATAATCCACTTTGGTTTTGTTAATGTTTTAAAAGTGTTGATGTATTTCTCATTGCTCGTTCAAATTAATCTTAGGTGGTACATGGGCATTTTAAAATGTTTTAATAAAGTACTTATTTTATTCTGTTCTAGGAAAAACATAATAAACAACATTGTGTTTCAAGTTCATACATATTAAGGTAAAGCTTAAGTTAAATAGTGAGTTGTCTGAAAAACAGCATATAAGAATAGCAAATACTCTTGAAGATGATAGGACAATGAACCAAGTTTCACTGGGATGGGTAAAACTTACATTGTTTGTGAAAATGGAAAGGATTGTCAACTGTCTACAACATCTTATAAGCTTCATTTTCAAGCTTGTTAGAGAAGTAACTACTAGCCTTACCCCTAATTCATCAGAAATATAATCTTGACTTCTAGCTAGGCAGAGAAAGCTATTATCCAATTTCAACTCTCAGACCTATTGATCCCATAATTGTGAACATTATTTTAAACAATGTTTGTTTAAAGACATATATATGATATATGGTTTAAAGAATATGGATGCTGACATTATTGTCAGACACACTAAGTCACTTTGTAAGCTTTGCAATATTTATAGACTAAAAGTCCGATGCTTGTGTATTATTCTCTGTATAGAAACAACATTTAAGATTTCTCCATAATGTCTGAGGGTGGGAGTTTAGCACAGTGGTAGCCATAGTCCTGAACTTGATCCCTAGCACTAAAAACAAAATCAAACAGAAAAATCAAACAAAAAATTGCTGTGAAGCTATTTCATTAAAAACAATAAATAATATAAACTTACTTTGGTTAGATGTTACAAACAAAAATGTAATAAAATGAAAACAATCCTATACATATACGTACATGTACCCTACAATGCCATCCATTACACTGTATTGTATTTTTCAAAAATACACTGCAAAATCCCATATATTCTTTGAGCATACTACAGGGAGAATGAGTGGTAGCATAGACTCACAAGATCTGTACTGCAACAAAATTGAGGATGCTCCTATATTTGGCACACATCTAACAATGAAAAACATAAACTAACAGAACTACATAGATTCTTCAAGAAGAGCGTTCTATACCTGGAACTGTAACTTTGAAATATTTCCCTTTGTCTACCCCAAAACATTTATAAACAAAAAGTGGAAAGATCCTGCAGAGGAGAAATAAAGGTGACTAAGACGGCCACTGATACACCAAATGTTAAGAGTCTTCTCTTTGTGCCTCATGGCCACCACATCAATACCACAGCAAAGTCTCAGTGACGTCACTGTTTGAGGTAGAAGATGCTGTACTATTGAGGAACTGAGTTGCTACAAGATATTTCCATTAGAGGAGAAAGAGGACCATCCTTGAAAAATGCGCTTGGCTGAGTGCTATTGAGTCAAGTTCAAGGCAGCACAGAAATCAACGGAAACCTATACTAGGCCCAAGAGCTGTGAGACTAGTGAAGTCCAGTGGGGTTTCCCATCCTGCACATGGGAGAACTGGACAGGCACTGCCAAGGGCAGAAGGAGACTGGGCTTCAGAAAATCGCTTCTGAAGAACACTCTTGCCTAATGTCAACCTCTAAGACTGCCCCTGCGACAGCATAGGATAGTTTTCAGACACAGCGTTGGGCAGGAAGTTCAATGATTAGTGTAGTGGTAAATTAACAGGCTCCCAAATAAAAGGCTTAATTCAAGAAACCGTATCCCAAGAGTCCAGAAAACTAGTAGAAAAGCACTGAGTTGTGGAAGTAATAGACATATCATATGACAGGACATAAGAAAACACATTTAGCAAGGAAAGCTATTCCCAGAGAAGTCTTGCATAAGTCTTGCAATGGATCAACTAGTAGTTTGTATTCGTTACATTCTTCATTGCTGTGACCTGCCCGGAAACAATAAAAAGGAGGAAGAAGCTGTTCAGGACCATGGTTTGAGGGTCCAGTTCATGGCGGTAGAGCCAGCATACCAGGGGAAGTGAGACATGGCTGGTCACATGGCATCACACTCAGGAAGCAGAGAGAGATTAATGCTGGCATTCAGTTCACTTACTCTTCTTCCTCTTTTTACTCAGTACAGGACCCCAGCCCATGAGATGGTGTTGCCCACGTTTAGGGTGAGCCCTCCTCATTTAAACTTTTTTTAGGAAATTCCCTCAGAGAAGAGCTTATTATATGCAAGTCTACTAGGTGACCCCAAATTCAATCAAGCTGAAAACGAAAACTGACAATCATACAACTAAAACAACTCTTCTTATATAAAAATTATTTAACATGTGCATGCAAATTTCATCGCCTTCAGGTCATTAAGCATCAAATTTTGCATCATTATAGACTGTATATATCATTCATTTCTTCTTACCTCTTTTTATTTTTTATTTATTTGTTTAGTTTCAACCCAACCTGGTCTAGAATTTACTATAGAGCCAAAAGTATATTTTTGATTTAGAGAATATTCTTGGATAAAAATGCTTGCAAATTACTAAGGATATTTGAATGGTTGCAGTTCAGATAGTAAGGTATAAAGTTGACTATGGATATTTTGGTTGTTTCATAAATCCTGCCTCATTCACTGAATGATGTCACTTCATTTTCAATTTAATTATTTAAATGTTAAGTCACAGGCACAAAGTTCCTTTAATATTCAAGAGAAATTCTTGAATAAAGCAGGCTCCAGGGACTTGCAGCCATGAATTAGCAGCTCATATTTGATAAAGAAAATTTCTAGAGAAGTGATCATTTTGAGAGACCGTTATCACAGTACACTGGAATTATCCTGTCCCCACTACCCATGCTTTTAGATTCCTAACAGTACATCAGAACAAAACTGCTTGTTGAAAGGGTCTTACAGAGGAACTTGGTTAAAATGAGGTTGCCAAGGTAGCGCTAACACACAGGACTGGGTGGTTTTGTAAGAAGAGGAGATTAGGACAAGGACACACAAAGGGGGGCAAAGGACAGACACAGAAAGAAGATGGCCTTCTGCCAGCCCAGGAGAGGAGCCTCAGGAAAAGACAACCTGGGTAGCTGACACTTGCGTCTTGAACTTCAAATCTCTTGGCTGTGAGAGAATTCATTTCTGTTTTTTAAGTCACCTCGTTTGTGATATTTTGTTACAGTAGACCAAACAAACAAATACAATCCAGTAACAGAGGACATCTAAACTAAGCTACAGAAATGCCCTTTAGTCTCAGGGTTCTCTAAATGGAATGACAACTATAGGAAAGACAGGCCAGACACGTGCAATTCAACATAACACAATGTGACAGATTTTGATGACATCAGGTTGAGGGCATGGACTTAGACCAAGTAAACCAGGAAGCTAATTGAAAAATTAAAGAGATGACACACAGTGTATGCAGAAAGGGTAAGATGTGAACTATCCCTAAATTGGAGTGGGGACTTGTAGGATTTTAGAGAACAAGACTAATAGTATTTAACTTTTCAGATATGTGAGCCATGTAGTGGAGAGGACACGTAGCAATGTGATGGGGAAAACAAGAGATAGGTTTAAGAGTTTATGAAAATATTTAGAATATTTTAAAGATCAATACATGTATAGTTTGTGTAATAGTAAACAATAACAGGATAGAAGCCTTTTCAATAATGCTGAAGACTTTGTGGAGGCATGGGCTTTTAATTACCCAAAAGAGCATTAAATTAACAATAATATTTACCAATATTCTGTTCAAAATGCTTTTCAAACACCGAATAATTACCCAATTAAGCCACTGTAAGATAAGCTGTTATTACTGTGGATTTAGTGAAAAAGACTAATAATAATTATTATAACAGTTTCTGAAAAGTAAGACAGTGTTTACTGTGTATAACTGAGCACACCTCACACCATCTTAATGAGGAGGGAGCAGAAGAAACAAAAGGCTGACTATCTACATGAACTCAGCAGAGCACAGAGTTGCCTAAGAATCAAGAGTCACAGCCTGCAGACAGAGAATTTAATATGCAAAGCAGAGATCAAAATTGGCAGAAGGCTATTTATGAATATTGTCAATACTGAGTATCACAGACTGACAATCAAGAATCTTTGGTCATGCCCTGAACAACATAATTCATCACACCAGTGCTCGGGACAGTCATGTCCAAGCGATTTATCATCATCATATTACTCGTTTGAGTACAAGGAGGGGAGACTGTTGATTGTTAACCTCCAGGGAGGCTGGATTTATAGCTGGCACCCCTCAGAATGCAACCTGGCTCTGCCCAAAGCAAAATGCTCCTTGCTTCCCTTCTGTTTAAGTCACCATCAAAGAGAGCACGATGCCTACAGGATTCAGTGAGCAAAGCCCAAATCTGATTCTCTGATAGCCAAGTAAGATAGTCAGGAAATTGTATTTTAAATGCCCTTTAAGCTGTATGAAAAAAATATTAGTCAATGGTAAATAGGCATGATTCATTTCAAACGTCCTTTGGTGACAAATCAATTCTGGAAATGCATTCACTGATAACTACATTTGGGAAGGAATGTCTCTTCACAACTCATCCATGATCATTTCTCCATATTGGAAAACTTGGCAGCATGCAATACACAAGCATATGCACGCATGCGCGCGCGCGCGCGCGCGCACACACACACACACACACACACACACACACACACACACCTTTTTTTCCCAAATAAAAATGGGAGTCTTGATCTCCACCCTTTCTGGGTATTGAGTCTGTATGTATTTTTACTTCGACCCTGGCTGTGCTTGCAGACTGTAATTAAGCATCTAAATCAGTGGTTCTCAACCTTCCTAATGCTGTGACAATGCTTTAACAGGGTTTATCATGTTGTGGTGACCCCAACCATAAAATTATTTTCACTGCTACTTCAAAACTGTAATTTTGCTACTGTTATGAATCATAATGTAAATACCTGTGTTTTCTGATGGTCTTAGATGACCCCTGTGAAAAGATTGTTCAACCCCCAAAGGGGTTGCGACCCTCAGATTGAGAATTGTCGATCTAACTGCTATTCTTTTCATCTTTGTTTAAAATCATGAAGCTGACTGGGGCACTGTGAGATACAGTGTGCCTGTCATCCCCCTAAAGGTGAAATGAATATTAGTTAAAAAAATTATTAAAGCCCTGTACAGGACCTTCCACGCGGCTCTCAGGTTACTCAGACCTCCTGGAGTCTGTAAGGCAGACCAAACGAGGATGCGCCAACAAATTCTCCAGTCTCCGAGACTAAAGGCAACAGAAGTGGATTCCTAGGCCACTTCATACGTCTACACCATGTGATGGTTCATGTGACTGTCATCTTGACAAGAAGGGAGACTTGTTTAGGAGGCAAGGCTCCGGGCACCCCTAGAAGGAACTCTCTTGATCCAATTAGTTGTCTGCTGTGCTTGTATGGGGTTATTTTGATTAGGTAAACTGAGGTGGGATGACTCACCTTATGAGTGTTACCACTCCCTTGACTGGGATGCTGGCTGACTCAGAAAGCGCACCGACATCATTGTCTGCTTCCTGACTGTAGTTGCAGTGCAACTGGCTGCTTCATGACTGCCTCACCAGGACAGAAAAACCCTAAACTCTGAGCCCAAAAAAGCCCAGCTCTCCTTGCCAGGGTGTCTCATTGCAGCAACAGTGAAATTAACTAATCCTCAGAGGGCAAGATGGAGCTTAATTAATCTCTTTCATCTTAATCTTGCTCGGGAATGGTGTCTCCACAGGAGGGTAACTAATGGGAAAGCCTGCCCCAAGTCTGGGCAGCAGCATCTCATAGGCTATGATCCTGGACTGTGTGGGTAAAAGGAAGAAAGGGGAGAGTCAGCTGGCATCAGCATTCATCTTTCTACTTCCTCACAGTGACCACAACATAACCAGTTACCTCATGTTCCTACCGCCATGCCTTCTCTGTCATGATGGGCTGCACCCACAAACTGTGAGCCCGTCCCCCAAAAGCATCCTCCTTTACATTGCTTCTTGTCAGGTATTTGGACAAAGGGACAAGAAAAGATGAAACCCACATATTACCACATAGAACTTCTATCTTTCCCCCAATTGGTCCTGCTTTTTTCGTAATTACTAGCCCGACTTCTCAGTTTTCAAGCTAGCAAACTGAGACTCACCTTTGATTCTCCCCTTTTCTGTCACGACCACATTCAACAGCAAGGTCAATGGAATCCAGCTCTGAGGTACTCAAAAAGCCCACTCCTTCAGCAAATCCTGAAGAGCCTAATTCACATACAGCAGAGCATCAGCCCTGGGGAAACAGCGGTAGAGGCAACAGGCAAAGGACCCAGTGCCTTGGCTCCCTGTGGTGGCACCTACCTGAGATTCCAGCTCATAGAACACAGGAAGGAGACTCAAGCTTGAGGCAAGCTTGGGCTACACAGCAAAGTACCAAACTATCAGTGGTTTCATACGAGGATCCTGCCTCTCTGGCACATTTCGGTCCTCAAGTACAAGACATTCTTATAAGAGGGAATAAATAACAAAGTTATGAATACCGTGTGCTATATGGGAGTTAGCAACGGAGGGGAAGAGAGTACGAGTACAATGAATACTAAGTCAAATGGTACACATCAGAAAGATGTGCTGATTATGTGACATTGACAACCTTGCTTTCTCTGCCTCCACTGCCACTGATGTCACCAGCCCTGTTCTCAGCTTGTGATTGGGTTTCTTCACACCCACCTTTGTGTTAATCCTGCTTCCTGCAGTTAGTTCACTGGAAGCCACAGTCCTTTCCAAATGGCACAAATCCCAACATAACCTCTCCCAACCAGATCTCCAACTTCATCTTGAACTGGACTCTGAAACCTTAATGTCTTTCATGTCTCCCCTGCCCTACAAGGTGCCAGAGAAAGGCATAGCTTTAAGTCCTTCTTATCTTCCTACATCAGGATTTAAATTGGTGAAGCCATCTCCATCATCAAATCCAGCCAGCACCCTCTCCACCAGTATCTATCCCAGCCCCCCGCTTATAAGTTGTATCTGTAGATTAATTTGCTTGCTGGCTCCTTCCCTCCCAAACAGAACATAATCTTAAGAATCTGGTGTCTTTATTTGCCCTGCTCTTATTACAGCTCCCGAGAGTACTCAAGCGCAGAGTACATATTTATTGATTGAATAAAGTAACCCTTCCTGACCACCTTGTAATTTCAACACCAGATGTGACCAAAATATCATTAACTAAGAGCAGTATCTTATTTTCATAAATCCATGGATTGTTAGGTTGAGTCAAGACTTAGAGATCAATGACCTCGATGTGCCTAGGAAACCTAAGTAACTTTCTACAAAGCTTGGTGACTACAGATCTGGAGATGGACTCATTCTGGGTCTAAGTTCTTCAAACCCGCAGCCACTTTCTCCCTCTTTGATATGAGATTTTTATCTTTTATTGTTGAGGGTTGGACAAAAGGCCTTGTGCATGCCAGGCAAGCACTGTGTCACTGAGCTTAGTCCCAGTCCCTTTTTAATTTTTCTTTTTTTAACACAGGTCCTTACTCTGTCGCCCAAGCTGGTTTGGGACTTGAACTCCTCCTGCCTTAGCCTCATGAGTAGCTTGTGCAGGTGTATGCCACCAGAGCAGGTCACCAGAATTGATTCTTATGCTGTCTTCCAGATCATGACCTAAGTCTCTGTTGGAGGTGGGAGAAGCCTATAATATACAAGGTGGAAACAGTCTAAGGGAGAGCATAGACTTTTGTTTTGGGAAAACAGATCCCCTCCTAACACCTTCTAGCAACGCAGCTCAATCTTGCTCATCCATACCCAAGAAGCTAACTGGCAAGGTTGTGTGATGGATCAGAGTGTAGAATTCAGGTACCACCCCTAGTTGCTAACTTTCACTAAATGTCAAAAAACAAGCACTTGAACATCCCTAGGATTCAGAATCCTGGAATAGAAATAAAAAAATCCATTTGCTCTTTTGTTCCAATACTATATATGCTTTTGTAACTTTGATAACTCTAAAGCAACATCCAGCCTCCACAAATAAAAACATAGTTTCATAAAGACACACTTGGTGAATCTGGAATTCAAATTATCTTTTTGAAAATCATTATCTGACCCATCAACAGTCAGAAATAGTAAGAAATATTTCTTTTCAGTGTGCACTGTGGTTTTTTTCCTTTCCTGTTTTCTCTTTCTTCCTTGTTTCTTTTTCTTTTCCTTGAATGGAGCTGGTAAAACACCTCAGGGATAACTTTTGGACATCCCTTCTGTCTATGTAAACTGTAAAGGAATGGACCAAATGAGTGTCTAGTCCCGGACCTCTTCTTACAAAGTTTCCTTTTCTGTAGCAGTGAATAAATGAACCTTAAGGACAGGAATTAAGCGCTTCTCAATTTCCTCTAAGTCGGTAGAGATTTGAAGATGTTCTCCCTGGGAGGTATCACTATACCCAAGGCATCATTATAAACACCACTCAATATCAGGGCTGTATAAACGTCGCTAAGAGATTTAAGGAGACGCACTTAAGTGCTGGAATATATGTACAAAAAGGTAAAGGCTCCAGCCTGAGGGTTCTGATGTCGAAGCTTGTTAAAGAAACCCGAGCAAGGAACGGAGGCCTCCAGCTTCCATTTCTCCCTCCCTTTCCGGCACAGCTGCCCCAACAGGTCCCTAGAGCACAGCAGTCAACAGCAGAGCAAGCAAAGCGCAGGACCCGCCGAGGGTCGCGAGCTTTCAAATAAGACTTTGGGAGACTTGAAACCTGGGGAGATCAGCGCCCTCTAAGTTCAGGCCATCTCCCCAAGGTCGGGGCGCCTGAAGTCAGCCCCCCTAGTCTTTGAAACCTCTCAGGAGACCTTCAGAGAAAAGTGGCGGAGCCACAGAGCAGCTTTCCTGCCCGGGGCTCCACGTGTCTCCTTTCAAGGCGAGTCCCGACCTTTTTTACCCGGCCCACAGCTCCTCCACCAGCTCCGGAAGTTTCCTTTCTTCTGCCGTGCAACGCCTGCTCCCCTGGGAACTTGTGCTGGGTCGGCTTTCCCCTCCCCTTTAGTTGTCCCCCTCCCTCCCACTTCGCCTTTTCCGCTAGCCTTTTCCACGCCCATTGACCCTAAGTCACGCCCCACTGCCTCCCAAAGCCACTCCCAGTGAGCGCTTGCCTGACCTGAGAACAAGCCCATTAGGTTCCTGCTTTACCAAGCAGGAATTTAGGCCTAGGCTGTGCTCCCACCGGCTGGAGGGCATACTAGTGTGCAAGCTTCAGGCTTACAGCTAAGGAGCTGCTCTCAAAGCTGGGATAGGAGCCCACCCACCCAAGGGGAAAGAAAGCAGCAGAATTTTCCCCAGGTCTCAATTCTTCATAAAACAGCCTGGAAAGACAGACTCCTCAAGTAACTCTCTGTGTCCTCCAAAACTACATAAGAGAGCACTGAGCACTGCCAATTTGGTGTCATGGTTGCAGTTTGGATCCCCCTGCTTAACACAGAGCTCTGGTTTTGTTGTTGGTGGTGGTTCTTTTTTTTTTTTTTGTGACCTTGGACTTGCTTGCTGCCTTCAAGTTCAAGGCCAAGAGTAAAATCTAGTTTAGTTGCTATCAACCACAGTATCACCTCTTCATAGGGACCCCCTGATTGGAGGGCAGGAAATAAACTTACTCAAGTTAGAAGGCACGGAAGAAGAGGTTACACAGCCTCTTTTGCTTCTTTCCCCACACTTTTAAAAGCAGTGTTAACAGTAGGAAAAGCCCTTGAGAAAGGGATAGCGAGGAATGGACATTGAGAACAGTGTGGCTGGGGAAATTCTAGGAGGGATGAGAAGAAACGTAGGGCCTCAAAATAAGAGAGACAAAAATAAATGTAGAGGTAAGGAAGTGCAGAGTGCCCTCCTGTGAGTACTGGGAGGGCTGACCATTGCTGGAACTAGCGGGGCTCACACTGAGCTGGTGGAATGGATAGATGGACCCAGGGAGAATTCTGGAGTGATTTCAATGCTGGCTGCCACTTTTCATTGCCTGCCCTGAAACTGTGAAGCCAAATGTGTACCTGACCATGGTTGTTAAAGAGAAGCCTAAAAGCCCATTATTTTTAATGTTATGTGTTTGATCAGTCCATGCCTCCAGAGATGAAATTATGCACGAGGTTCATGTTAAAACTGATTTTTTTTTTCTTTTCTCTATGGAAATTACTAAATTCTCCGCTGCCCACATAAACCATTGAACAGCATTCATGATGGGGCCCACATGCAGACTCTTACTTCTGCGGCTTCCCACTCCATAAAAAGAGAGTTTTAAAGAAAAATGACCATGTACTTTATTTATCTTTGAAGGAAACAACAACAAAGAAATTTCCAATTAATACGTAAAATATTTACTTTAAAACATTCCCCCAGCAAAGTGAGACCATGGACAATAGGAAAACACTCTTAGCATGTTGTGTCAGGATGTATATTGTTATCCTGCTGAATATTATAAGTGGTTCATATACTAATGCTAGCTAAATAACAAATACCATTAGATTTTAAAAATACATAAAATAGGGGCTGCAGAGATGGTTCACCTATCGTTCTTTCAGAGGACCCCAGTTCAGTTTCTAATACCCATGTTGGACAACTCACAGCACCACGTAACTGCAGTGTCAGAGGATTCAAGACCTTTCTCTGGCTTCCACAGGCGCCTGTACTCACTTTCACAGACCCATACATGGACATACACATGGAACCAAAAGTGATAAAATAGCCGGGCGGTGGTGGCACACGCCTTTAATCCCAGCACTCAGGAGGCAGAGGCAGGCGGATCTCTGTGAGTTTGAGACCAGCCTGGTCTACAAGAGCTAGTTCCAGGACAAGCTCCAAAGCTACAGAGAAACCCAGTCTCAAAAAACCAAAAAAAAAGTGATAAAATATTGATTTTTATTTATTGCAATTTCATATGTAAGTATTGTATTTGCATTACTTCCCCCTTATTGCCCTTCCCTACATCTTCTCCCGTGTCTATCGCTGCTGCAGCCTCTAGCAGCTCAGGGAGAAGTTGCAGAGCCATGGAGTTTGACTTTTCTATCTGAGGGAGTTAAACTTAATTCTCTAGTGCTGGTAAAAAGGGAAACAACAACAACAACACACACACACACCACACACACACACCACACACACCACACACAGACACACACACAGACACACACACACACCACACACACACACCACACACACACACCACACACACACACACACACACACACACACACACACACACACCACACACCTTCAACATGTCAGGAACTCACCTTGGGTGCTGAGGAATGGCAAGCCTTTAGCAGGTCAGAGTAAATGAAGAGATGCAGAGCAGGTGAACTACTGGACAGACAAACAGACACAGAAGGACTTTTCTGAGGGCCAAAGTTTAGTTGTTCATTCTATTCTTCTACTTTTTATTGATTTTTATTGAGCGCTACATTTTTCTCTGCTCCCCTTCCTGCCTCTCCCCTCCCCTTCAACCCTCTCCCATATCCCCCATGTCCCCAGTTTACTCAGGAGATCTTGTCTTTTTCTACTTTCCATGTTGATTAGGTTCATGTAGATCTCTCTTAGGGTCCTCATTGTTATCTAAGTTCTCTGGGATTCTGAATTGCAGGCTGATTTTCTTTTAATGTCTAAAAGCCACTTATGAGTGAGTACATATGATATTTGTCTTTCTGGGTCTGGGTTACCTCACTCAATTCGAAGTTTTCTAGATCCATCAATTTGCCTGCAAATTTCAAAATGCCATTATTTTTTTCTGCTGTGTAGTGCTCCATTGTGTAAATGTACCACATGTTCCTTATCGATCAAGAGCATTTGGGTTGTTTCCAGGTTCTGGCTATGACAAACAATGCAGCTATGAACATAGTTGAGCACATGTCCTTGTGGTATGATTGAGTATTCTTTGCTTACATACCCAAAAGTGGTATTGCTGGGTCTTGAGGAAGGTTGTTTCCTAATTTCCTGAGAAATCACCTATTTTCTAACATTCGCAGGGACTGTACCAGCTTGCAATCCCACCAGCAATGCAGGAGTGTTCCCTTTACCCCACAACATCTCCAGCATAAGTTGTCATCAGTGTTTTTGATCTTGGCCATTATTACAAGTGTAAGATGGAATCTCAGAGTTGTTTTGCATTTCTCTGATGGCTAAGGATGCTGAGCATTTCCTTAAGTATCTTTCGGCAATTTTAGATTCCTCTGATGAGAGTTCTATGTTTAGGTCTGTACCCCATTTTTTTATTGGATTATTTGTTCTTTTGATGACCAATTTCTTGAGTTCTTTGTATATTTTGGAGATCAGACCTTTGTCTGATGTGGGGTTAGTGAAGATCTTTTCCCATTCTGTAGACTGTCGTTTTGTCTTGTTGACTGTGTCCTTTGCTTTACAGAAGCTTTTCAGTTTCAGGAGTTCCCTGAAACAATTTATTAATTGTTTCTCTCAGTGTCTGTGCTTCTGGGGTTACAGTTAGGAAGTGCTCTCCTCTGCCAATGCGTTCAAGTGTACTTCCCACTTTCCCTTCTCTGAGGTTCAGTGTGGCTGGCTTTATGTTGAGGTCTTTGATCCATTTGGACTTGAGTTCTGTGCATGGTGATAGATCTATTTTCATTCTTCTACATGTTGATATTAAGTTATGCCAGCTCCATTGGTTGAATATGCTTTCTTTTTTCCATTTTATATATTTTGCTACTTTGTCAAAAATCAGGTGTTTGTAGGTTTGTGGATTGATATCTGGGACTTCAATACAGGTCCATTGGTCCTCCTGTCTGTTTATATGCCAATACCAGGCCGTTTTCAGTACTGTAGCTCTGTAGTAGAGCTTGAAGTCGGGGACTATGATGCCTCCAGAAGTTCCTTTATTGTATAGGATTGTTTTGACTATCATGGGTTTTTTGTTTTTCCATATGAAGTTGAGTATTCTTCTTTTGAGGTCTGTGAAGAATTTTGCTTGGATTTTGCTGGGCATTGCATTGAATCTGTAGATTGCTTTTGGTAAGATTGTCATTTTTACTATGTTAATTCTACCTACCCAAGAGCATGGGAGGTCTTTCCATTTTCTGGTGTCCTCTTCACTTTCTTTCTTCAAAGATTTAAAATTCTTGTCATACAGGTCTTCCACTTGTTTGGTTAGAGTTACTCTACCAAATATTTTATGTCATTTGTGGCTATTGTGAAGGGTGATGTTTCTCTGAATTTTTCTCAACCCATTTATCATCTGTGTAAATAGGGCTACTGATTTTTTTGAGTTAATCTTGTATCCTGTTACATTACTGAAAATGTTTATGAGTTGTAGATGTTGCTTGGTAGAATTTTTGGGGTCACTTATGTAAACTATCATATCATCAGCAAATAGTGAGAGATTGCCTTCTTCTTTTCTGATTTTTATCCCCTTCATCTCCTTTTGTTGTCTTATTGCTCTAGCTAGGACCTCACGAACTATATTGAATAGATGTGGAGAAAATGGACAACTGTAGCATGAGGGCCTGGTTGGTTTCTGTCCTCCCACCAGGTCCCACAGTCATTAGGTCCCAGAGAAAAATCACACAGAGAGTCTGCTTTAGGTTACAAACTGATTGGTCCATTAGCTCAGGCTTCTTGTTAGCTCTTGCACGTTATATTAACCCATTATCCCTATCTATGTTAGCCACATGGCTCAGTACCTTTCTCAGCAGGGCAGGTCACATCCTGCTTCTTCGGTGGTCCAGGCAGATGTGCCAAGAGAGCTTCCTGCTTCCCAGAATTCTCCTATTCACCTTGCTCAGCCTCTACTTCCTGTCTGGTTGTCCCACCTATACATCCTGGCTAATGGCCAATCAGCTTTTATTTAAATCATGATTGACAGAATACAGACAATTCTCCCACACCACTGACAACCTTGTTTTGTTCCTGATTTCAGTGGGATCACTGTGAGTTTCTTTCCATTTAGTTTGATGTTGGCTGTTGGCTTGCTGTATATTGCCTTTATTATGTTTAGGTATATTCCTTGTATCCCTGCTCTCTCCAAGACCCTTATCATAAAGGGATATTGTTTTTTGTTGAAGTTTTTTTCAGCATCTAATGGGATGATCATGTGGTTTTTATTTTTCGGCTTGTTTATATGGGGAATTACATTGACAAATTTTCATCTGTTGAGCCATCCCTACATCTCTGAAATGAAGTCGACTTGATCGTGGTAGATGATTTTTCTTATGTGTTCTTGTATTCAATTTGCCAGTATGTTATTTAGCATTTTTGCATCAATGTTCATGAGTGAGATTGATCTGTAATTCTCTTTCTTAGTAATGTCTTTATCAGGTTTGGGTATCAGGGTAATTGTAGCCTCATAAAAAGAGTTTGACAATGTTCCTTCTGTTTCTATTGTGTGGAAAAATTTGAGGAGTATTGGTCTTAGTTCTTCTTTGAAAATTTGTAGAATTCTGAGCTGAAACCATCTGGTCCTGGATTTTTTTCGGTAGGGAGACTTTTGATGACTGTTCCTATTTCTTTAACAGTTATAGGTCTATTTAATTTGCTTATCCGGTCTTAATGTAATTTTGGTAGGTGATATTTATCCAGAAAATTACCATTTCCTTTAAGTTTTCCAATTTTATGGAGTACAGGTTTTTGAAATATGACCTGATGATTCTCTGGATTTCCTCCGTGTCTGTTGTTATGCCCCCCTTTTCATTTCTAATTTTGTTAATTTGGATATTCTCTCTCTGCCTCTTGGTTAGTTTGGATAATGGTTGCTATTTTGTTGATTTTCTCAAAGAACCAACTCTATGTCTTATTGATTCTTTGTATTGCTTTGTTTGTTTCTGTTGTGCTGATTTTAGCTCTCAATTTGATTATTTCCTGTTGTCTAGTTCTCCTGAGCGAGTTTGCTTCTTTTTGTTCTAAAGTTTTCAAATGTTCTGTTAATTCATTAGTGTGGGATTTTTTTTTCAGCTTCTTTATGTAGGCATTTAGTGCTATGAACTTGCCTCTTAACACTGCTTTCATTGTGTCCCATAAATTTGGATATATTGTGTGGTCATTTTCATTGAATTTTAGGAAGTCTTTAATTTCTTCTTTTACTACTACCTTGACTCATTGATGCTTCAGGTGAGCATTGTTTAATTTCCATGTGTTTGCATTTGAACGCTAATTGTTGGAATTAGCGTTTTTGTTGAATTCTAATTTTAAGGTATGATGTTCTGAATAGATACATGTGATTATTACTATTTTTTTATATCTGTTGAAGTTTGTTTTGTTACCTAGTATGTGGTCAATTTTTGAGAAGGTTCCATGAGGTGCTAAGAAGAAGGTATATTCTTTTATGTTTGGATGGAATGTTCTATCGATGTCTGTTAAGTCCATTTGAGTCATAACATCTGTTAGTTCTTTTATTTCTCTATTAATTTTTTTGTCTGACAGACCTGTCCAGTGGTGAGAGTGGAATGCTGAAGTCTCCCATTATTAGTGTGTGGAGTTTAATGTGTGCTTTATACTTTAGAAGTGTTTCTTTTACATATGAGGGTGCCCTTGTATTTGGGGCATAGATGTTCAGTATTGAGATTTCCTCTTGATGGATTTTTCCTGTGACTAACATGTGTTCTTCTTTGCCTCTTTTGATCAATTTTAATTTGAAGTCTATTTTGTTATATATTAGAATAGCTACACCAGCTTGTTTCTTAGGTCCATTTGATTGGAAAAATTTTTCCCAACCCTTTACTCTGAGGCTATGTCTGTCTTTGAGGTTGAGGTGTGTTTCTTGTATGAAGCAGAAGGATGGATTCTGTTTTTGTATCCAATCTGTTAGCCTATGTCTCTTTATGGATGAGTTGAGTCCTGTTATTTTAGTTTTTGTTGTTGGTGATATTATTTTGTGTGTTTTTTCCCCTTCTTTGGGATTTGCTGCTGTGAGATCATCTATTGTCTGTGTTTTTGTGGATTTAGCCAACTTTCTTGGGTTGGAGTTTTGCTTCTAGTACTTTGTGTAGGGTTGCGTTTGTGGCTAGGTATTGTTTAAATCTGGTTTTGTCATGGAGTATCTTGTTTTGTTTGTCTATGATGATTGAAAGTTTTGCTGGGTATAGTAGTCTGGGCTGGTATCCATGATCTCTTAATGTCTGCATAACGCTTGACCAGGACCTTTTGGCTTTCATTGTCTCCAATGAGAAGTCAGGTGTAATTCTGATAGATCTGCCTTTATATGTTACTTGGCCTTTTTCCTTTGCAGCTCTTAATATTCTTTATTTATTCTGTATGTTTAGTGTTTTGATTATTATGTGGTAAGGGGACTTTCTTTTTTATTTTGATCCAGTCTATTTGGTGTTCTGTAAGCTCATTGTATCTTCATAGGTATATCTTTCTTTAGGTTGTCAAAGTTTTCTTCTGTGATTTTGTTAAATATATTTTCTGTGCTTTTGAGTTGAACTTCTCCTTCTCCTATACCTATTATTCTTAGGTTTGGTCTTTTCGTGGTGATATTTTGTGTTAAGCTTTTGTTATATTTGATGTTTTCTTTGACCAATGAGTGTATTTCCTCTTTTGTATATGCAGCGCTTGAGATTTTCTCTTCCATCTCTTGTATTCTGGTGTTTATGCATGTATTTGTGGTTCCTGATTGTTTTCTAATGATTTCTTTTTCTATAATTCCCTTGACTTGTGTCTTCTTTATTACTTCTGTTTCAATATTCAAGTCTTGAATAGTTTCTTTCATATGATTGATTGTTTTTTTAAAAATTTTCTTTAAAGGATTTGTTGTTGTCTTCCAATTTTTTGGTTGTCTTTTTCTCCAATTCTTTGAGGGAAGTTTTCATTTCCTCTTTAAGGGCCTCAAACATTCTCCTACAGTTATTTTTTAGGTCATTTTCTTCTGCTTGATCTACACTTGGCTGTTCAAGTCTTGTTGTAGTGCCACTAGTTTTTACTGGTGTTGTGTTGCTCTTTGTGCTGTTGCATGCATTCTTACCTTGTCCACCCATCTTTTCCTCTGGTGTAATTGGGGGTTGCCTGTGACTCTGGTGATCAATCTACCAGGTGACAGTGGATCCAAGGCTCAGATGGTTGCTCCTCATGGTGTAGTCAGGGCCACTGTTCCAGTCACCCCATTGCTCATTCTGTGTTCCTGGAGGTTGCTTGGTGCTCCTGGGATTTGCTCTGCATACCAGGAGTCATTCGGGCCTGCTCCCAGGGAGATTGCTTGTTTGGGACTTTTTCTGCTAAGGTTGCTGCCTTGAGCCTGCTCTGGAAGAGGTCCGGCTCAGATCTACTCCCTTGGAGGTTCCAGATTCACTCCCAGACCAGCAGAGGTCTCTGATTTCTGTCTATTCCCTCAGAGGTCCCAGACTTGTTCCCGGACCTGCAGAGGTCTATGGTTCTGGCCTACTCTCTCAGTGGTTGCTCCCTTGTACCTGTCGTGTTTGCTGTCTCAGGCCTGCTCCAGCTTAGGTCGTTGGCTCAGACCTGTTTTTGTAGATGTCCCTGGTCTGGGCCCACTCCTGTGGAAGTCCCTGGCTTGGGCCTGATCCGCAAAGGTCTTTGTCTCTGGTCTACTCCCTTGGAAGTCCCACACTTGCACCCAGACCACAGAGGTCCTGGCTCAGGTCTACTCTTTTGGAGGTCCAAAAGACCTCTGCACCTGGACTCACAAAGGTCTCTGGTTTCTGCCTACTCCCTCAGTGGTTGCTCCCTTGTACTACTCCTGTGGAGTTCTTCGTCTCTGGCTTGTTCTGCCTAGGTCGCTGGCTCAGACCTGTTTCTGTAGGTGTTCCTGGTCTGGGCCCACTCCCACGGAGGTTCCTGGGTTGGGGTTGGTTCTGCAAAGGTCTCTGGCTCTGGTCTATACCTTTGGAGGTCCCAGACTCATGCCTATTATTTTATTTGTTTCTTATTGTACACTATTCCTTTTTTGTTTGTTTTTCCAACCTGGTGTTTTCCTTTTGTCTCTCTTGATGTTTCTTTCTATTTTTTCCCCTTACATCTTACATAACTCAGTAAAATATTTTAAGTAGTATGAAAATTACAGTGGGGGCCAAGTGGTGGTGGCACACACCTTTAGTCCTAGCACTTGGGAGGCAGAGGCAGGTGAATCTTTGCGAGTTGGAATCCAGCCTAATCTACAGAGCTAGGGCCAGGACAGGCTCCAGAGCTACACAGAGAAACCCTGTCTTGAAAAACAAAAGACAAAATAACAAAAAAAGTTACAATGTAGTTACAATCTACTTTTTAAGTGAATGATTACAATGAATACAAGTAAAAAAAATCAACCTGTTTTCCATATCCCTTACATGATTAAACATTTTACATATCACAGGTGGAAAACAAGTTGTTCCAAGAACCCACATGCGTTCACCCCCAAGCAACTTGTTACAGATTAACAAAGTGTAAGCAAGCAAGGTGTTTTTCTCAGCCAGTTATTTTACAGGCAGGCTGCATTTTGTGGTTACAAAGAAAGGACCAATCATTTCATTATTTATCTCAAAAGGCAATCTTATAAGAAATCTTAAAAGAATTCATTTATGAGAAAGTGTCACTCCATGTTAATTCCTCAGGGTACATACCCACTCATAAACAGTGTTTTGTTGTTGTTGTTTTGTTTTGTTTTTTTAATCAGGAAGCAATAGGTTCAAGGAATTAATCATCACCCTTGATTACCAACCCACTGACAAGAAAGAAGCCTCAGTCAGCAATAGCCAAACTACCATTGTTCCTGCTCCCTAACCTCAACAAGTCCTTGCTCAGCTATTAAAAGCATGCCTTCAAATTGTTTTCCAAGACTTTTTTACCTCAAAGTTACTGAAAGGCCGGAAAGGCCGGGAAGGATTCCATTTCTGTGCTGAGTCCTTGTGGAACTTTGAAACTGCATCCTAGCCCTCAGGATAAGCTGAAGGCCATAGAACCCTCTCTTCAGGAGAAGTATTAGTTAATGGGAAACCTAAGTCACACAAAGTTTCTGACTGTAGCCCATTCCCCCACCCGTAGTTATACAAAGAATGTTGACCACCCTGCCAGTTGAGTAATTATGGACCAATCAGATAAGTCTCCGGGCAGACCCTAAGTTTGCAAGGGGTCAACAGATGTGACCAGGGACAGTCCCTGGGGAGAAAGAAACCTGCCTAAGCAGCAACAGCCTATCAGAGAACAACAGCTGAGCTTTACCTCACCTTTAGCCAATTGTGATATAGGATAAGTAATTTTGTACTTTGAAACTGTAACCTTGTGACTGCTTTGTGGTTTTTGTCTTTATAAACCCTTTACAAAAATAGATGGGTTCCTCCCTCCATCTGCTGTGTCAGACTGTGAGGCAGAGGACCCGTGCTAGCCTGAACTTAATAAACAAAACCTTGCTTTTGCATTCTGAAATGTGGCTCTGATGTGGTCTTCTTGGGGATGTCAGGACTCAGGCACAACAGTTACTAACAAAGACATCTTAACCCAACTTTAAGTCATTATTTAAAGCTTGTTTTCACTGAGGTACACATGGAAACCTGTGAACATACCTTTCAACATTAAGATTAAAAGAATTTGAGCACCGAGTGGTGGTGGTGCACGCCTTTAATCCCAGCACTTTGAAGGCGGAGGCAGGCGGATCTCTGTAAGTTCGAGGCCAGCCTGAACTTCAAGAGCTAGTTCCAGGACAGACTCCAAAGCAACACAGAGAAATCCTGTCTCGAAAAACAAACAAACAAACAAAAGAACTTGAGCTAATTTAGCTTCTGGGACACATTGTTTTTTTTTTTTCTTAATCATTAACCTAAGCCACAGTCTAATCAGCTCTTCAAGAGAAACTAACTGTGTGACATTTCCTTGTTCTTATTTTCCTCTTCTGCAGTCCCTGCTTTATCAGGGGTAGAGGCAACACTATATCTTGCTTTTACCTATATTATTTTTTCCACTAAACTAACCTCTATCATAATTCCTTACTATATTTATTAAAGACCTTCAATCATCAAAATCCTATTTAAACTAACACTATCATTGTAGAAAATCATTGCACCATTTCAACAGTATAACTTAGGAGGAAATCATCTTCATAATAATCCACAGGTAAAAATGCTCAGTAGAATGGGATATTTCCCCGAGATAATCACACCACATTAAAAGTAGTGAGGATCTCTACATGCCCATTCACATCATGCCAGATACCAGAGAAAAATGGCAGTGGCAAACATTGTAAAGGCCTAGCAGTAACAAGAGATATCCTGGGACAGAAGCCCTCTGACCTCATCTATCCAAGATTCACCCATCAGTGCCTTTCATGAAAACCAAACTAAAAATACAGAAAGGAGAAAGGCGGAGTCAGAAGATGCAAGACAATTGCTAGAGGAACAAGATGTACTAGAGAACAGGTAAAGCCACAAAGTCAGGTGACAAAATGTAGATGAAGAGAGATGGGTTAATTTAAGCTATAAGAGCTAGTTAATACTAAGCCTGAGCTATAGGCCAAACATTCTGTAATTAATATAAGGTTTTGTGTGATTGTTTGACACCAGTGGTCAGGGCAAAAGAAAAACTCTGCCTCTGCTTACAGTTCCTCCCATCTACTTTGACATGTCAGTTGGTATTATCTATTTTGGATCTTGTTTAGGCAGCCATATTGTTGAGACTTAGTGGGTACAACTTCCCTGTCATGTGTAGAAGGCACTATGTCACAGAAGATGCCCTAAATCTTTTTTAAAATCTCAAATTAAAAAAAAAAACCAACAACTTTCTTGCTGATCTCAGAATCTATTATCTCTGTATATAACAAAACAAAGGAATGACTGAAAAGGAAGTGCTGTGATATTTAACAGACAGAAATGATACTCTAGCATTGAGCTTGTGCTCCACTTCACTGTTAAGTCTTTCTGGGGAAACTTAGTTTGGTGATATATTTGAATCTTGCAGTAACAATGCCAATGGCAAAAAGCTGAAGTTGAAAATCACGTTATTAAGAAACCAAAGGTTTCTAAATCAACCGCCCAGATAAGGATTTAGTTCAAACACACTCTAAGTTCCACAGTGTCTGCTTTTCGTTCTCACAGGGTCTTTGAATTTCAACTGTACCTGTACTCAGACATGCTAAATTGGCAGAAAGAGAATGAAATCAAACCCAGACCTTCATAGCCCCTTGCTGTTTGGGTTAAAATGCAAAAAATGCACTGGTTTTCCACAGTCCTAGCTAGCTGTTTTAATTATGTACACATGCAGTTTATAGAAATCGTCTAGAGGATGAACCCCAGAGTAATCCAGAAAAGCATCAGGTTGGCAACAATGGGAAGCACAACCAACAACATCAGAGCTTCACATGATGTCACTGCCAGGCTTAATTATTAATTGGATGCCAGCATTTACAGGGGTCTTGGGACTTTCTTAGTTCTAATTTGATCATAGTGTGGTGCA
Source organism: Ondatra zibethicus (assembly GCA_004026605.1). Taxonomy (NCBI): domain Eukaryota; kingdom Metazoa; phylum Chordata; class Mammalia; order Rodentia; family Cricetidae; genus Ondatra; species Ondatra zibethicus. The sequence continues at coordinate 18,457 of PVIU01000342.1, read as the reverse complement.
CTATGCCTATCATTTCTAGGACGAGTACTAGAGACCACTTCATAAAAGAACCAGACCCTCAAATCTCTGTGTGTCATTTTTCAGTTAAATTCCTATCCATTCTATAACCCCCTCCCAAGGTAACTGTTCAACATATTTTATCTTCCTTTCTAATAATTAAGTAAGGCTGTGTGCAGGGCCCTGAATTCAATCACCATCACTTCAAATAATAATAATCGTAGTAATGAAAATAAATTAAAATTATTTTGACTATTAAAAATTAAATTGAAAACATATAAACTTACAATTGAGTGAAACTTTTACTGAGCAAAATATATAGGTAATTATACAATCTTTCTTAGGCATCAGTGACCAGTTTGTCTTAAAAGATATTTTGGCCTCCCATCCACGTACTAACCAGGCCTGACCTTGCTTAGCTTCTGAGATCAGATGAGACTGGGCCCGTTCACATAGTGGATATCAAACTGCTAAGTACACGCAGTGGACAGCAAACTGCTATGTACACAGCAAATAACAAAGCATTATGTACACACGGTGGCTAGCAAACTGCTATGTGTACACAGTGCACAGCAAACTGCTATGTGTACATAGTGGATAGCAAACTTCTATGTACAGGCAGTGGATAGCTAACTGTTATATACATGTAGTGGATAACAAACTGCTATGTGTACACAGTGGATAGCTGACTTATGTACACACAGTGGGTAGCAAATTACTATGTATACGCTGTGGCTAGCAAACTGCTATGTACACACAGTGGAATGTTATTTAGGCTTAGATTAAACCTTGAGCTGTGAAAATATTGTTCAAGCTGAAGTAAGCTAGACACACAAGGACAGCTATTACATGTATGATTTTCTTGGAATAGCAGAGGGTTCAATAAAAATGTGTTAGTGTTTAGACCAGCAGTTGAATATCTGGTAGGGAAGGCGAGAAGCAAGATAAGAGCTGAGTTAACCTGGAGACAGTGAGGCCAGGCTCCTGACACACATTCTGTCGAGTGGCAGATGTGTAGAGGAAGGAGGGAGGCAAAGGGTGGGGGGGTCCGTCAGTGAGTGAGGTTGACTCACATTTAAGGAGTGAGAGGGCCAGGGGCCAAGTGATTCAGAATCTCAAGTATTCTTCTTCCTCTCTGCTAGTGTAGAGAAAAATCTGGAGGCTTTGATAACAAGGGTGTTGGAAAGGCAAGCTAACACTTTGCTTGATTGTTCCAGAATTGGTCACTTTCAGAGCAGAGGAAGATTTTAAGAATAGGGCAAAAGAGAGACCTATGGGCTTCTCCTCATGTCAGTCGGCAAAGGACACCTCTGAGCTGAAAAAGAAAAAAAAAATATCACCAGCTGCTGAGAAACAAGCAAATGCTACAGGGCTTTTAGCTCAAAGAGCCCGGAGTCTCAGGGAAAGGTTTTGACCTTGGAGAAGAAGGGTGAGCCAGGAGGCACTTCACAATCAGGGCGTGTGCAGGAGTGAGCTTAGATGCCTGCCTGCCAGTGGTAACCAGAGTGCTGGAGAAACTGGGAGATTTTAACATTATTTTTCTTAAGATTCTTTAAACAGCTTCTTTTTTTCTTGCTATCGTGATATTTAGATAGTAATTTAATGTGAGGATGGCTTGGAAATTTTCATAAAATTCTGTCTTTTAATATAAGACATAATAATAAGTAAATGCTTTAACAGTCAATCATGTATGAATATTGGAAATCCTGTTTCTGAAATGAGACAGAATGATATATCAAATGCCCAGTAAATAGGTTACAAATCCCAGTAATAAAATGAAACATGAAGCTTCTGCCAACTTTATTGTCCTCAACCTGCCTTACTCTGTTCTCATCCCCACTCTACCCCCTTATTTAACTTCCCTTTAAAATCTGTTAGTGGGGTTAAGAAGATGATCTGGTAGGACCTGAGTTGTTGAAATCTCAGGTGTGGCCACCAGACATGATCTGTAAGCTTAGCCCTTTGCAGGGGACAGAGACAGGAGGACAGGGACTTGCCAATTGCTATCTTTCAAAGTCTGATTTCTATTGCTGTGAAATCAGCTTGGGGAGGAAAGGGTTTATTCTGTCTTACAGCCTGCAGGCCATCAGTGAAGGGCAATCAGGGGCTGAATTCAAGGCAGGAATCCGGAAGCAGAGACTGAAGTGGAGGCTACAGGAAGAAAACTGATAATTGGTTTGCTCCTCTTGGCTCATTCAGTTTGCTTTCTTTTACACCCCAGGGCCTGCTGCCTAGGGATGGCACCACCCACAGGGGTATGGGCCCTTTTACATTAATCATCTATCAACAAAATGCCCCAGTGGCCAATTTGATTTGGGCATTTTCTCAATTTCCTTCTTATCTCTAACTTGTGTCAAGTTGACAACAAAGAAAAAAGAAAAAGAAAACAACTTCCCAACAGCACACCAGCCTAGCTCCAGGTTCAGTGAGAGACCCTGTCTCAAGGAAGCAAGTAAGAGGGTCATGGGGCAGGACACAGGTCACCCTCCTCTAGCCATGCATTGTATACACACACACACACACACACACACACACACACACACACACACACACACACACACTAGCTAATAGTATTTTCCATACACATGAAAACTAAGGCTGAGAAAACTTTGTCACGTGTCCTTTAGTGCCTTTGTTATCTCTGAGAAATGCAGGAAGTCTGTTGGTATCAGGTCCTTCATCTGAACGGGACTTGAGTTCTCCCAAGGAAATGTGTTGACATCAGTCAAGAGTACTAGAGACCTGCTGGAGCCAATCACATTTCCATGATAAGAAGATTGGTGACTTTGTCACAGCGTGAAATGGGAATGAAATGGATAAAAGGATGATGTTAGGGAGTGTGCTGCCTTTGTCTTTCATTCTCCGAACTAAGTAAAGAAAGACAACAATGTTAAATAACTCATCTTACTATTTTGAGGAGAGCAAGGTTTTGACATCCAGGGTCTGAAAGCAATGTCTCTGGTTTTGCAGCTAAATTTGACACATCTTTCTCGGCCTCTGCTTGTGTGTTCTAGACTCAGAGCTTCAGAGTAGACATGCTGGCGGCTGTACTGTGTCTGCTCCAACAAGATACACTGTGATTTGTGTTAAAGCAGCCGTGTGTTCATGAAAGAGTTGCTACCGCAGTCCCCTACCTGCCCGGCAGGATGGATAAAAGTCTCTTGCCTTGCTTGAGCACAGGCTCCTGTGTAGAGCTGCAGCATGACCTTAGGTGTCTGTTCGTTGTTCATGCCTGATCTTGGGGTCACACCTGCACTGAAAGACTCTTGTTCAGATTCAGGGTCCTCTGAAAGACTTGTCTAAAGATGCCTTCCTCAACAGTGGGAGATAGACAGAAAGACAAAGAGGAAAAAAAGGTTGAAAAGACAACAGTTGAGATGAATCAGGGGCTTATGATGAAGGGCAAGCTTCTTCCACTCAGTATCATTAGTTAGAGTAATAAAGACCCTACTTTCTGCTTTCTGAACACCCGGGCAACTTCAATATCAATAAGATTTCACGAAGACACCTCAGAAATATGGTTGTTGTTTCTTTTTGTCAAGGGTAGACTCTTGGAAATGTTCATTTCCCTGACTTCTTTACTTGCTTCCTTTCCTCTTTCTGATAACAAGACAGCCTGACTTATCAGCATAAAAAAATATTTCTGTCAGCATCCAGAGAACATGGAGTAAGTGTAAAAGGAGAATGTCTATGTCAGCCTATGCTTTTAACCTTAGCCCAAACACCAGTAGCTTCGGTGAATTAAAAGATGAAGAATTTGTGAGCTGCCGTGTTAATTAACACTTGATGAGGTGCAAATATTTTAGCGCATCCTGTAAGGGGCAGACTGTGTCTTTTGACAGGTAGTGGAAACTTTGTGAGAATATTTCATTGAATGTGAGTGTTAGGGCAGAAAACATGACTGTGGGTGGGAAGAAGGAAAACAAAACAAAAATCTGGTTAGAACAGGACCCATTATCCCCTCAGTCAGAAAGGTACAAGCTACAAAGTCACAGGGGTCTTTCTTGGATGATGGTGCTCCATCCACCTGAGCGGACCCACTGCTGCTCCCGTTCTAGAGAGAGAGGGGACGCTGGAAGTGTTCTTAGCATCCAGTGAACCCCGAAACCTTTAAAACAAGCATACTGCATTTTGAAATGACAGTGGTATTTGTACATATGCCGTCAGTCTTCTCCAAAGCTTTACTTAGCAGAGGAAAACTCTTCAAACTCCCATTAAAGAATCAACTCTAAACAGAGAATCTAAAAGTGTGTGCTTTCAAGCAATGGTTTTAAAAACCAGAAATATGAATCTGTTTTCTGGTGAAAAGGGAAGCATTAATGTTTGATGTGGGGCCTGGGGAGATAGCTCAGCACATAAGTGTATTCTCTGCAACGTGAGGGCCTGAGTTCGAGTACCCAAGCATCCACTTAAAAATTGGGCCTGGCTATGTGTACCTCTAACCCCAGCATGAGGACAGATGGAGACAGTCAGCTGCAGCAGCTGGTTAGCAAGCATAGCCAAAATAGCCAAAATAGCAAGCTTGTGGTCCCTCAAGGTCATAAATGCGGATGTTAGTGGATGATACTGAGCATCCTTGTTGTGACTTCCACACAGGCATGCAAGGAGGTGCACACCTGCATATGTATGCACATGAAACACACACACACACACACACACACACACACACACACACACACACACACACACACATTTGGAGAGTCATGGAGTGTTTGTGATAGGCACTGACTGTTTTCTTCAAAATCTCTACTATTTTATTTCTTGAAATTATGCTCACTTACATTGGACTTGAGAAAAAAATATTTTATGTAACTTTCCATGAATAAGTGAGGGATTTAATGGCTCACAGAAATAATAAGTATTGGAATTTTTTTCTTTCCTGGCTAGGCTGTTCATAGGCAAAAGATTTCTGTGAACAAAATTTGCCTTCACTTCCTCCTGCTTTTCATGCTTTTCACCTCCATCTTGGTCTTTGTGTGACTCTCATGCACCATCCTGGAAATCCCTATTGTATACTCTCCACTTAATATAAGATTTATTTTTAAAAAATTTAAATTATTTTATGTAAATAGATGGTTCGCTTATATGTTTGTCTGTTAGATTCCCTGCAACTATAGTTACAGATGTTGTGAGCTACCATGGGGTTCCTGGGAATTTAACCAGGTCCTCCAGAAAAGCAGCCAGTGCTCTTAACTGCTATTTTAACTGCTAAGTTGTCAGTCCAGCCCCACAGGGAGATCTCTCATAACTGACTGAACAGTGAGCTCATTTGCACAACCATACTCTTTGCCCATACTCACCCACGTGTCATTCAGTGTTCCATTAAGTCAAAATGAAAACCCCCATTGCTTCAAGTTTGTGTTCTTTAAAGCCATTTATTTTGATTTTAAAAAAATAATAAAATCCACACTCAAGTGTTTATGTACAATCATGGACTTAGTCTGTGATATTTGCACTCTACCCCCATCACACACAAGCTTACACAAAGGTATTTGTGAATTTTTATGATTTGACTATTTGTGTCTGTGGGATGTGGTTAGGCCATGAGGAGCACCTTTAAAAATTTAGTGGTTTTTGTAACAAAAGCTACAGCAAGCTAGCTTACCCCTTCCACCATGTGAAGACAGTCAGTGCCACCCACAAGCGTGTCACCAAGGGACCAGTTGTTCAAACACATGACGCTTCACGTGAAAACCACAAAAACTAAGGAAAAAGCTGATGCGTTACACAAAGGTATTCATCAGTAAGGATGGTAGTAAAAAGAGTCTTCTCCCTGACCAAAAGTTTATTGTTAAAAATTACCAAGGACGTTCAGCAGAACTTTGAACTGGTGAATATTTATCCAGAGGAGCAATGGCCTTTGAGAAGAGGCTGTCAAGTTTCTAAACCTTTGCTTCTTGGATGTGAAAAAGTGCACGGAGCTCTTTAACTGTGTTATACTCTGTCATCTAGAAATAAGCTTTTGACGGACTGCAAAGTGGGACAGAAACAGTCATGGGATGAAGGGTTTTTACAGAAACACTGAAATTTCTCTGGGGAAAATATATTTATCCACAACTGTTTACCAAGAAGAGAAAGAAAGGAACTTCCTAGCTGATCTAAGCTTTAACCTACAGAATTCTGTCATTAAGCCTTCCAATTTAGCAAATTAGCAATGTCTGTAGCCCCTGTGTTGTGCAAGGATGGCTAAGGAATTTGTCGAAGCTAAGCAGCAAAGCATCAATTTACATAAATAAACATCAAGCAGGTTGGTCCATTTGGAAGAACAGGAGGAAGAAGATGATAAACAGAAGGAAGACCATACACTGTCAGGACCTCAGCACAAGTTTGGGGCAGAAATCACTGACATGACTGCTTCTGGGACAAGCTGCCTTCCTATCCCTGATGCCCCCTATATCTAGACCAGAGTGCTGGGTCCTGCTCTTTAGAGGGATCCACACGCATATACATTGGGACATGTTTGATTTTGGGGATCTGGCACCCAATGCTGGCATGGTATCATATATGATCACATATATTATGCTTATGATCATAAGCATCTGTTTCAGAGACAAATACATTTAAGCCCCAGAAAACACCTCTCCTGTCTTGCTGCTCAGTGTCTTTGAAAGGAGGTAACAAGAGCTAACGCTCTGATTATCTGCGGAAAACATCCTTGCCAACCCTAGAAATGGACAGTGCTTCTAAGCGCAGAAAGAATTTTAGCAGCAACTGGATAAATAAAAGAAAATAATTTCTGGATCCATGGTAGATATTATCTATCAATGCATTCTTTCATAGAGAAATTACTCTCCTCATCAATGCTGAACATCTCTTTTGATGCTTGGTTTGTCTTTTTACTGATGTTTCTTAAGCTTCTATGCCTGTGGCTTCATGTGGTATTTGCTACAACTACACATGAAAAGGAAGGAAAACTGTGTGTTCTGAATTCATTTTTTTTTACCTTTTTGTATGTGTTGTTCCTCTCATACATTATTGTTTCTGGAAGCTAGATGTTGCTCCTTCCAGTTCTAATCAAGATTTTATGTACTGACAGATGCATATGACCAATTCCTAGATGCAAGGGAGGCTATGAAATTAAGTATTTGGTATTTTGAATCTCAGTAGTAAAAGGTGGACTTGGATTCATACCACTTTCCAACAGCTGAATATTGTCCAGCTACAAGAAAAGGTTGAGACGCTGGCAAGCCAAAAGCAAGCCAAAGCAAGATGTCAAGACAATTCTCCTGTAGTCACCTACATTTCTAAAAATAGAACCGGCTCTGTGAGTTATTGGTTTGTATTTCGGTACTGAATAATTTTTTTTTTAACACTCTCATCAGAAGACTTGAGTTTGTTATCACTGAAAGCAGATTTAACATTTTGTAATGTTTGGCTAGTTTCTATTCTCAGTATATTTGTTGGTCATATTATTTCCTTGCTGTGTTTTGAGTAAAATTTCTTGCTCTTTATTAGTTTTTTATTTTATTACTAACTATGAGCATTTGTGTGTGCCTGTGTGTGTGGGGGGGGTTATGGGCACATAAGTGCAGATGTGTATGGAGGACAGAGGGGTTGGATCCCCCTGGAGCTGGAACACAGGTGATTGTGAGCAACCAAGTATAGATTCTAGGAACCAAATTTGGGTCCTCTGGAAGAACCACAAGTGCTCTTAACTACTGAGCCATTTCTCCAATCCTTTCTTTTCAAAATTCTCTTATTTTCCTTCCCTCTTCTCTCTTTCTCCCTCTCTCTCTAACACCTTATTTCTTATCCTTGTACCCTTTATCTCCCCTACTCTCTCACTCTAGCCCTCACCTCCTCCCCTTCTTTCTTTCTTTTTTTGAGACAGAGGCTTGTTATATAATTCAGGGTAGCTGAATTCACTATGCAGACCAGGCTGTTCCCGAGCTCTCAATATTCCTTCCTCAGTCTTATAAGTGCCCAGATCACAGGCATGTACAAAAACACTTGGATCATGGATTTTTTTAAAAAAAAATCATATTCATGGCTTCTAAGAACAGTCTTGGACATCAGTGTCTCATGACAATGTACAAGATCACTTTATTTTCTTTGTATGTTTCCTCCAAGAATGTGGCGGAATGACTGGTTCCCCTATGTCCCGTAGTTGTTGGAAGAGCTGACACTGACCCCTTAAGAACCCTTCTAAGTTAGTCTCCCAGAATGTCTGCTTTTCAAGTCTGGATTTCTTGGAGATTTTTATGGAATACGACTTTTTCTTTCTTTAACTAGCTTTTACCACTAGCTTCTTTCAGAGAAAAGGAAGAAGCAAACGTTGGAAATCCACAACAATGATAGAATGAAGTAACTAACTTCAAGCACGAAAACGCATCATGCAGGGAAGATTCCCATATTGTTTTCCCTAGACTCGGGACCTGAAGCGGCTTTAAAGGAAGTTTAGACAGTGCTTCTCCGTTATTTCTGAAAAACAAAGAAGGTGCCAGGGTCTGGCAGAATGTGAGCTCTTCTTTCCTTTGAGGTCCTGTGGAATGGAAGTTTGGAGATGCTCCAAAGTTTATTTATTCTGGAACCTTCTCTGAGTCTTTCAGGGACCAGGGCATTCGTTAGCACACATGGGGAAAACCAGTGAGCAAAGCTATCTCTAAATTCCCTTTCAATACTGATAATCAACACTTGTTGTGTTTTCTAGTGGAAGCGTACAATCAAGTCAGAAGCTAAAGTGAAAACAAACGAAGTTAGGGACTTTCTAAAACAATGAAGACACAGTCAATCTCTCGCATTTTCTCAATTTGTCTTTTAAAACAAAATACACAATTTTACTGTTTTGAGAATTTCATACATGCATACAATGTTTTTGGATCATATTTATCTTCCACTGCTCCCCTAACTCCTCTCAGATGAACTGCTCACTCCTTGGTCCCTCCAACTCATGTGCTTTTTCTTTAAATATATGGCTGCTTCCAATTAAAATGGTTTTTTTTTCTGAAAATAGAAATGTAACAATACAGGCTTGAAAGATGCCTCAGTGCTTAAAGCACTGGCTGTGAGGCCCAACAACCTGAGTTTGAAATCTAGAGCCTTTATAAAAGTGCAAGGTGAGAACAACTCATATCACACACACACACACACACACACACACTAAATGTTTAGAACTGTAAAAATACTACATAACAGTGAAAAAAACTACAACACAAATCATAGTGGATGCAGTCAGGAAACAGGAAAAGTATTATGTGAAACAAATCACGTTGCGGAAGAATTCAGATAGTGGTTCCATTTATGGAGACCGAAAACATCCAACATATATGCCAAACTACAAGGAAATCAAATAACAGACCAAACTTCAGGGCAGTGATTTCTTTTGTGGAGGATAGGTATGCCATCATGCAGAGGCAAGTGATGTCATGTTATCATATATATCAAAAATTATCTTCAGCAGTACCCCAAATACTTTCTTATCCTGGATGGTGAACACAAGGCTCCCAATCTTCTTGTAATTTATTATACCTTACACATATTATAAGAATTCTTTCATTTTTTCAGTTTATGTGTGCATGCATATATTTTATGTTGGTGAGTACACATGTCCAAGTGGGTGTGTGGAGAACAGAGGTTAACATCGGGACCTTTATTTTATTGTTGTTTTTTGAGACAAAGTCTCACACAGCCCAGGCTGGTCTCAAGCTATTTATGTAGCTAAAGTTGGCCTTGACATCCAGATCCTCCTGCTTCCACGTACTGAGGTTATAGGTCGAATGCTCATCACCTTTAGTTTTGAGGCGGGGTCTCTCACTGCATCCAAAGCCGACCAGTTCAGCTAGGCTAACTGGCCAATGAGCTTAAGGGATCCACTTAGCCTACCTCCCCAGCACTTGGGTTGCAGGTACGTGTTGCCGTGCCCAGAGTCTTATGAGGTTTCTGGAGCTCTAAGCTCAGGTCTTCGTGCTTGTATGGCAAACTCCTACTGACCCAGCCATCTCCCCAGACCCTCATTCTGTCTTTAATAGATACTGCATGAGAAACAGGAAGAGAAACTCTGGCTTTAGCAGTTCTTCCTGTACAAAACAAAACAACATGGACAGCACAAGGTAAAGCAAATGCATCATGGGTACCTTTCCTGGAGAAAGGCAGAACTGCGTAAACATGGGTTGTGAAAGGCAGGCGTTTACGCAAATGGTGAACGTTAGGACCAGATTTCCATAGCTCCACTTTCGAGAGCTGCTATTAGCTCCTGTGTTCAAATGACATGAATGCTTTTTATTTATAATATTAGAAACTAGGGCTTATTCCCTCTTTTATTGATCATGAATGCAATTGTTCAAGTTAAAAAATGTCATTTTCTAGGTTGTGGCATGGTGTTGCATGCCTGCAATCCTGGCACTTAAGAGAATGAGACAGGAGAATGTAAATCTGAGGCCAGGGTAGGCTAGATGACAAGTCCCAAGGCCAGCCACTCTGGGCTTCATAACACGGCTTTGTTTCAAAAGTTCCAGGGCTGGGATGCAGCTCAGAGGCAGAGCACCTGTTTAATCTTTGTATGGTCTTGACTTTAATCTTTAGCATTGAAAAAAATAAGCAAATTGTTACCCACAAACTGCTTTGCAAAAACTTTTTCAAAAGATCTCCAGATGGCATAAAAGTTGAGCTGGGTGGTGGTGCCTCATGCCTTTAATCCCAGCACTGGGAAGGCAGAGGCAGGTGGATCTCTGTGAGTTCAAGGCCAGCCTGGGATACAGAGCAAGTTCCAGGACAGGCTCCAAAAGCTACACAGAGAAACCATGTCTGGAAAAAAACAACAAAACAAAACAAAACAAAGTTGAGTCTGGTTTCCTGGTTACAATGTTGAAACTAGCAATCTGCTGCCAGTAGCCGGGTAATTGCAAGGCTTTATAAAAGGATTCTTTTACTGAAGCCAGGCAGTCAAGGATGCCATGGAAGAGGAAATGTTCAAGAATGTGAGGAAGTCAGCAAAATAGCAATAATCTTTGGGATTTTAGAACTTGCAAATCTTTTTCTACCACTAAGGGGTTTCACCATTAACAATGGTACCATGTTTACTCATACACAAGCATACAGTCACTTTCTTTTTCACCAAAACTCTCCCATGAGTGACAACCTGGGGATCATAGAGCTTCTGCCTGTGTGACCAAGTTCCCTCATTGCGCATGTAACTTCTCTATCCCTAAGATTTTGTAAATTAATGAATCTCATGTTTCATGCTAGCACACAGAAAAAGAAACTTACCTCTCTAAAATTCAATACCTAACATCAATAGTTAAAAATAGAACACTAAAGTAGATATCATTTGCTTGGGTTTGAGAAGTGCACTCTAAACTTCAGTGTGTGTCTTCTGAGTTGTAAAGAAATGCATTTAAAATACAAGAATCAAAGAAGCTCATGACCACTTACCATGGAAAGTTCAAAAGAAAGCCATATCTGCCCCCCTGCTCATATCTTGTTGCCATGGAGCAATTTACAGTGTGCACATGCACCCTAATCTTTTTTCAAAAACAGAATAGACAATGGAGCGAAAATGAAAATCTTTATCATTCTGAATATTTAAAGCATTGATGGCCTTTGGAAACAGAAGGCGTAGGATTTCTCTTCTATTGGATGAAAAAGTAAGTTGAGCCATTTGCCATATTTTTATAGAGACAAGCTCTCTTTTGTAGGTGTTTGGAAATAGAGTGGCACTAGATGCTAACATACGTGCCACCGAAAAATGGATGTGGTGGGAGCCACACAGGGATGCAGAGGAAAGGAGCGAGGGAGAGCTGTGCACAGCGCTGACCAGAGATGCACCAACAGAGGAGGAAGTCGCTGTCAGATGCCCACTTGCTGAAACTGGCAAAAGCAAGGGAGCCCTTATGGGTAAAGGAGCACAATATTGCCAGGTAGGAGCCCTGCCTGGTGCCAAAGCAAATCGGACAGCTCAGCAGCCAACATGATCTCAGGCAGCCAACATTTCTCACACTAACCCATCCTGAAGCGTGGTGAAACTGTTTCTGCGACCAGGCCGACTCCCAGAGAAAGATCCTATTAAGTCAAACTAAATTGTACCAAGTGCCTTAAAGAGACGCCTGTCTGCTCTAATTTTCCCAACACTCCTCACGGACGCTTGGCCTGATAGTGCTTGTATGGGACTATTAGGAATGCGTGAGAGAGAAAAATGCAGTTGTCAGCTACCCCTTTACAATTCTGATGCCTTACAATAATATTTTTCATGACCATTGTTACAGTAAAGGCATGTATTCACCTACTACTGCGGCCCAAGTTAAATAACAGATTTTATACTTATACTGTGTTAAAAGGGCACACTGTGTAGGGTACTTATCAACTATTACCTTCTTACTTTAAGTGTGCTATTGTAGACATAAAGAATTGCACTCTGTAAATGAATTTAGGGAAATCTAATTATTAAAACTAGTTGAGGTTTTAGACACTTCCTCTCCCTTAGTGATATAGGCTCTCCATGCAGTGAAGAGATTTTCCAAGCACCTTTTCCTTTTCGTGTATTACAATAACAAGTGCAATGGAAAGGTCAAATTTCATCAATAGTATGTTTTGATTCTGAAATAGCAAGCCAATCCATGAAACAATGAACAAATAAAATCTAATGAAAATGGACAGTTCTTTTACAAGAAGGTACACAATTAAAAATTAGCAAGAAATCAATGAGGTAAAAAGAGTTGACCAGGGAAATACAATGAAACAAAGAAGGATTATTGTTGCTTGATTAATTTACATCTATTTGGGTCTCATGACAGTTCACTTTCAGTGCCAGCCATTTTTATTTCCATTCTGGACTAGGCCATTGTACTATTTAAATTGAATTTTGAAGTGTGTGTGTGTGTGTGTGTGTGTGTGTGTGTGTGCAACTGCAAGTACTCATAGATACTGGAAGAGAGCAGCAGATTTCTTGGACATGGACTTAAAAGCAGTTACGAACTACTCAAACTGGGATCCAAATTCAGGTCCTATGTAAGAGCAATATATTCTCTTAACCACAGAGCCATTTCTCCAACCCTCACTGAGCTCTTTAAGCTACCTGCAGATGCCCAGGTAGTCTGAGTCCACTGTGCTCCAGTTTATCTTTCCTGACCACTCCTTACTTCTCAATAGAGATGATTTTGATTCTCATCTTGGTTCTTCGAATATTATCAAAACAGACCTCTATGTTAACCTTAAACTGTAACTAATATGCTCCAATTCCTCATGAGATTAGTATCTCTTGACCTCAAGTAATCATTAATATTGTCATAGGGTAGTTATGATTATTTATATCTAAAACATTTTGTAGAGCTAAAATATTGAGGAAGAGTGAAATGAGAGATATGGATAAGCACTTGTTTCTCCTAGAGGACCTGAATTTGATTCCCAGCATTCAATGCTGACTGTATAGAATCACCTGTACCTCCCATTTCAGGGGCTCTATACCTTCTCTGTCCTCTGTGGTTACCTACACACACAAGTGCACACAAATACACAGGAGAGAGAGATTTAAAAACTACTGTATTTGTATAAGAAGCTGAGGCTCAAAGAAAAATAACGACTAAAAATTCCATGTCTTTTGAGTTCTAAAGGTCAAATCTGAACCCCAGGCAGCCAGCTCTGCAATGAATGCTGTCTATTTTCTGCCAGGGCACTCTCTCTAGAGAGCGTCATCAGTTAGCTGGATGTCTTAGTTTGTGTTGTATCTCAAATGAACTACCACTGTACACAATAAAAACGCCTGACCTACTGCTCTGGAAACCAAGGAGACCAGGATGAAGATAAGAGCAGACTTGGAGTCTCATGACCGCCCATTTTCTCCTTTTGGATAGCATCCTTTTACCTCACCTGACAGAAGAGGTGGGTTTTTTTGGGGGGGGGAGGGGAATCTCCCTTAAGGTACCAAACTCATTCATGTAGGGTCCCTACTAATAACCTGATTGTCCTTAATGACTCCACTTCCTAATACCATTTCCTGGGAGTTAGGCTTCAACATTGACTCGGAGAGGGACACCAAAGCCCAGAGGATGGTATTGGAGTTGTCAGCCATATGGTTAAGAAAACAGAAGTAGTATGTACAAGGGCCATCGAAGGGGACACAATGACCAGAGCCACTAGCTAGGGAGAGGTGAGTCTTGAGATAATCCAAAAGTTGGTGGTATCGCCATCAGTATAGAAGGCAGTACGCTGCTCAGTGGAAAGTGGGCCTCAGTGGTCCTGAACTGATTTTATGTGTTCTTTTCCCTAGAAACATCTGACAATTCTAGAGACATCTTTATTGTAGCATGTTTGGGAAGTGACATCAAGTTTCTAGCAGTTAAGAAACCCTGGGCAAGGGAGAGGCTAAGATATCTAAGTGAGGGATAGTTGGCCCATTTCACTGCATTGATATTTCTTTGTGGAATCAAGGATCTTTATATATTATTATATATTTTTAACAAGTGTGGTATGTGCATGTGTGTGTGTGTGTGTGTGTGTGTGTGTGTGTGTGCATATGCTATAGTGCTCCAGTTAGTGGGTGGAGTTCAGAGAACAATTTTGTAGAGTCGGTTCTCCCACTCCATAATACTGTGGGCTTGGGTAGTAAATGCCTCACTGAATCTTCTCTACAGCAGCCCCCACTAAAGTATTTTGCATTTAAGATACTCTGCGAAAGTTGAACAGTTTTCAGTTTGTTTATTTCTATGGGTTGACAGCTAGCTAAATGGTAGATCCAGACTTCTCAGTAGTCCATCTTCCCTCAGCGTTGTTTGATCATCATCATGACTTGACTCTAACTACCCACTTAAAATAGCTAACCAATTTCTGAGGTAACAACTTCCCACCACATTTTTTGTTTGTTTTCTTCAAACAGGGGGTTTATAAAAACAACAATCACCTTGCAATCTCCACACATTCTTTCTGTCTCTGTCAAATCCCATAAAAATCTAGGATGCTAAGAGAGCTTCTAACAGAGACACCTCAGAGTGAGGTATCACGGTGGCCATCTTAGAGTGAGGACAGTTGCTCTTTGCCCTCTGGAGGCTTCTTTTCAAAGCACCACAATGAGATCATTCCTTTTGCCTCCAAGATGGAATCTCAGCTCTGGTGTAGCATTAGCAGCTCATATATTCATCAGGCATTTTTGTTCTGCTTTGGAAGATAAGGTTTCTTCTGTGTCGGGTGTGAAAAGGGGTTTTAATGCTATCTCTCTGACTTATTCTCCTGCGCCTTTCCCTTTACATGTTATCCACAGCAACGCTGTCCTCATCTTCTTTCTTTTTAAGTAGCGTGCCTTTTGAGCTGAGCAGACCCTGACGGAAATGATCAGAGAGGATTGCACAGAAACATTGCTTCTGCAACAGGCTTTCGTTTTCCCTCCTAACAGATTGGAAAAAAGCAGTGTTTGTCTTCTTGTAGCCTCACCACAGCAAGGATGTTTACTGCTCGTCTTTATCACGATCCCCAGCTCTGGGACGAAGCTTGAAAGACAAGTCAGAAGTAAACGATTTTTTTCCATTTCAGTTATTGATAGGCCATTCAGTGATAAGGAATATTGATTATGATCTTGGCTGGAGAATGCAGCTGAGGGGCAGAAGGGAACAGTCCTCTGTTCCATTGCTCATTTTAACTCAGATGAACTGAAGTTTGCACAATGCAGCCTTTCAGTGGCCTCTCACTTGAGGCCTCAGTGTCTTCATATGCTGCAAAAATTAAGCACTTCCCCTCTGGCCTCTCTTAACCTGCATGTGAGGAGCTCAGCACTCCATGGAGGATGTCTGGAATAGCTACAGGATCACCAGAAAACCAACTATTTTCAAATAGTTATCAAGCACTGATTAATAACAAGAAGATTTAGTTCTAAGAACAACTTTTCTCATTGAGTGTACTCTGACTGCTTCTGATCACCATCTAGTGTCATCATCATCATCAAAGTCAAAGCCACATGCTTTGAATGATGTTTGAAAGATCAAAGGTGAAATGGAAGTTCCTCTGGGACTGTTCAACTTTTATTTTCCCCTCAAGACCAGGGTCTATCCTAGGCCTGAAACTCTCCAAATAGATTAGGCTGACTACTCAGTGAACCCCAGGGATCTGGCTGTCTCTACTTCCCACAAATTATACCTGGATTTTTAAATGTGGGTTGTGTAAGTCGAACTTGGGTCCTTGTACTTGTATGGCAAGCACTTTATTGACTGAACTATCACGTGAGTCCTGCTTGATTCTTGTTTAGCAGCGTTTCAACTTTCTTTTGATATTTATTGAGCACCGAACGCACTCTGGGCTTAAATACTGTGACATTTTCAGGAATTAGAAACTGTGATCAGGTTCACATCTCATGGGTAACAGGCTGAAAACTGGACAGTTAGTATCTGCCTTGGAGTCACCCAGGAAAGGAATGATCAGTGCCTCTTTGAGGCTGGTGATTTGATTTTGGCCTCAGCGTTGTATGCTGTACCCAGCAGACTGATTTATTGCTCTCCACCTCAGAAGTGAATCAGTAACTGGTGAACATATTGGTATTTAAACACCCCCCCCCATCATGATTACCATGGGGATCCAGAAATAGTTTCTGCCTTCATAGATATTTGAAGGTCCTCACTCTCCAGAGTCTAGTAACTGCCTAGTTCTTTCATTTGTTAGCAAAAAGTCTTGAATTTCCCAGGCAGAGACCAATGAATACAGGAAACAGTCATGAAAATTAAAATCAAAATAAAAATTTTGGGAAAGTATAAATCTTTTCAAAGCAAGGTAAACATATATAAGCTAGGGATATTTTCATGTATTTATACATTCACACTTAACTTTATAGAATGGAGGCATGGACCTCTGATTTGATTCTGAATTCTTTATTCCTTCCATCATCAAAAGAAGTGTGGGTGGCTTTGTTGTGTACTTTTCAAGATATTTCGTGTCCTTCCAAGTGATTCAATTTTCAGACACCATCAGATGATGTGGGAAGTCCTTCTGTATATGTGCTCTTTTTATTGGCTAATGAATAAAGCTGTTTCAGCCAATGGTCACATGTTGGGTGCCGTTTTGTAGGCAGAGGCTGTGTTTCATTTCCCTGCTGCCCAGATTCAAAATAATCACACAGAAGCTATATTAATTACAACACTGCTTGGCCATTGACTCAGGCATATTCCTAGCTAACAATTATATCTTAAATTAACCTATTTCTATTAGTTTGTATATCACCATGAGGCTGTGGCTTACTGGTAAAGGTTCCAGCAGCATCTGTCTCCTTTCACAGCTACATGGTATCTCCTTGACTCTGCCTACTTTCTCTCTATATCTCTGTGTGGATTTCCCGCCTGGCTTTACTGTGCTAAGCCATTGGCTGGAACAGCTTTATTCATTAGCCAATTAAAGCCACACATATATAAAAGGACTTCCCACATTCATCATTGGGCTCTTAGTTAACACCTACTGATTTTTAACATTTGTTTTTCATGTCTCTTATATGAAATGAATTCTTTTATTTTATTTATTTACCATTTTCAGTTTCTCAATGTCTTTCTTATCAGATCATTCAAATATTACATTTTCTCCATTTGCAATTCAAAATAGTTACCTAAAATTTGTGGCTTTGAGTGTGAATTTGCTCTCATTGTACATTTGTTTTCTAAACTCTTTGATACAATATTCTGGGGCATTAAGACTGCCACAATACAAATAACAAGAGGGCTTTGCTCTTGTGTTGTCAATTTTCAAGCATTTAAATTTTGGTTTGGGTTATGACTTTTTCTGTCTTTGAAGCCTGTATTTTTAAATTTGTACCAGCTATACTTTTATTTTCTATATTCTCTATCTCTTGAATTTTCTTTTTTCTCTCCTCTCTCTACAGCTATACTAACACATGAACCATATTACCAGAAAAGGCAACTTGATGAAAAAATTAGGACCAGTGATCTGACTATGATGTTTTCTTTATAATAATTAAAAATGAAGCCAAACCAAACCTAAAAAGCATCCATCCTTTATTATTGTTCTTATTAGTTTTTTAAAACATGTCTTGTGTTCTATACCAATAGTCAGAACTTCCGTTTATGAAATGTAACATGTAACACCAAACCCCTCTATTTTCTGGGGAAAAGAAACTGCAGTGACTGGAGGTTGAGAATGTGGGTACCACTTTGCGCGCACGTACACACACACACACACACACACACACACACACACACACACACACACACTCGACTGTGAAATCCCCCATGTACCTTCTACATCACGTGTACACTACCACCCATAACAGTACAGTGAAAGTGGACTCAGGACCCAAGCTTCATCTTTCTGCTCAGTGGCAAAGGCCAGACTGGTTTTTTTTTTCACATTTAATTTTTTATTATTGCATTATAAATAGTACCATTCAAAATTTCCACCTCCTCCGCTCCTCCCATTTCCCTCCCGCTTCCCCACTCCCCCTCCCCTTTTCTCCTCCAGTCCTAAGAGAGGGCAGGTTACCCTGCCCTGTGGGAAGCCCAAGGCCCTCTCGCCTCCATCCAGGCCTAGGAAGGTGTGAATCCAA